>JAJJWW010018957.1:0-440375 GCA_023531295.1 Papaver armeniacum
ATCAATAGGGTATATAAAATGGTGTTTAAGATGGTGGGTATTAATCCAGTTTATAAAATGTTGTTGGAGTAAGATTAATTCAAAGACTATTTTAGGCCCAATTCCAAAAAAAAAATCTATGTGCAAGCCTAGTACTATTACTACTAATCCTAGCATGACAGAATATTAATTCAACAATCAGTATAGCCAAATTCAAACTCATCCAACATTGCTAAAACCCATCTGCATACAAAACCCCACCATAATTTAACAATCAATTTTTTTTTCAACAATCCATACATTCATTCTCTAGTTAACAGAAAAATCCAAACAACTACATTCTATCACCTGGTTCAAGCCCCTAATGGCGTAATATTGCAGGAATTAACATGGAAGGTAGTGTTAGTTTGCCCCCCTTGTGACACAATCTAAGCCCCCCCATCTTCTTCGGCTCCCTTGGCTAGGTTACCCTTGAGGCTCGCTGGTAGGTTAGCACAACAACCTGTTCAATTAATGTAGTAGTATGTTGTTGGATCTTAGCTTGTTAGGCTTCCAACTTTATCCAATAAAATTAATGAGATAGATATAAGTGGGAATTAAGTGTTTGGCCCTCCCCTCACTCTCTCTTACTCAAATGGCCTTTGGATTAAAACTCAATTTTAAAAGAATTAACTCATTTTATTGAAATAACCCTTTAAAAATAAGGAGGGCCATTTGGATAAAGATGTTTCATGATGTTATCAAATGATAAACTACATCCTTTAGGGTATAATCGTCATGCCAACTTAAACATAACATGTCTCACAAATCATATGTAAGAATTCGACAAATTTTATATATTTGGAAATCTTTTTGTTAATCCTGCTTCCTATAATATTCCAGGGCCACTAGAATAATTAGCAAATTTATTAAATAACCCGGGGCCAAAAGTGTAAGACCCATAATTTCCAGGGTCATAAGAATAAATTTCTCTAGATATAATATATATTTTCATTATTATATTTGAAGATAAATACTAAAATTCCAGGTGTTGGAGCCCAGCTTGTTGCTAGGCTACCAACCAAAGGCTGCGCCTGATGTATTTCTTTATTTAAATAATATTATTATTAAAAATTACTCTAAATAAATAATAATACCAATTATAAAATAGTTTTATATGACTATGTCATAGTTCTTCGGGTTGGGCGGGTTACTTGGGTTAGAAATATTTGTGTCCATGCTTGCCCAAATTTAGCTCGGGTTTATAAAATTTATGCCCAAACTTGCCCAAAGTTCTGAAATACGTTGCTCATGTTTGCCCAACGTTCGGGTTGGGCATGGGTTGGGCGGGTCAACCCAACCCAAGTCCCACCCCTAATTAAATTAAAGCTACTTTAATTAACCAAAATGCCATTTTACCTAGGTTTATCACGTCATTATGACATAGTGGGCTAGACTAGGGAACGTGTTTGATTAAGCCTTTATCTTGGGAGCAGACGTGACCCTCCAAGAATTTATAGTTCTGATAGAGTAGATAGAGTATTAACGGGGAAACCAAAGAGTTAGAGAGAGAGAGCAAAAAATTTCGGAGTGAAATTTGTAGGGAGACTCTGTTCGAGTTTTTCTAAATCAAATCAATCAAAATGGCTGGTGATGATGATCAACATAGACGAAAGGGTAAAGCCCCCATGACTGAAGAGCAACTATTGAAAGAGTTGGAAGAGAAAGAAAAACGAGAAAGGTTATCAGCCACTATGCAGATGATTGGGAAGATGACCAAGGATGATCTGGAGAAGGTACAAAAGAGAGTAAGTGACTTGTTATATGATATTGAACTCCAACCTCTCTGGGAAGATATGCATGCCTTAATGGATGAAAACAAAGCAGAAGAAAACCGGTTGAAAAAACGGTAGAAAACCAGTGCATATTTTGCCAAAGAAGCGTCATCATGATTTTTTCATAGATGAAGAAGAGGAGGAAAAATTAGGAAGTGCGGGAGTAAAAAGATGAGGTTGGCTGAAATGGTAGTAATGAAGAAAGAACTGGGCGCATGACGGTGATGCTTAGAAGATGAAGAGCCTTCTTGTTTTTGTTGATCATCGAAGTGATACACATCTTGTTTCATCCTACAAGAGATAATTAAGGAATTTCGCCAAGATGAGAGATTTGGGATTAATGATTCATTGTTGGACCAAAAGACCGATTCGAAGCGGACGATGCGAGATGAAGACGAGGAGGAAGAGGGGTTTCTAGGGTCGATGAGGAGGAAGAGGAGTCTGTTGAGGAGGAAGATGAATCGATGATTTCGATTCCGAGTGATGGGTATGACAATGAGTAAGCCTTATCGACATTTGAATTCTTACGTAGAGAGATGGTGGATTTTTGGGTTAGTGCTCGAATGGAAATTATGACATAATGTTAAAAAATGGTTAAGAGATAGATATTATCATCAAAGTACGAGAGAAGAATTCAAATGGAGAGGGGTCTAATGCAAATGGTAAGTCATTTGAATCATGTGTTTCTTTTTGGTTCGGCAATGGAAACTAAAAATGCGGGGTAATGTTATATTTATTTTGCTTTTTTCATTTTCTTTTTGGTATTTGGACTTTTTGTGGGTAAGATGGTGAAATACTTGTAAATGGGTATGTTTTAGTTTATGAACATGTAAGTGGATATGAAATGATAGTGTTCTTTGCTAAATATTGCTCAAGACTGAATGAGCAACGGTTGTAACTTTTTTAAATGCAATATGATGAAGTCGGCTTATTTATATTGTCCACCGATTGTGTGTCGATAATGTTGGAGATGCGGGATGTATTCAGAAACTAAAACTACAATCAAAGAACTGGAACATGTACAAGACTAAAATGTATAGAAAACAAATGCATGCGAAAACAAGTCACTTTAGTGTTTCTCTATGCAGTCTAATTCACTTGGTGGAGAGGCATATACACACCTAGTCTTAATCTACAATCACTAAATAAGTCAAGCATATCAAGTAAACTCACACCTAGTCTTCTGTCAAATACATGACTAACAAAAATTGGCTTGCGTTGGTTGCGTGTATTTGACTTGCACATAACTGACATGAACACTACTTGGTGGAGCCTTATGCAAACCTAATTTGATTCTACAATCTGACAGTAAATACAAATCACAAAGACTCCTGAGATCTTTGCTTCTCAAAACAGAATACAAGCTTTATTCACCAATGCTGACATCCTACAACCAAATACTATGTATGAGTTTAAGATCATCTGTCAACTGACATATAAAACTACTTGGTGGAGGCATAAATCATGCAATTGAGATGTTCATAATCACCAAAACATTCTAAAAACAGGATACAATTCACAGCAACATAATAAACCTAAAATATGAAAGATAGAGATGTTCATAATCACCAAAACATTCTAAAAACATGATACAATTCACAGCAACATAATAAACCTAAAATCTGAAAGATAGAGATGTTCATAATCACCAAAACATTCTATTCACAACAACATAATAAAACCTAAAAAATCTGAAAGATAGAGATGTTCATAATCACCATAAGAAATTGTACCATTCAAAATCAGTAGTGTGTAACCTCCAATTTGTAAAATCATTAAACCCCCAAATGAATGAATGAGAAATACCTTAGATGAAGATGACCAAGATTTGCATTTCCAAAATTATGAATCACTATCAATACTTCTATGAGAGATCGATTAAACTTAAATCTAGGCTGAATCGATCTTTCTTGGCTCTCCATAGGAGTTGGAAGAATCAATTGATTCATTGTTGTTGATGAATTTTTGCAGATGAAGTGTTGTGCGGCTCAAATGAATGGAATTAGATGAAATGATAATGAGTTATGTCTCGGCAACTGATTGAAATAGTGTTGGTAGATTTTTGTGGCTCATTTGAGTCGTTGGTCGGGGACCAGGGGGTATTGAGATATGGCATGATGCACGAGGCAAGCCATCTTTGCAAAGTACAAGATATGGCCCGTCTGTTTACTAATTAAAATTAAATGAATATACACGACCTCTTATGTTTGACCATTTTTTGATTTTAATTGTTGGTCACTTGGTCAGGTACTTGAGACATGGCATGATACATGAGCTAAACTTGTGAACCCTGGTGAACCATAATGTTACAGTTATGGCCTTCAAATTAGGTAACCTCAGTGTGCAATTAAGAGATGAGACAAGTCTGGAGAGGATAATAATGATGTACTCGGCCTATTTTGAAAAATTGCGTCTTGAGACTAAAGACGCGTGGTCTGCCAAGGGACTAGATGTTTAACCATGCGCCATAAATGGACATTTATGGTTAATCTAACCACTCTACAAAAGGATGAGGAGTCCAAATCTTGTTCACACTCTAACGAGTGTATATTTCACATATTCTTCTGATTGGTTGATTATTTAACGGATGGCCCCATTACCCTCCATGTTTAGAATCACGACCCTCTTTACATAACTCCCTAAATTAAATCAAGGGTGGAGATTAAAATGTGAAATATACACTCGTTAAAGTGTGAGTGTGAATCGCACAAAACTGAAATACTTGCAATTACTCTAAATCAAACCAAAAGAATAAAGAAAATTTACGAGAGAGAAGAAGATTAAGAGATGGCTGAAAATCAATCACCAAAGCATTAGAAAATGCAAAACAACAACATAAAAATAAACCTAAAATCGAAACATAGAGATGTTCATACTTCATAATCACCATAATAATTTTGCAAAAATTCAATTATGATTGTAGTAATAATGTAGCGTCTGAAATTCAATAAGGAAGGAGTATTTTGTTAAATAAGGAAGGTAAAATTTTAATTTTTAACAAGTGTTGACATGCATGCTTAACGTGTCAGGATATTTAGAGATATCTTTAGGGTTACGGCAAGATTATAGGCGTCTAATTAGAATTGACATTCAGTAGTCTAATCCTACAATCCTAATAAATGCAATATTTTTCTGCTCGGTCTCGCAAAATCCGCAAAATCGCACTTTCCATATATCACCTTGATTTTCGTTTCTTATACATGGTAAACATAACCCACCCACTATATTTAGATTTGCATTCTAGATATGTATAGAAAAAAGAAAAGAAAAAACACTATATTTAGCTAGATTTGGATCCTAGAAATAAGAAATTAGATACCTCGTTCATAAGTAAAAGAAATAAGGAATTGAGAGGATGAGTTCTAATGAGAAATGTGTTGTTCCTGCCAATGGTCTTATTAATAATGATCCTCCTCCTCCGAAGGGCTTTGCTTCATGGGATGACTTTGTGGAAAGCATTGGTGATATACTAGAAGATTTTGTCGATGAAGAATGGGAATTGGTTCATATTAAGAAAATGATCCATGTTGAAAATGATCCTCCTCCTAAGGGTTTTGCTTCTTGGGAGGCATTTGAGAAAAGCTATGGTGAACATTTGGATAATGATTTTAATGAATAAGAACATGGGAAGCCACCAAGACGAGCAAATTTATGGTGAGCACTCGGCATTGACTAAATTCAAGTTTTTTACATTATTTTTAGTATGCTAATTCTATTAATGTGTAAGCAAAATTATGTGGCGAGTCAAAGGCCCTCTTGTTCAATTGTGCTCTCAATTCGGATTTTTTTTTTGGTTAAGTTTGTCGAATTTGGCATTGCAATTTATGAAAAATTTGGCTATATTTTTCAACTATGATACAAGACTCAATATACAGTCCCTATCATATTCATGATCCTATCACTTTAACAGCAAAGCCACAACAAAATCATGGTTAACCCTAACTCTTCAGTTCCAAATCTCTAAGCCAAGCCCCCTTAAACACGTTACTAGTTCATTCTGTTTTGTCAAAAGATTGATACTCCAATAGATGAACAATGGACAGAAATTAAACAACATATGCACTTGGAATCTAAACAAAATATTGCATCCAGTAAATATTAAACATTCACAAAAAGTATACTTCCAAGCAGCTTTACAAACAGACTAATTAAACATCAAAAAAAAAAACATAAGATACACTAATAACACACAAAAAAAGAAAAGACATACATATATATATATAACTAAACAAAAGATGATGGATCAAGATGTGATTGAATACCATTCTTGCATAGCAGAACCATGAAAACAGAGGACTAGATCAGTTAGAATCCCCTTCTTCTTCTTCACTGCTGCTGTCGACAATCGTAACCACATCTTTGTATGGCCAATCATCATCATCATCATCATCAACATCATCGTCTTCATCTTCATCCCCAGGCGCTGGCCCAAACCAAAAGAAGTGTTCTGGATCATCTAAATCATCATCATCATCATCCTCAGAATCATACTCATCATCCTCTTCATCGTCCTCCTCTTCTTCATCGTCAACAACATCATAATCATCCTCCTCTTCATCTCCAAAACAAGGAACAACCTTACAACCAAAATAACCAACGATCTCGTTGTCTTCATCAAGAAGAAGAAAACGGAAGGAGGTTACAACTAAAGCTGATCATTTTGTCGGTTTGATACTAAAACTTTCGGTTTTTGATACTTGAAACCCTAGGTTCGAGTTTAGAGAGAGACTTGACGAGAGATAAAGCCGAGTAGTACTCTCCTAGTCTCCCTTGCTCGTGTTTTATACCCTCACACACGTTTTCACCTTAATATTCAACCTCTAGATTAGCCACGTACAAGCATGATAACTTGGCTAGTGAACAAGTATAGCTTTGGAAAATAAATAAATATAGTATAATATAAAACACTTAATGAACACTAAAAATATTACAATACAAAATAGTACAATATAAAATAAAAAAATTGGGTGGAAAATTAACATCAAGGAATTTAACTTGGAAGAAATATAAATTGGTTTACAAGCTCGTCCAAGAGTGACATTGGTAAAAATGGAAAATTAGCATTAAGCAATTTGTCTCGGTGGAAATACTCCCGGAAACTTAGATTTGGACGAAAAATTCTTGCTAAGATCGTGACATCGAAATAAATAAAAATTGGTTTAGAAGCTCGTCCAAGAGTGACATCAGTAAAAATTGAAATTACCATAGATCGTGACATCGAAATAAAAATTGGTTTACAAGCTCGTCCATGAGTGACATCGGAAAAAATGGAAAATTAGCATTAAGAAATTTGTCTTGGTGGAATACTCCCCGGAAACTTAGATTTGGACGAAAAATTCTTGCTAAGATCGTGACATCGAAATAAATAAAAATTGGTTTAGAAGCTCGTCCAAGAGTGACATCGGTAAAAATTGAAAATTACCATAGATCGTGACATCGAAATATAAATTGGTTTACAAGCTCGTCCATGAGTGACATCGGTAAAAATGGAAAATTAGCATTAAGCAATTTGTCTCGGTGCAATACTCCCGGAAACTTAGATTTGGACGAAAAATTCTTGCTAAGATCGTGACATCGAAATAAAAATTGGTTTACAAGATTGTTCAAGAGTGACATCGGTAAAAATGGAAAATTACCATCAATCAATTTATCTTGGTGGAGATATTCCTTGTAATAGATTTGGACGATAAATTATACTTGTTAAGATCGTGACATCGAAATATAAATTGGTTTACAAGCTCGTCCATGAGTGACATCGGTAAAAATAGAAAATTAAACCAATTTATCTCGGTGATCTCCGGAAACTTAGATTTGGATGAAATATACTTGCTAAGATATCTTGACATCGAAATAAAAATCAGGGTTTAGAAGCTCGTCCAAGAGTGACATCGATAAAAATGGAAAATTACCATCAATCAATTTATGTTGGTGGAAATACTCTCGGAAACTTATATTTGGATGAACTATACTCTCTAAGATCGTGACATCGAAATTAAAATTGGTTTATTTGAATAAGCCATGTCCAAGAGTGACATTGGTCAAAAAATTGGATATCGAGTCTTGTCGTGAAGCCAATCATAATGCGACCAATCAAATAAACTAGTTATACAGATAACCTAACATTCAAACAATGCCAATATTATCGGTTGATCGGTCAATCAAATAAACTAGTTATCGGATATCTGATAACCTGGAACATTTAAAGGCACGATATTTCATGTATCCATATGTATCCCTAATATTTCATGTTTCGTCCAGATTAAAGGCACGGACATGATAAAATCCTATATTATGGGCCAGTATTTTAAAAAATAAATACTGATCGATCGGTTCTTTTAATACAAATTTAATTGTAAGAGCTAGCTAGGCTTCTAAGAATATGAATTGGGATTTATATAATCAAAAAAATTGCACCAAAAAGCATTTATGATCTTAGGGGTATATCTAGTGGGACCTTGTCCTAAATACCGACCTCATCACTAAATACTAGGAGTATATATATGGAACATTCCTATGATTGGTTTTTGGATTTTAGGGGTACATTCCTATGGTAGTTGTACTTTGGGACTTCTTGTTATGTGTGACTAAAAGAGAAGTATAATTGTATTACAACAAGAGCCTTTATTGTATACCCCACAAGATCTGATAATTTTTGGTCTTATCAAAAACAATAAAAAGTTGGTATAGCCACACTTATTTCTTATTTTACTTTTTTTGGTAACAAGATATAAAGTAGAGAAAGAAAACAACCTAACTATATGCTTCTCAGTTCTCACACTCTTGGCTTACCTAAATAAGTATTATTCTTAAATGTAGCAGTATCTTTGATCAGAGCAATGAAGCCTTTTTATTTATTTTTATTAATTGTGTAATAAAATATTTTCCTTTTTTTTTTTTTTTGAATTTGTTAACATTTTATTTTTGGTAAAACTTGGGACCATATTATTTGGAAATATGTATATTAATATTACCTTAGATACTGATAGGGTTATGGGTGTTATCAAACCTTCTATAGCATTCTCTCCTTCAAAAGCAGTATTTGTCAATCACCACGCTACTGCTTTCTTGGGTACATGCAAAAGAAAAGATAGATCTCTTCAGTACTCCTCTTCTTCTGTTTTGCCAAATAATATAGAGAAGATTATTTTTGTTTCTAAAATGTCGCCACATTTTTTGGCTTGACCCAAATTTGGCATTGGTGCCAAGATCCCTTGTGGTCCAGTCTTTCCATAAATTATTGCTATATTTCTTCCATTTGGTCGAGTCTAAATTAAAATTAAAATCTGATAACTATCATAAGGGCTTATGTTTATATAAGGTATATTATGGAAAACTGAATTGGGTTGACTCAACGATTTAATTAACAAACAAATATCAAGCAAAGAATTTAAAGAACCAATATTTTTATAAAACTAAACGAAGCAAAATAATACCAACATCCTCAACATTTAAAAAAATAAATAATAATAATCAAACTAAACAATTTCTAAAAACAAAAACCACATTATTCGAAAGTTTCTTTGATTATCTGCTCAACTAAAACCATCGCATATGGTACTCGTGTTGCAGCGTTAGCAGTTTCCATATCGATAAATATATGGTCATCATATACGCGAACAACACCACATTGATTTAATATATATATATATGATTTATCTAAATACGGAAAAATAGGGAGGCATTTTTGTATTCCAGTTGTATTTATGGTTATAAATTATGCGAATCTATAGGGAGACTTTTATGTGTTTATTAAAGTAAATCCAGAGAGAAAAAATAAAAATGTAAAAAGAAGTGAGAATTTGAGATGCAAAAGGTATAAGTGATTGATAGACAAATCAATGATGATATTCTTGAAAATGCACACGAATGAAAAAGATTTTTGAGAAGTCGAACAAAAAAAATGTTGATTACGTGACTAATCGGGATTCTTTTTGTAGACGAAAGCCAGGAAGACCCCTTCCCTTGATGGACCTAGTCTTATAGAATCCATGTAATTTCAGCAATCCTTTGTGATTTCAATACAATGTCAAATTTGTGTAATATTGTGTAATAAAATTAGGCGTGATTTTTTCCAAGTTTTCAACACAGTACTTGTGCTTTCTATATACTCCTATCCAGTTCTTTGGTCATAGATTGAGTTTGACAATGCAACCAACAACTCCAACACCATTCAATCATACACAAGAAAACAGTCATTAAACAAGAAGATTAATCCATTAGACAGTCATTAAACAGTCATTAATTAAGCAACTCCAACACCATTCAGTCATTAACATTACAAAAAACATGAAAATAAATCCTAAATACAAAACATAAATTCCAAAAAACAGAACAAGATTCAGTCGTCCACAGTCCACAATTTCCCATTAGACCACTCTTAATTCCAATTTTTCTATGTACTTTGATGATACCTATTTCTTCAAAATAGTAACTTGTATAACCATTTGCAAAATTTGTATCATCATTTCCATTAAAGCAACTTAACCCAAAAAAATTCACCAGCTATAAGAAAATTGAAATCGGTAGAGCCTTACCTGTTTTAGGCCATCACTCGGAGTCGTAATCCGACTTTTCCCTATCCGATCGCATATCAGTTTCAGAATCGGTCACTATGTTGAGTATGACCTCATTTTCATGTGTTGTTCGTGATAGGTACGCTGATACTCATCCTCTACACATGATTTCATTCACAGGGTGGTATTTATAATCCTTATATCTTCCAGCATAAATTGATGCTCTTCTAGCCCTAATCCTTCTCATTAAAAACACACCTTGTCTCCTTTCCCTTTTCTGCAACAATTGCAAAAATTCTTCTGGGTATTCTTCATCTTTTACTTTCTCTATGCTTCTCTTCTTTGTCTCTTCATTTTTGCGCATCTTGAATTTGCATGATCAAACTCATTCCACAACATATCCATATCATCATCTTGGTTATTGTTACGCAAACCTACTTCTTCCTCTTCTCTCATATTCCTTGCCTCTTCTTTCTTCTTATTCAATCTTATTTCTTTCGATATATGGTACTTAGCTTTCTCTAGTTGCTCCAAATTCATTTCACATCTGCTAATTTGAACCTCATCATCACTTCCTTTCTCTTCAAGCACTCCTCCTTATCAACTTCTTTCCGTTGTCATTGGGGTCTTGCCTTTTGATGGTTTGGAACCACTCCCTTTTACGGGTTATTCGGAGCCATTGTTATCTTGAGACTTTTTTCTTCTTCTCCTCTCTTGGCTTAATTTTCTCTCTTTCACATTAATTATCTTATTTTTTTTCTTTTTTCTTCTGAGACCTATTCCCAAGAGACGCATGCAGCGGTTGAATTCAAAGAAATAATAACACCCTACTAAAATGTGATGTCCTTTCAGATACTTCATGACGTAATGGTTATCCTTTAGATTTTGTTCCCTTAAATCCAGTTATAGATTTTGTTCCCTTTTAAACGCTTATAAGATAAAACGGGCAAATATGCGTTACTTACTGCTCATTAATGACGCGACCATTCAAATAATGCTGCTCATCATGGACGCGACCATTCACCAACAAGTGTATTGGATGTCTATATAAGCTTTACTCGTACCTGCTTGAAGCATTCTACAATATTAAGAAAATCCTAAAAGCTTGTATTTTTTTTTTTTTTGATAATCTTTCATCAGTATAATAGTGATGGATATGTTGTCGGAATTAACTACCAAGATACTACAACACCTCCAAACTGCTGAAAGAATTTTAGAAAGCAAATGTGTTTCCAAAGAGTGGAATACTATCCTCGGGGACAAAAGAATTGGACTCCTTTTTGGTGTCACACCAAGAATAGGGAAAGAAGTTACTCAACTCTTTTATAGAGAGGAAGATTTCGGCCGATCGTGACCAACAATCACGATGCCCGAATGATGGAACCCATGAAGATTTGAGTAAGTTGCACCCAATAGTTGGATCTGCAATGGTGCGGTATGTTTTTATGTTTCACACCACGGCATACAAGATCCTGTATACGTTATGAATCCAGAAACTGGTGAGCACCTACATCTGCCACAACTATGCATCCCAATTGCACGAGATCAAGTACTTTCGTGGTATCCACGATACAATGTAATTGGGGGTTTCGGCTACTGTCAACGTACCAATGAGTACAAGGTTGTTCGAATTCACATGGATGGTAAAGTTCAAATACACACTCTAGGAGACAAGAGGGGATGGAGGAACATAGCAGAGGAGATTCCTTATACTTTTCGGAGTTCGGTGTGTACGCACATGGTTGTATTTTTGGAAGGATTGTTGTCGGCGGGATATTGGCATAATATCTTTCAATTTACAAGCGAGACGTTCCATCAACATTCTCCACCCCCATCATCATATTCACGATAGTGAATTCCAGAACTTGGGATGGTTATGTTCGGAGTTCGCCTTTTATTTTACTACATCCATGAGGCCTACGATGAGGGGATTAATCGCCCAGGATAGATTTGGGCACCCATTTCCAAAAAAATATTCATACATGGGCACCTGGTGGGGAATGGAATTGGAATCATGAGATAAGCATTTTCTTGGAAAAGGATGAGGATGAAAGGTGGCATACCTATTACCCGGTAGCTTTTGGAAAAAACAAGGACCTCCTATTGTGGCGGAATGGGCGTTTATTGCGTTACAATGCACTCACCAGATCTTGGACGGAAATTTGGGGGAAACTATTGTGGGATATATTTGATTATTTGATGAATTGAACAAGCAGATTGCAATTATTCCTCATATGAGGACCTTTGTCTCGTTGAAGAATTTTGGTGGACAATCGGAAACGTGTACTCATGATCATGTCCATGCCACTAACACATTCCTTGGGTTATCTATGTAGCTTTTTTTTTTTCTTGTAGTTGTGATGTTTTTTTTTTTTTTTTTTTTTTTTTTTTTTTTGGTATTTGGATTTTATTCTATGTACAATTTATTCCTTGGGTTATCTATGTAGCTTTTTTTTTTCTCTTGTAGTTGTGTTTTTTTTTTTTTTTTTTTGGTGTTTGGATTATTTTCTATGTTGAAATGTACAATTTAATTAGTTTGGGTCATTGTTTAACTAGCCAAAAAGAGATCATGATTTATTTTAGTTTGTTATGTTCGGAATGTATATTTGATTAAAAAATTAGATAAACATGAAAATATTCATTCTATATCTCATTATATTGCTACAATATCTCATTTTTTAGTAATATGGAAATTGAAATAGTCAGTGTAAATACCAAAGAATAGTGATTTAAGATGGAAAACCTAAAAAAATTAGCCAACAGGTGTATTGGATGTCTATATATATATATATATATATCTAATAGAGGGTCAAGCTTTTTGTTTTTCATGACATGTAGGATTTTAGACCCCCAATTAACATAAATCCATCTCCAATGGTGGGATCCTACAAACTAGGATGGATGTGAAAATAAAGTCTTAATTACACCTTCACTTGCACCCCCACGTCATATTTTCAATTATTTTATTTTTTTAGAAATTAGTAAAAGTAAAGATAAACGGTTAAGATTTTATCATATAAAATATTCTAAAGATTAAACCTTTCACTATTGGAGATAATTTTTTAACCATAGGATCCTATATTTACTATATGTGTATAATCTCTTAAATAAAAGTCTTAAATAGACTTCCACGTAGGATTTTTACACCTTTGTTGGAGATGCTCTAAGCTTTGCTCGTATACGCTTGTAGCATTCTACAATAAGAAAATCCTAAAAGCTTGTAAAAATTTTTTTGATAATCTTTCATCGGTATAATAGTGATGGATATGTTGTCGGAACTATAACTACCGAGATACTTGGACGCATCCAAAGCTGCAGAAAGCGTATTAATATTAAAATGTGTATGCAAAGAATGGAATACTATTCTTGGGGACAAAAGAATTGGATTCCTTTTTGGTGTCGTCCCAATTGCACAGTATCCAGAAAATTCGTGGTATCCACGATACAACATAATTGGGGGTTTCGGCTACTGTCAACGTACCAATGAGTACAAGGTAGTTCGAATTCACATGGATGCATGGTAAAGTTCAAATACACACTCTAGGAGACAAGAGGGGATGGAGGAACATAGCAACGAAGATTCCTTATACTTTTCGGAGTTCAGGTGTGTACGCACATGGTTGTATTTTTGGAAGGATTGTTGTCGGCGGGATATTGGCATAATATCTTTCAATTTACCACCGAGACGTTCCATCAACATTCTCCACCCCGCATCATATTCACGGGAGTGAATTTTAGATAAATACTAACCCATCACTTGGGATGGTCATGTTCGGAGTTCGCATTTTATTTTACTACATCCATGAGGGGATTGATCGGCCCCGGATAGATTTCTGGGCTCCCATTTCCGAAGAAAATATTCATACATGGGCACCTGGCGGGGAATGGAATTGGAATTATAAGATAAGCGTTTACTTTGAAGAGGATGAATGGCCGACTTATAACCCGATAGCCTTTGTAAATAACAAGGACCTCTTATTTTGGCAAAATACGCGTTTATTGCGTTACAATACACTCACCAGAACTTGGACGGAAATTTGGGGGCACTACTAGTGGGAAACAAGGGTTGCAATTATTCCTCACATGAGGGAGTATTTGTCTCGTTGAAGAATTTTGGTGGACAATCGGAAACGTGTACTCACGATGTCCATGCGCTAACACATTCCTAGGCTTATCTATGTAGCTTTTTTTTCTTGCATTTTTTTTTTTTTTTTTTTTTTTTGGTATTTGGATTTTTTTTCTATTCGAAAAATGTACAATTTATTCATTGGGTTATTTATGTTGCTTTTTTTTTTCCTTGTATTTTTTTGTTTTTTGTTTTGGTGTTTGGATTTTTTTCTATGTTGAAATGTTCAATTTCGTGCATCAACATGAAAGTGTTGCCGCTAAATGTTGGGTCATTGTTTAACTAGCCAACATTTGGTTTTTCCTTTTTTGCGTTACACCTATGGTCCAGTAGTAGGGCCACCCCAACCGACCTAGGTAATTAAATTAAAAAAGGAAATTAGATAATCTCATGAGATCATAATTTATTTTAGTTTGTTATGTTCGTTATGTATATTAGATTAAAAGGAAATTAGATCAACATGAAAATATTCATTCCATATCTCCTTATATTGCTACAATATTCAATGTAAATACCAAAGAATAGGTGATTTAAGATAATGATGGAAAACCTAAGAAATTAGGGTTTTCCTTAGAAATATATATAAATTACACCAAGCATAGAAAAAAATTAACATAGAGTATTAAGAGGAAAATGAGTTCTACTAAGAGGAATTTCAGAGATATCTCTAAAGAGAGGATCTTAAAATGTCCTCGACTAATGGTTGGTCCTCGTAAATTGAGGATTATCATTAATGTGGACGGAATAACTATTGTTCTGGTGTTCCTCTCAACAGCTGTAATTAGTTACTGTTGTTAGTAGTGTTGACAATGATGATGTTCCTATTTATCTTTGATGTTATTCCTGGTGTTCCTCTCGGATGTTTGTAATTAGTAGCGATGAGGATCTTGATGTTTTAGATTATTGTAATGTTCCTACTTGTGAATGATGATGCTCTGCTTCTATTATTGAAATTATTGATGAAGATCGTCCGATGTTAGGATATGGAAGATAATAATCCAAAAGTTAACAAGCATGATCTTAACAAGCATGTGGAGCTTGATGAAGCATAAAATGACAAATCTGAGGATGACAAGGCGCCCAAGCCTGCTGGTTGGAGTGATCAGGTTCACCTTAGCATTGCAAGAAGAATTGTTTGAAGATGGGGATGGTTCATTTGATATGTTTTTTTTTTTTTGATGATATGGTTTGATTTATCGATTTCATTTTGTGGACGCACGCTTTGAAAGTTGTTTTCGTTTCTTGTTTCGTTTCCTAATTTTGTCATTTAGAAGAAGGTGATGTTTATGAATTCTTTTATTATTTAGGTATTTGAATCATGAAATAAATCAAATAATTATTTACAAGTTCATAGACTTTACGGAATGCAATATATTCTTGCAAATTTATTTATTTATGAGGTGTGCATTCTTTTGGAAAAATAAATATAATTAGCTGAAAGAACGGGAGGAAATGTAGAAAAATACAGTTTTCCCCCATGTAAACAATAAGAATCAATTTATCACTTTAGGTCTGATCTTATTATCTCCTTGCAAATACTTTTAACAAAAATACGAGTTTGAACAAGTAAAGTGCTATTGAAAGTAAAATCTTGCTATCGACGATGTTAATGATAATGATCTTTGCGTGGAATTGGATGAGAATGAGGAACCAGACTAATATGACAAAGAACCAGGTTTTTGATGACCATTTTGTTTTCAGTGGTGGTTTTATTTATTTTTATAAGTACTGCACTAGATGGAGGCTTTTTACGCTGATAGATAGGTTGACATTTATGTGATGAATGATTCATGTTGAACTTTTATGTTTTCTGGAAATGATGAACATGAAAATGGATGGGTTTAGTTTATTTATCTTTATTAGCTTCTTGTATGCGTTTCCTACATAGGTGCCACCAATAATTCATACGTTTCCTCCCTAAACCAAGAATAATACGGAGAGACAAACCCGACTTAAAATTATTAAGGTAAATATTATTCGAAATAGGAAAGTAATTTTTTTCCATAGCCTCTTCTCGAGTTGGTTAGAGATCGGAAACAAAATTTCGAAAATTTTGGGAAACAATTTTATCATAACTGTCTACGATATATTCTCTCATAAAATAAGGAAACTAACCATATTGGTTACACATCAAAAATTTGGAAATAAAAAAAAGAAAAACACCAAAAATCTTTTGTTTGGCGGGTGATGAAAATGGATTTTACTGGGCGGGATGATTTCAAAAGGAAAATCAATTCCCTTTGATGGTTTGGTTAAATTCAAAAAGAAAAAAAGAAAAAGAAAGATGAGTTCGATCTACTTTTTCAGTTTTTATTACTCGATTCATTCCCTCTATGAAATCATAATTCTACTACTATCTCTAATCTTTACAAGGAACCTACCTCTTCAAGGAATCTACCTCTTTCTCGATCTTTGTTGTTGGTATTATTTCTACAACCCATTATCGAATGAATATTAAATTGATGTTAGATTTTTTGTTCGATCTCATGGAATCGGATGTTAGATCTTATAGGTTTACTAGTTAAAGCATGATTAGGGTTTTTATTCTTTGTTGTATCAAAGAACAAGTTAATGACAATCACGGGTTGTACGATGAGATGTGATTTCATTTTGTTACAACAATAATATTTTAGGCTTAAGTTACATGCATGAACTATTATAAGATTTAGGTAAGGATCTTTCTTTCATGTTACTTAGTAAGGCTTTACTAGTTAGTTAGGATTTACAAAATAAAAATAAATAAAAAACTTAACGATGCTAATTTTTTCTAGGGTTTTTGTTATTGTTTGGGTTATATTTTGATTGAGAGTTAATAACTCTACTTTGATCGACGATGTTGTGTCAATCATATTTATATACAAGGCTTCTCAAGATTTAATCATTTGAGTCTCTATTACTTGGCTAGCTTTTATGTAACGTCTGCATTTTTAAGTTGCCACTTTTAATAATACCATGTTCTTTGGTTGGCCAATTTGACTATATCTTCAAGCTAAAAATGGATAATCACTATACGGTGCTTTAGTGCTCTAGGCTTTTGTAACAAAAAGTTATATAAGACCGTTTAACTTAGGTACCTTTCGCTTTGTGGATAACACAATAACCATGAGGAGATTTTGTGTCTTTGCGGTGATGTTTTAGCCTCAAGTTACATGCATCAATGAGTTCATGTTTGTTTTCTTTTCATATAATAGAAAATAGGTGTAACACATGTTGCCTATCTGTTAGGTTTAGCTAATATTTTCCAAAATAAGCTCAAATTACTAACTAAGATGCACGTACCTACACATGAGCTTTTGTCATGGGAGAAGATGATGATTACGACCAATGGAGGAATCAGATTATGAGGTGGATTCTTATGAAGAAACGATGGATTTAGATGAGAGTCATGATGACATTGTACAATCAGATGACGATGATGGTGAACATATGCTCCACACTTTGCTAGATTTGAAGACTTAACGAGGTAATGTGCGAAACCTTGTACTTACTTGTTTCTACTTAAACATCACATGGTTTCATATGTTGCCTCGGTTATTTTCAGTCGGAAGATTCGAAAATGATGATTTGGAGGTGTTAGAAGAAAAAGAATTGGAAAATGCTCCGGAAAGCGAAACGACCACAACAAGAAGATTATACTGAAGTGATCATAAAAGAGAGGGGAATGACAAGAATGTTGAAGCTGCATAGATACTTCTCGGATAAAAATGCCAAAAGAAGGGATATTGAATTTGACAAAATGTTAGGCCTATTGGTAACCATAGAATTGAATTCGGTAGCTACCTAGGCTATTTGGTCCGTGATATGGTTGGCATAAAACATTTATGTTGGAAGGAAGTCCCTTCAACAACAAAAGAAAATATGTGGGAGAAAATTCTGGTATGCATATGCGGTTACCAATTCGTCGTTTTTGTTGTCTAGCTATGAGTCCTTGATTAACATACATTAGATGTTATTGCGAGCTTCATTATGAGGTGCCCCATGAGTGAGGCGAGTGGTCATGAAGCGTCTACACTGTTCAGTCTGCGGGACTTCATAAGGAAATTGTACAAAAAGCATGTAAAACCCTTCCGGAAATGCCGCACAAACTAAGAACTTTCCCCAAAAAGTACGAAACGGTAATGGACCAAGAAAAGCGGGACAATTACCTTAATCATGTACTAAAATCGCCTATTTTTTAAGGTATGGAATACACATTGCTTTTTCTAATTTGTGTTTCGTTCTTATTGTCTATCGCCATACTAATGAAATTATTTTTATTTCTGCAAGAAAAATTCGGAGGGGAAAAGAGGCAATATCACAATCCAAGTTCCCACATCGGACGGGACGAGGAGGATACTCGGGATTAAAATTAAAATTAGTAAGTCTGTTGTCTTATTTATTATCTTTGCCTGACGGTAAAACCGCCATATCTGTTTTGTATGTCGTGTTGGGTGTCTCATATATGCGAGAAACTTAAAAACGGTATAGGGATGTGTCCTCTTACACCAAAATGTAATTTTGTCACATTAGATGCTTTGGAATAGGTTTTTGTTTTACACAGTTAATATCTGTGCGGGTGTAAATCCTTACTTGTTTCAGTAACTACTAGGTCCAAAGCGGAAAAGTTTAGAAGAAGATCTTGAAGACCGGTGCTTCATGTGGGCAAGAGCACGTGAAAACAAAGACGGAATTGTTCCAGACGAGTTTGTCAGGCAGAAGACATCTGAAATTGTGAGAAAACAGAAACTTTACGGTCCTCATGTTTTTAACCAAAGTAAGTGCAAAGTAATTGCGCAAGGTTTAAAGAATTTAACACATTATTTGAACGGGAAGAGAAGCGGAAGATGATTCGAGAGGGAACTCTAACGGTTGGTCATAACGAGGATGCCCTAACGGTTGCGATCGGCCGGATAAGGGTGGACGTGTCAAGGGGGCTGGCTTTGGAGTGATGGCAACCCTTTACTTTCCAAATGGTAGAAAACCAAGACACTCGAAAGAGAACGATGAAGCTGCGTGAAAAGCTGAAAGCTAAGGAGAAAGAATTAGAGTCTACTAAAAATGCGTATCGAGATTAACGGATAACTTGTTATCTCAAGGAGTCGACATTGCGAAAATTGTGGGCAATAGTATCAGCAAACACGGAGGAGAGGTAAGTGAACCGAGTTTTGATTAGATTGTGTAATTTTTAAAAAAAATTGGCGAGACGATATCCGATTTTTTCAAACAATGTGCTCAACTACGATCACGGGATGCGGGACCTAGCAACGCCTCCAATCGATCTAAGAATAACATAGGTCCGAGAATCGGTTAAGAAACATCCAAAAAAACATGGGAAATCCGGTCATGAAGTCATCTAAAAGCACCAAAGGGTCAAAGCGGGACTCTCCTTGTTCTAAAACGCCGACCGTTTCTCTTTGAATCCCCGTAGTCTTTAGTATCAAAAAAGAAGTCTTCGTCTCCTCCATCCCCGGGGAATCTCGAACGTGCCATCCGAAAAAGTTACCATTGATGTATGGTTTTCCAACGCGTTTAAATTTTCAATCTTCCATTTACTATCTCTCACGCGCCTTGTGTTTCTGCAGGGCATAGGATGCAAACTTTGGTTTGGAGAAAAGGACAACAATGTTGCCATTGGTAGAGCTTACTCTTCAAAGAAGGTATCTTATAAAATGAAGTCAGGAATGACGGGTGAGGTTACATGCTATAGCGTCATGGTTAGTGAAGTGCTAAATGAAACCATCAAATTACCCTTTGGCACATCTTCTCGGGATAAAAACTTTAAAAGATGTTGGTGATCTTGAAATTAGTTGGCCATCAAATCAAACCATCTTGGATCAAAAGGTTGGTTGCTATGCTTGTTTGCTTTATTAACTCATTGGATATGTTTTTACACAAACCGTTAGTTTATATATATTTTATATATATATCTTGTTTGATATAAGAGACGAATATGTTATCACTATATGAATCACGGATGTTAGTGTATATTTTAGAGAACCTTATAGAACGAGATATGTGGTTAGCTATTTGATTGTGAGTCAGTTGTGCATTTTGCTTAAATGGTTTCACTGCAAAAAGAAGGTACAACTTTCATTTCAATTTTCTGATGCAGGTAAGTCAACCAAAACATTCGAGGCTTTGAAATCACCGGATCTACTCAACGGAAGCCAATCTCGTATCGTGATATCTGAAAAAGTTCCGAAGGTATGTGTTTTAAACCAGTTACATGATCTTAAGACCATATGAGTCTGAAATATGCCATCAACTACTATATGAATCACGGATTCTAGGGTGTATTTTGGAGAACCTTGTATATTTGTTACCTATTCATCTCGTGTCTTCGCATTCACGGTGGAATTTGGCATATTTGTCACCCGAATATGGAATATTACTCTCTTCTTGCTGCAGTAAGTCAACAAAATTCGGGGAAACATACTCTGGATGTGACGTCAAAAGATCCACCTAGTCGGAGCCAATCTGAGATCGCGACAACTAAAGCAGTTTCTCAGGTATCTGTTTTATTTTTACATGCATTTTAAATCTCAATTTGTTTTGAAGTTTTCGCTTGAAGATGTTCATATGCCATATATTTCCGCAGGTAGAAGGTGCAACCTTTTTGACGAGTTGTCTAAGGCAAACGTCCTTGCTAGAGGTAGAGCTTTTGTTAACGGGGGAAAACAACAATTACATGGAAAGGATGGGTTGGAGGTTGATTGCCACAAAATCGATTGATGAAGTAATAAAACCGAATTTTTGTCTACCCGTACGATTTTATGGTATGGAAACATTAGGGCAAACTCTTGAAAAAAGCGATTCCTTGGCCAAAGTTTGGTGTTCAGTTTACCGAGCCTGCTAAGAAGGTTAGTTGCTTGGCTTGTTTGATTTGTAAGTCGAATATACATAAACCAGTCTATCAATTATATGAATCACCGATCCAAGTGTAAATTAGAGAACCTAGAAAAATAGAAACATGTGTAACTTTCAAAAGTAACTAATAACTCTTTTAATCTTATGCAGAACCCTACCAGTAATTCACAACCAACTACTTCTCTGTGGAAGTCTCCTTCATGTAGCAACCCTTCTGATGGATCTAAGAAGCGGTCTCTAATCTTATGCGAGAACTCTACCAAGTAATTCCCAACAAAATCCTTCAATATCTCTAGAGAAGTCGTGCACATCTACGGCGAGAACCTACGGCTAAAACATCTAATGGAGTATGTTTTTTTGATTTTTTTTTCTTCATAAATCTATATTGCTAATTCTAGCATCTTCTTTTTATATGATGTTCATATTCATATGCTGTATTTCCGCAGAAAGCAAAATACGACTTTTGGAATGGATCTAGGGGAAATGTCGTTGCTAGAGGCGGTATTTTACCTACGCTGCCTAACTACAAAATACAAGGAGAAGATCTTCCTAAAAACTGTTATGTTGTCAATATTCGAGAGGTTATAGTTCCATCGTTCGTGTTAACCGAACCAAGTGGTGAGTTTAAGTTATTAGGGGAAGCTAAAGATGGTTTTGTGGCATGGTAGAAAGATAATCTGTTCCATCTCTCGATGACAAGGTTAGTTTCTTATCTCTTTTGCTTTGTTAATCAAGTATATAAATTTTTTTACATAAATCGTGTATTCGGTTTGATTAAAGAATAAGTACGAGATAGAAATATATTAACACCTAAATGGAACATGAATGCCGGTGTACGTAAATTTGAAAATTGATATTTGGTTACGGATTTTATTATGGGCGTCATTTGTGGAAAATGCCACGGCCTTCGGTGAAGTTGGCTTTATATAATACATTGTTGGAAAAATGACTTTTTCTGTCTCTTGTTGAGAATTCACATGACATGATGCAATTCTCCTTGGATTTAGAATATATATATAATACATTTAATCTCTTCTTTGCGGAAACTCCAAACATGGAAAACCTCATAAGCAACAGAACCATTTTTAGATTCGAGAAGAAATTGGACGGTGACCTAAGAACAACAAGCAGCCTTGCGAGAAGATAAACTGAATGAGGAGCACCTAGCGGACAATCCACATTCGGGGAGTCATGCGACCTCGACAAGCTTCCAAAGAAGATTAAAAAGGGGCAGAGAAAGTTATATGTACAAAGTGTAGATCGGGCATACCAACTTCCGGATGGGAAACGAGAGGATGACAAGGTTTGCCGCGTCGACAATGTCACAACCCGATCAATTGCTTGAAGAGACACCACCATCAAAAAAGTTGAAGAAAAAACTGATGATTTTTTGGATAAATGCTCTTTAATATTTTCTTTTGCAAATTGTTAGACCAAAGCTCAACATTTTTCTTGTTTTATTAAAAATAATATGAATTTGATTTAACCACAATTTATATAAAGTATAAGAAATTTTGGATAGTGCCATGTGGATGGTTTAGATGCGTCATATCTGAACGGCTTAGAGGCGTCACACGCGTAATACACACGCTTCGAGGTTAATTGGCGTGGCTAAACATAACATAAAGACACACTAAACAAATATAAATTGGCGTGGCTAAATATCACATAAATCCACGCTATATGGCGTGTCTATAGGTTCTCCGATGAACGGCTCCCAACGTTACATGTGGACGGTGAACGTTACATCTGAACGGTCAATATTGCATCATCTTAAATTAGATCCAACGATTCCTAATACAGCCATGTGGATGAAGGTAATTGTAAATTGGCGTGGCAAAATATCACATATAGCCACGCTATATGGCGTGTCTATAGGTTCTTCAATGAACGGCTCACAACGTTACATGTGGACGATGAAGGATGCATATAATTTAACGGTCAATATTGCATCATCTTAAATGAGATCCAACGATTCCTAATACGGCCACGTGGATCAAGGTAATTGGAAATTGGCGTGGCTAAATATCACATATAGCCACGCTCTATGGGGCGTGTCTATAGGATATCCAATGAACGGCTCACAACGTTACATGTGGATGGTATTCAACGGTTCCTAATACTGACCACGTGGATGAAGGTAAGTGAAATTGGCGTGGCTAAAACATAACATATAACCACGTTTAACCTATATGGCGTGTCTATTGGATAACCAATGGCTACACCAAAAAGCAATTTGCGTGTCTAAAGTGAACCAAATAGCCACGCCAAAAAGCAATTTGCGTGTCTATAGTGAATCAAATAGCCACGCCAAAAGCAATTTGTGTGTCTAAAGTGAACCAAATAGCCACGCCAAAAGAAATTTGCGTGTCTATAGTGTACCAAATAGCCGCGCCAAAAGCAATTTGCGTGTCTAAAGTGAACCAAATAGCCACGCCAAAAAGCAATTTGCGTGTCTATAGTGAACCAAATAGCCACGCCAGAACAATAAATCGTGTGTCTATAGAGTACCATTACTTAAGTTTTTGGGACACTATATAGCAATGCCTATATGGCTCTGGCGTGTCTATTTCATGCAGAAATAGACACGCAAGGCAAGCGTGGGAATAAGCTACCTAAAACCACGCTGTGTTACCTAAAACCACGCAAGCAGAAGTCACGCCAAGTCCAAACCAAATTGGCGTGTCAAAACCCCTATGGACACGCCAATTTGGCGTGGCAAAAGGGTCTGTTTGTACTAATGTTTGTTGTCGTAGTGTCTCGACTCTGTCCATAGATGATCACATTGGGTAGAGGACTTATAGGTTGAAACAAAAAGATTGTGGTGTATTTGGGTACCTTCGTCTTTGAATTAGTATCACAGCAGGCAAACATGAAAACATCTAAAAATATGTGTTTGGTGCGATCCAACCTATAAGAAATGAACTCGGGTTTACATGAACCGATTTCGGTTAACGTATCGCTAAGATTTGATGGAACAAACTATCTATGGTGGAAATATGCTATGGGATCTTTTCTCCAATCACACGACTTTAATACTTGGATATTAGTCGTTGATGATGAAAAGACGAGGGTACCCAAATATACCTCAATCTAAAAATTTTCCACCTATAAATCATTTCTCCGAAAGTGATTGTCTATGGACTGAGTCGAGACAATACAACTAATCGGTTCACACTTCGTGAGATCGTCTATGGATACGATATCGAGACAATACGACAACAAGATAACTTGTGTGATTGACTATGGATACAAGATCGAGAGAATGCAACAACGAAGTATTTTTACTTTATAAATGGTTCGGACTTAACCAAACACAATAGGATTGCTATCAAGTAAATAGGAATTAACGTTTGTGTATTTTACTTCTAATTATAATAAAATAATTATAATTGCGAAAATAGAAAAGTAAAAGACACAACAAGATTTTGTTCACGAGGAAACCGCAAATGCAGAAAAACCCCGGGACCTTGTCCAGAATTGAATACTCTCAGGATTAAGCCGATATACAAAATCAAACCAATTTCGTATAGTTGAGTCCAAGCAACTAAACCTATAGTTCACCTAGTTCTGTCTGTATTCCCACGCCTCCGACCTGTAATAAGTCACGTACTTGGAACAATTCCTTTGGTTCGTATTCCAAACAGTAAAGGAACAACAAATCTGTTTGGTAGCAACTCTTTTCAACCAAGTGATGTGAGTTCGAAAAAGGCTCTTCTGTTTATCTCAATAAACTCCTTCGTCAGGTTCTTAGATCTATCTTATTATCAACTACCGAAGTAATTGTTAAGATTTTGCAATCAATACTTTTAATCACAAAGAATTGTATTGATGCCGATCTATAAAACTAATCAATCTAATCTACCACAAGGATAAACCGATTATAGTTGGATCCTCTTTTACTGAAACAAGTATTGTGCACACCAAATATTATGAATCCCAAATCAGAAATCTTCAAAGTCTTCTTTGTCTTCAAATCTTCTTAGATCTTCAATAAACACCTGCACACAATCAACTTGAATCTTTTGTGATCAATCACACACAGAACAAAGTCTGTTAACAATGGATTATCACAAGACGCCTTTAGAACTACAAACAGTCTAAAGATCCCCGTCGAAACTTCGATCTAGTTTGAGTGAATATTATATCAGAAGAGAAGATTCTCAAGCATAAGAAAACTAGGTGCAATCAAAGTTCAACCACCGTTAGTCAATCAAATCAATCGAAAACTAATAATAAATTGTAATTATCTAGTTTCCCACCAACGGTACTAATAGAGCTTCTCAATCCAAAAGAAGTATTTAAATCGAGCGTCCGTAAGAGATTTCGCCTAATTAGGTTACTTTCCTCTCCGAATAGGCGGCTCCACCAGTAACAACACAACTAGGTAGTTTTTGCTGGCTCTAAGGATTAGTTTGCTTGAAATGAAAACTTCAATATTTATAGACCAAGGAAGTTTGGACACCAAGGAATTTCCAAAATCGAAAATATTCTCAAGATATGCATTAACGCCCAAATTCGGTTTCCATAATTCCTGGAAATGCTTTGTCCAAATAATGACCGAAATCTCAGTAGAAAATATTCAATTAGTAAATGCACATTACCAATTTTAACTTTCTAAAGATATGCATTTATTTGCTGGAAAATAAAAGCATATAAAACTAAAAACCTTAATTAAAAGATTCTCAATTTATTTCGATCCGAGATTCTCCTTTAGCTATTAAGGAATATCTATGAACAATAAAAGATAAGAGTTACTGCACATGTTCAAAGTATGTCGACATCTTAACTTTGTAAATCCTTTTTCATATTTACAATCTTGGAACCGATTTGCCACACTTCCAAACAAGTTTAGAATTGGTTCATCTGACTTCAAAGAACTATGTGATTGATCAAGAACTCTCAATCACCAAACATGGGTTTCACGGTTCTACCAAAATAAGTTTTGGTTCTACCTCCATCTGGGTACTGGAATTAGTCACACTAGCTTTCCAAAATTTTGTTGACTAGGTACTAGGATCGGTTCCCACATATATATGGTATCTAACTTGTATTTGGTGCTCATGTCCATAGGATCGGTTCTCAATAACTAAAAACGTGTTGCACATGTTCATAGGATCGGTTCCCAATAACTAGAAACTTGTCGCACCTCTTACAAGGATCGATTCCCCTTTTGTGATCGGTTGCACCTCTTCATAGGATCGGTTCCCCAATGACTAGAGTTGGTCATACCAATAGCAACAAATCGATCATACCATCTCAGGTGATTACTTAAGATCAGTTTCACTAATAAAAGTCATACCAATACAAAAGTCAGCCTTGTGAATAGTTTTACCAAGAACACAAACATGTCATGAGCGGTTATACTAATCACACATATTGGTAATCCAAAGATTTGCAATGAATAACAGATACCAATAAGCCTAGCGATTTCCCTTTTTATTCACAAAACAAGTTTATGAACTACTTCCTTTAAACAAATGTAAAACATTGTTTCCTAGGATGAAATCTTTACCTTTACCCATACACATAATCACAATGCATTCATACGATTATGTCGATGTCTTATATACGAAGTTCAAAAGATAAGCGTTATACTTCGTATTGTATTCCTTAATACTATGTCTAACTAGAGTATAATCATTCATGCTTCGCAGCTATGTTTTCAATATGCACGACTTGAAAGATAAGTTAGGGAATGAAACAGTTCAATTCAAATATTACTAACCTCAAGAGGAAGGATAATGTCGTCGTTGTAGCTCCTTACTTCTTCGCTTCTTCAAGTCTTCATGTAATACTTGTAATGTCTCATATCCTAATATTTTCAAGCTAACCTATACGAAGTTGACTCTATTACGTACATAATCAAGCGACTCTTTAAATGAGTTTTGATTCACTAAAATATGACAACCAAACTTGACATACCAATGCTTGGTGAGTTCAACCGAGCTATGCTCTAACAATCTCCCCCTTTGTCAATTTTAGTGACAAAACTCTTACATCATATGGATAAAAAATTACAAGAATTCATTACACTACGCTTGATTCCCACATTCAAAGCACAAAAAACTGTATACATTCAATCCACAAATGTCGTTGTTGACATTATAATAACAAAGCTAATACTCCCCCTAAAGGTAAGATAGGTAGATTTTCAATCCGCACGTCTTTGTTATTTTCCTTATTAATATGATATGCTAATCCCCCTTAGTCTATGCTTTACTCTTTCGTTAGATTTAACGTTTAAGCACCATTGTCCTTTCCTTTAGTGATACCAATTACCAATATCACTTGTTTACTCCATATATTTCTACCCCTCTTTGTCACAAAATGACAAAGGTATGACCAAATAAAGGACAAACCGAAATGATCTTACAAATCTCACAAGACTTGCAAACCTATAAGAGTTAAGCACGAGGGTTCCACGCACCATTTTTGATAACCAATATCAAAACCGAAACTACAAAGTAATTTTGTTTTGATATGTTACCAAGGAAACAATTTCCCGAAGCAATTTTCCCTAATAGTTTAGCAAACCAAAAATCGACTAAGCACCTTAGTTCCTTTGCTAAACCGATTGTACAAATACAATCGCTTGTTCGATAAGACCAAAATAAAGGTCAGAATTAACTTTATTTTTCTCATCAGGTTCTAATTATTCGAATCAATAACTTAGACCTTTCACTTTAAACAAGACAAGTACTAGGTTAGTTAACTAGCATTTCTTGTTAAGACATTCGATTAGACTTGAATAACCGAATCCTCCACCTTGATAAGTCTAACTAAGATCAGAATTAACTTAGTTTCTCTTATCCGGAATCGAATTGAACTAAACAATTCATCCCAAAACACTTTTGTTAAGCCATAAACAATTCATACAAACCAAATAAATCAAATTGCATAATTATTTATCTCAACCGGAAGCAATTGAAACAATCATAGACATTAAAGCACTGCAATTGCACCGTAATTTCGTAAGCCTAAAAAATTGTTACCAAACAATAAAGCAAGATAACAATAGTTTTTCTTAACCGGAAACAATTGAATCACACACACACATCCATACACACATAATGGAATAACATCAATTGTACCGAAATTTTGTTAAGCAAAAGCAATAGATATAAGCAATGAAATCAAGCTTTTCTTAAACATGAAAACGATTAACTAACAAAGTCGTTACCTCAAATTTCGCATCCTCTTCTCCAATAATGTTTGCATCTTTTTCTTTCCAGGGAGGATTGATACAAAAATATCACTATGTTGTCATCCTCTACAAGACAAAAGAACAACAACAACCAACCTTTACCAGAGAAAGGTTGAAAACCGGTTTTTAACTAATGCAAAGCAAAAGTTGAAAACCCCGAAACACATATGCTTTTATGCTAAACCAAGACGATTCAACATATTGTGACTTTTTCACAAATTGTTTCATTCAGAACCCGTCATGATCCTTTGATAAAGCCTATTAACATGGGCTAGAACTTAATCCTGCTAAACCAAAAAGTCACCCAAACCATAAGGGTTCACAACATATGAGATCGAATATCAAGGTTAGAAAACCGTAATCAAACATCCCATAAACATACATAGCAATAAGATAAAGCATTTAAGCACAGGCTATGTAATCGAAAACTATTACAAGAAAAATTATAAACCAAATACTTTAATTCATAAATAATAGTTTTATTCCAATACTTTATTGAAAGAAATCAAAAACTAGTGTTTGTTTCCTTTGCAACTCAATCCTTCATATCAGTGATAGAGGAAGGCAGATTATTACTTTCAATCTTCAGCTTATAAATTTCTTCAAGTAGATAACCTTGTTGCTTGACCAGAATCTCTTGCAGTTGAGAAATTTTCGTGAAGGACTCTGCAAGAGCATGCAATTCTGTCTTTGATTGAACACATAAGTGTGTCAATGCTTCGATACACTGATATTTCTTCAACATATTCTCTCTTTCCTTCTTGCTAAGCCAATCTCTCTTTTTGATTTTACTATTATCAAGAGAAGATGCAGACTTATTTTTAAATTGATCTTTCTGATCTAGCATCTTATCAAGAGAAGATGTTGGATCCAGAATCATGGTTCGGACAAGGAATGACCAAAGAATGAGAAGGATCTTTTTATACTTTTCATACTTCCGAAAATATAATATTCCTAAAAATACGAATATCTCAAATATTTTTCAATTACTAGATTTTATTCCCATAATCTACACTTAAGTGCCTTGTTTTTTTTTTCTTCTTCCCTCACTCAAGACTTGGCACACGTGGTGAGGAAGAATTCTAATACCGATCAGTTAGTATTAGTGTGAGATTTTCTCTCATTATGGAATTTTGAACAACTAGAGTGTTCTTGATCTAGTATAGCATGAAAAGATCTTCTTTTGTTACCTCGAACTAACGAAGTATCTTGAGATTGACTGGGGTTGCATATGCAACTTTTAGCAATTATGTTTTTGAGACAGTTTTTGCATCTTATCTTATTTTTCCTTTTACCATTAGATGATTTAATAACATCGGAAGACATGTCCATTCTTAAAATGGTTAAATCATTAATGAAAGAGGAAGGAATAAGATTGACAACTAATGCAATATTAGTTGTTTTCTCTTCTTCAGAATCATATGAATCAGAGGTCTCATCTAGAGTTACAGCCAGAGCCTTCCTTCCAGTGTATTTCTTAAGATTGGGACAGTCTTTAGCAATATGACCAAACCCTTTACACTTGAAGCACTACGGATGATAATCATCATCTTATTCATGATCCTTTTTGACAGAAACTCGATCATGTGGACAACAAGATCGATGAGTATCCTTTATGAATCTCTTATTTCTTTTCTTTAAGAGATCTCGAAACTGTCTAGTAATCAATGACAATGATTGTTTAATTTCATCGTCAGAATTTTCTGCAATCTATTCTTCCGAATCATTCATCCGTCTATTTTTCTCAATTGGAGCTTTCGGAATCTTTGCAGCTTTAAAAGCAATTCCTTTTGATTGAATAAACTGTGATTCATGATCAAAGATCTTTAACTTTCCAACGAGTGTGCTTCGTGAGAGAGTTGAAAGATCATTTGCTTCTATAATTGCATGCTTCTTAGAATCGTATCTAGATGGTAACGATCTGAGAATTTTGCACACCATATCCTTTTCAGAAATAGTCTTTCCTAGTGAGAAAGAATCATTAATTATCTCAAAGAGATTAATATGAAACTCTTCAAAAGTGTCGTTGTCATCCATTCGAAGGTTTTCCCATTCGGACGTAGGAGTTTGAAGTCTAGCTTCTTTCTCTGATATGTTTCCTTCGAATACGATCTGAAGATTATCCCAAGCTTCTTTCGATGTTTAACATGTTGATACATGATGTTGTAGATCACGGCTTACACCATGTATTATAGCATTCAAACCATCTGAATTCTACTTTGCAAGAGCCTTTTCTTCGTTTGAAAAATCTACTAAGCGTTTAAACTCAGTTTCCGAATTTTCTATCTTTGGACGGATATAACCATCGACGACTAATAGCCATGTATTAAAGTCTCGTGATTGAAAAAAATATCTCATAGCATATTTTCACTATAGATAGTTTGTTCCGTCAAATCTTGGCGGTACGTTATGTAGTTGCGGGAAATCCCACACTACACCCCTTACTCAATTTTGCTTAATTAATCCATTGAAAGATGTAAGATCAAGAATATTTATTGATTGAGTCCATGAAATGTTTACACAGGAAAATAGAATTACACTTAGAAATTAAAACACTCTTAAACTTTCTCTCTCCTAATGACTTGCCTAACAATTCCAAAATGATCTCTCCCTTACAACAGATTCACTTAGCCCTTTATATAGGGTAATACATAGTGGATGACAGCTAAGCTATCCTTTATTTTCGGGAATGTCCCGCGAAGTGTCGCAAATGCACAAACATTTGTTCTCGCGACACTCCTCAACCCTCGCCAGGTTTCACGTCTTCTTTATGTTTTGCTTGTCGTTATTCATTGCGTCGTTTATTTTAGCTCCTGCGACTCCTTCGCGATGCTGTCGTTTATTAATCCCGCAAACCTTGTTTGTTGCGATATTACGATCCTACATCTTGCCTCTTTTTCCTTGAATATTGCTTGACAAGCGATTTTTAAGGAAAAATCTATTGTGGTAGCGATCTTTGATCTTTGTTGATGAAGGAACGAGCAAAAGAATACTTTCCTTGAAAAGTACGTACTTGCCTCTATTCTTTGGCGAAGTTTAAGCTTCTTTGAGATATATACGAAGTATCGTCTCCTGTCTCTCCTCATACTTCTCCTGCGAAGGGAAGAGTATCATGAGAGTGATTCTTTTGATTTGCCGCGACTGCTTATCTTTATCTGTTTCAGTTTTGTACTTTTACACGGATTTTGATTATTAATGTCTTTTCTTGACACGTCTCTTTCAACCGTTTATTCTTGACCGTTCATGTCTCTTCTCGCATTAAATGATCTCGTTTTTCTCGAGGATCTTTTTCCCTATATATAGTTTTCTTTTCCTCTCCTTTTCATCCTTTAGTTTCTCTCTGCAACTTTTCTTTGACTCTCTCCTTCCGCAATTTGCGCTCCTGCTACTGCAAATCTTTTCTTCGTCCCTTCTATCGCTGATCCTAATCTTTAACCTTCCATCCATTCCCATACTGATAATGGCTTTCATTAGTCGTGCATACAAAGCTTCTTTTGATGAAGTTCAACAGAGTTGCTCGAGAAGGGTTTTACTCTATCAACCATTCCCGATCAAGAATCTTCATCTATTCTCGTTCGCAAAGTTGTTTTTCGATCATCAATGTGATGATCAAAAAATTATAGTCTCGCTAGGTCAGCTTCTCGCAGACTTCCCATCCCCTTATACAGTCCCGAGATGCCTTTATTTTATGAAATCTTGGCCCATGAAAAATTCTCTGGGCTGTTTATCAATTAAGTGGCGATTGCATTCGCCTAATGCTTGAGTTCGCGAACCGTGGTGCTGGTAAAGGTTCTTTATACCCTAATACTGTCATAAACCCCAATTTCGCAGACTTGGAAATAGCTGCTGAGAAGTACACTGTAGAAAACTTTTTTGAAAATTATGCAGTGATAAACATGAGGAATGCGAAATCTCGCTGGGGCATTCGCCTGAAGAAAAAGGATAATGTCCCTGAAGATAGATTACTCATGCAAGATATTGACTGGCACCCAGGCAATAATACTACTCCTCGCCATTCCAAGGATGAGAAGTGGTGGGTTGTTCCCTTGATCTTAAATGGCCCTTACATCGCGGGCTCGCATATTCTTCCTGCGAATCTCGCAGGATACCATCCTTGGGAATTCAAATGGCCTGAGAAGGCAAAAGAGGTATGTTTCCCACTTCAAATCTTACCCTCGCAACTTTCTTTTTATAATTGCTGAGTTTGTGAAATCTTTCAGATAGCCAGATTGAGAAGAAGCTACAAGAATGATCCGTCGGAAAATACTCTGACATTGCTTCGATCGCTTACGGGTGAAGTAAGAAACATTTCCTTTGTTATTTGAAACAATATTGTTGCCTCTGTTTCTTATCTTTATGTGTATGCGAAGGTTGGAGTTGAAGAAGTCAGAGCTGCGAAGATTAGAAGTAAAGGTAAAACCGTCGTTCGCAAAGATAAATCTTCTGTTCCATTATCTAAGAAGCGTAAGACTCAGTCTTCTTCTCGCCTTAGTTCAAGCTCCGAATCTTCTGACGAGGATAACCATGATTCGAATCCTTCTCTTGCTAAGGAGATTCCGTCGACTGGGTTCTCCTATGGATCGCTTATCTAGCATCTTCTCGAGACTCTTTCCAAGGAATGGGAGATGCTCCCTAGCTTCCCTTTGCGGGGCTCTCGCAAACGTGTGTAATGCTACTTTACTAGAGGGCAATAATTCTTTCAATGGAGCCTCTAGAATTGTGTCTCCTGACTTCTTGAATGCACTTGGATCTTTGGTACGCATGCAGTCATATTTCCCGTTAATTTTAAATTTTTAAATATATATATATATTAATGATTTTTCTATCTTCTTTCATAGGTTGGAAGAACTTCTTTTGTAGTTGCCTCAGATCTCGAGAGAAGACGCAACAATCTTGAGAAGAAGAATTCGCAATTGAACAAGAAGATTCGAGAATTAGAAATTGAAGCTGCGTCATCTCGCGATAAAGACGAGAGAATTCAAAAGTTAAATACCGAACTTGACTCCCAAAGGGATAGGGTGTCCACTCTTCAGAACGCTAATCAGCAACTTTATGGTATAGTAATTTTCCATTCTCAAATCCTTTTCATGTTATCTTTTACTTTTCTTTGTCTGACTATTATTCTCGCAGACGTGTATAATCTCTCCGAGGAATCCATTCTTCTTCATTCATTTCCCGAGCCTATGAATGATGATGTCCTCCTTACTCACCTCAATCAATCTCTAAGTAGTTCCTCTAATAAAACTAACCTCCTTTCATTAAACGATCTTCAATCCAAATATCACCTCTTAGAGATCGACCATAGATCTAGTTTAAATCTAACTAATCGTTTTAAACGGATGTACCTTGATTCCGAGGAGAAAGTCAAAACTTTGAGGAAGAAAATTAGTGATCTCATAGATGAGAATGATCGCATTACTAACAGAGGTGCACAAGCGTTAGCGTAAGAATTCACAAATCTCTTCTTGGTGTGCAAGTTGAACGAGACGAACTCCTTCATCGTAATACCATGCTTAAGCAAATGAGAAGAGCAAGTTCGTTCTCTTCTTGTTATTAATAGTGATGATGAATTCGCCCGGGCTGCGAAAGTTTTAGATAATGCCAGAATAACCTAGGTGTTGATGTTAGTCTTCATGCCGAGCATACTTCCTTGATTAAAGATATGATATCCGATAGAGAAGGTTACTTATTATACCTTCTCGTTTCTTACTTCGTAGTATTGCTTGTAAATTATTAACTTGTTGTTACTTATTTGCGTAGAATCCGAGAAGAGGCTTCGGGTTAGAATTAGAGAGCTTGAATCGAAAAGAACAACTCGCCAGAATTTTTCCAACGAGAATTGAAGAACTCGAAACCGAAAAAGAACAGCTCGCAAAATCTCTCTCTTCGCGAGAATAAATATTTCAAGTTGAAGAAACAATTTCTAACGACAAAGTGGAGAACTTTAATAATGATGTTGTTCGTTTCGCAATAGAGCCATGGAGTATGTTTGTAAGGACCACAATATCCCTCTCGCATTCATATCCCCGGCTTCTTGAAAAGGTTCCGAGAATCTCGCCTGTCTCGGGACGTTTTCGATAGTGAGGCTAGCGAAGGAGAAAATTTCGCGATGAGAATAATAGAATCGAAGAATCGATAAAGGAGAAGAATCACCAAAGAGATAATTCCTTTTGTTTTCTTTCGCTGCCTGTAATATCTGTACGTTTCTGTATCTCTTTATTGTAGTGTATTTCTTGGTCTGTTGTCCATAAATTCAATCTTCACTCCCCTTTTTCGGCAGTTCTTCCTTGTAATATAATTGACTAGCATTATTGATGTATAACTCTTTCATCGGAAGATGAATAACAATATTTCATCCTTTCCATTCCCATACTTGCCTCTGTTATTTATCTTCAGATGGAAGATTTTAGTTGTCATCATGTTTTTTGTTGGATAATAATTTTATTGTTATCGAAATGTATCTTCGCGACGAGGTCGCGAGTATCTTCATAAATTAAGAATCCCACTTATTATTTCGGTAATCTTTATTCTATCTCTTCTTGTTGCGACAAGGTCGCAGGCCGCCTTTACATTTTCATGCAATGGCCCATTGACCTTGTCTTATCATTTTTGTGTGGTCTTCCAAGTTAGACCTCCCTAATTAGAGGTCTTTCCCTGCCACCTTTTATCGCGACAAAATCGCAGGACGTTTTTACACTTGCATGTAAAGACCCATTGATCTTGCCTTATCATTTTCCAAGTATTTTTGCCTCTGCAGGATGTTTTAGTTGCGACAATATGACAGGCCTAGATATCCTTGCGAACATAAAGTCCCATGACATTGCCGTCTTGCGACGAAATCGCAGGACGTCCGTACACTTTCGTGTAAAGACCCATTGATCTCGCCTTACCCTCGCGTTAGTATTATTGCCTCTGCAGGATCATTGCACAAATATGACGAGCCTAAATTTTCTTGCGAAAACATAGCCTTATGACATTTGCGTCTGTTTTGACACTCCCCCTAATGGAGAGCGTCGCCCTTATCATCTCCCCGGTTGCCCCTTCAAGGAGGCGAAACATCGGCCATACAAGACTAGCTCCTCCCATCCGGTCTTAACAACAACCAGTTGTTTTCGCAGCCTCTTATCCCTTATACCTATATGGTTTATGGTTACGAGACTGCACCCTAAGTGGAGTTTTCTTCGGGCGAGTGCAACATATGCCAAGACTTGCCAAGAATGGCCGTGGTAGGTTCATCCATCCCGGGCACTCGGCTCAACCGTGTACCTCGGCGCCTTGAGCATACACTCGACTCCTTGGAAGAGACCCTCGGTCGCCCAACCAGGGTATAACCTTATATATATAGTTGGGAATCCAAGGTACCTCTCTAGGATAGGCTTTCATGGGCCCCAAATTTTCATGACTCGGGCTTCGGGAGCGGTGTAACCTTCCCCCGAGCCATGTCGAGAGATACCCCTTATATGACGCACTTTAGGTCTTACATTTGCCTCTTACGAAATGTTATTCGCGAACTAGGGTGTACGCCATAAAGGTTCGTCCCATTCTTTTACTCATTCATCTTTGTTAAATCATTCAATCATTCATGTTTCATTATTTGTTGATATTTGTTTGCGAAATATTCGCAAAATTCCATTTCATTTGTTGTATTTTCATTTTTCTTTCTTAGCTGAATTCTCATATATTCTTGACTGCGAGATTCTCGCACATCATTACTTCAATTGCTGCTTTTTCTCCTGTTTTTATTGATTATTCACTTCTTATGCCTTTTGCTCTTCATACCCTTCGCTTCTTTATCATCCTGATATTCGCCTGTCTCTAGGCATTCTCCTCGCGAGGTATGTTCAGTCCTTACTTCTATAGCATCCACCATCAGTTTTTCCTTTCTCTGCTCATCTCTCACATGTTGCTTCCAACCCTTTCTTTTGGCATTTCTTTCTTCGCAGCTTTCTACATCGACCTCATGACATTGTTGCGACTCCTTCCAATCTCCCTGTATGATACCAATGCCGTTTGGATGTGGAAATTTTATACATTGGTGGTATGTTGATGCGACCCCCAAGATTTCATGAAGCCATGGCCTCCCAATCAGTGCATTATACGGGGATTCCACGTCAACCACACAGAATAAAACATCAGTTGATAATCCTTGTAGAGGTATTCTCATGTGAACCTCTCCCTTTGGCTTGTTTGCAGTGCCATTAAAGCCATATATCTTGTATGTTGAGGGGATCAAATCCTCATCCTTTCCTCCCATCGTCTTATAAGTATGGTAAAAAAGAATATTCACCGAACTTCCGGTATCGATTAGGATTCGGTTGATCGCCCAGCAAGCTTCTGCTTCATCATCTTCTCCATCAACTGGTTTTGGGTTAATCTCTAGTTTCACAACCAACGGGCTATCATGTGTTTCTCTTCCTTTTGGCACTTCATCTGAAGAGAAAGAAATAGTCTTCATCTGCCACTTTTCTAACTGCGTCGTTCTCGCCAGACTCATTATTTCTTTATCATTAGCATCTCTCGCAAAGACTCTACTGAGCACGTTGTCATGAAAATCTTCGATTGTGCGATAGGAGTGGACGATAGAGTTGCAATTCAAATTTTTAGCTTTTGTCCCGACTTCTATCACAAATGTTTCCTTTCCCTTCGCCGACACTGCATTCGTGCATCTCTCGGTGGTGGTGGTAATGTCCGGCCTGTTTCTTCTCCCTTTAGAAAGTGATTCAGACTTCCCCGATCAATCATCCCGAGAATAATTCTCTTTATGTTTCTACAATCGTTTGTTTGATGCCCATGGAAGCGATGGTAAGAACAAAACTCATGACTTCTATCGCCCGGCGGTGGTTCCATTCCCACGTTCCAAGGTGCCGGTACATTTTCCATCACAAGTATAGCTTCCCGCATCTTTTCCACACTAGCATTCGGTGGAGGCATCTTAATCTCTTCCCATACTATTCTCGCGACTTCTCTCCGCCCTCCACGGTTATTTTGCCTTCGTCCACCATAAGTTTCTTGCACATGATCTAGCCTCTGAATCTTATTATTGCTGTTACGGTTGTAGTAGTTCCTTTCTCGTTCAAACTCTTCTTGATCGTGGCTTCCCATGGCTACTATCTTCTGCTGTCCCTCATCATCTTTCCTTGCTTGCTGTCCTTGCGAAGTGCTCGCCACTGTATTTATAAATTGAGGCAACAAGCTTGCGTTCGCAGCATTCGAGCTTGTGTTCGCGATCGGATAAGAATTCATTTCATTCTCGTCTTTCTTCTAAGGCAATATATTCTTTCTTGTAATTCTCGCAGGATTCGCCATCGTGATTGTATTTTTGATTCTAAAAATTTGAATGTATAACAAGTTAGTCGCGAAGAGAGCATTCACAAATGAGAGTATGAGATATCTTTCCTCAACCCGTCCCCGCCATTTCGCTACACATGGTCCTCCATCTTATTGTCAATCGCCTTAAGCTCTCGCCAACCCTTTGTTTCAACCCGAATACATCTTCAATACAGGGTCGCGAAGAGTTGTTACTTATGTATGCTCCCAGGAATGTGGCTTGTAAATGATTAAATGATGTGATTGTGTTCTTGCAGACCTTCAAACCATTTTAATGCTTCTCCTATTAAGCTTGATGCGAAATATTTGCACAGTATGGCATCATGATTCTCCCACTGCAGCATACATCTCATATAAGCCTTGATATGTTGCACCGCACAGGTTGTTCCATCAAAGATGTTGGTTAATGCAGGTAGATTGCACTTAGGAGGTATTCCTCCCATCTGTACTTCTAGCGTGAAGGGATTCTTCGCAGCTTCTGCGATGGCTTCGTCCAATTGTTTCCTTCCTCCTTCCCTTCTATTGTTCAGTAATCCTCTCATTTCAGCCAGTTCTCTTAAGATTTGTTCATTTGCCTCAGAATTTGATTCTACTGGTCTTTTTAGCTATGCCTCTCTCCTTCTTCGCTCGTGCCTGTTTTGACCTTCCTGCTCGTTATTTTCTTCTCTTCTTTCCCTGCGACGTTCTTCTTCGTTTCTTTCTCCGATTCGCACGCCATTATATTGGTTGTTCTCTCTTCTTGGCTGTCTCTCAACTCTCCTCTGTACCCTCTCATATTCTTCATTAATATTTCTATTGGTACGGTTTTGCTCCCTCCTTCTTTCCCGGTTGTCATGGTTATTCTGCCGGATTCCCTCTTCCATCTCTTGATTTTCCATTTCTGCTCTTACCCTTTCTCTCTCGCGAGCTAGCCGCGCTTGTTCAATGTAGTGCCTCTCAATGTCATCCTCAATCTCTCTGTTTCTTCTCAATTCTTCTCTCCCGTGCAAGATCATTCTCCCTTCAGCAGCTGGGTCATTCGGTCCTTGGAGTTGCATGTTTCCTCGATTTTCCCTATTCCGCGCATCTTGAAGATTTTCGGGCTGAGGAATATAACGATCTTCCATTTCTCCTCTTCTCTCGCCATGCTCTGTGCTTGGATCTTGTGTTTTTCGTTGGTTTTCTTCCTCGGTACTTTCTGTTGGTAGAACTCTCCCTCTTTCTTCCCTAATCGATCTTGAACTTGATCTCGCACTACTTCTTGATCTTCTATTTTGCAATCTCATATTTTCCATCCTCAACTCATGATTCTGTCTTGTCAAGTTTGCTCGTTCTTCTGCCTCTAGTCGCCTTTCTTCATGTATTGTTTGTCTCAATCTTTCTAACGCCGCAATTTCTTCGTTTCCTCGGATTCATTTCTCCATTCATTCCTTGCTCTCCTCCTCCTTGTCCATTGTTTACCACCTTGCTCCTCTTCCCTCTCGTCTTGAATCGACCTCCAAGTATGTACACTTACTCTATCATAATCCACAGTTTGTGTTTTTGTTACTGGGGAGATCGGTGGCTGATTTTGATTTTCTTCATCATTTCTCATATTCATCCTTGATGATTCTCCTGTTTCATTCCTCCTTTCTCCAGCAAGTCTCCCACTTCTTCTTACAATCGTTGGTTGCCCTTGTACGTTTCTTCTTCTAGCCATTTTTCTTTTTCAATGAATTCTTGAGTATCACTCCAAATCTTTTCTCTATTAATCCAAATTCTTTCCGATTTCTAAGGCGTCAATCTCGCCAATCCCTGTTTCTAGCGCATATGTAGTTGCGGGAAATCCCACACTACACCCCTTACTCAATTTTGCTTAATTAATCCATTGAAAGATGTAAGATCAAGAATATTTATTGATTGAGTCCATGAAATGTTTACACAGGAAAATAGAATTACACTTAGAAATTAAAACACTCTTAAACTTTCTCTCTCCTAATGACTTGCTTAACAACTCAAAAAGATCTCCCCCCACAACAGATTCACTCAGCCCTTTATATAGGGTAATACATAGTGGATGACAAACTAAGCTATCCTTTATTTTTGGGGAGTGTCCCGCGAAGTGTCGCAAATGCACAAACATTTGTTCTCGCGACACTCCTCAACCCTCGCCAGGTTTCACGTCTTCTTTATGTTTTGCTTGTCGCTATTCATTGCGTCGTTTATTTTAGCTCCTGCAACTCCTTCGCGAGGCTGTCGTTTATTAATCCCGCAAACCTTTTTTGTTGCGGTATTACGATCCTACACGTTAATTGAAGTTGATTCGTGAGAACTCGAGTTCATTCTTATAGGTTGGATCGCACCAAACACATATTGTTAGATCTTTTCGTGTTTGCCCGCTCTGATACCAATTGAAAAGACGAGGGTACCCAAATATACCTCAATCTAAAACTTTTCCACCTATAAGTCATTTCTCCGAAAGTGATTATCTATGGACTGAGTCGAGACAATACAACTAATAGGTTCACACTTCGTGTGATCGTCTATGGATGCGAGATCGAGACAATACGACAACAAGATAACTTGTGTGATGGACTATGGATACAAGATCGAGACAATGCAACAACGAAGTATGTTTACTTGATAAAAGTTTCGGACTTAACCAAACACAATAGGATTGCTATCAAGTAAATAGGAATTAACATTTGTGTATTTTACTTCTAATTATAATAAAACAATTAAAATTGCGGAAATAGAAAGTAAAAGACACAACAAGATTTTGTTAACGAGGAAACCGCAAATGTAGAAAAACCCCGGGACCTTGTCCAGAATTGAATACTCTCAGGATTAAGCCGCTACACAAAATCTAAACCAACTTCGTATAGTTGAGACCAGGCAACTAAACCTATAGTTCACCTAGTTCCATTTGTATTCCCACGCCCCCAACTTGTAATAAGTCATGTACTTGGAACAATTCCTTTGGTTCGTATTCCAAAGTAAAGGAACAACAAATCTGTTCGGTAACAACTCTTTTCAATCAAGTGATATGAGTTCGACAAAAGGCTTTTCCGTTTATCCCAATAAACTCCTTTGCCAGGTCCTTAGATCTATCAATCAAAAATTACCGAAGTAATCGTTTAGAGATTTTGCAATCAATACTCTTAATCCAAGGAATTGTATTGATGTTGAACTACTCAACTAATCAATCAAATCTACCACAAGGATAAACCGATTATAGTTGGATCCTATTCGAGCCGAAAAAAATATTGTGCACATCAAAGATTATGAACTCAAATCAGAAATCTTCAAAGTCTTCTTTGTCTTCAAATATTCTTAGATCTTCAATAAACACCTGCACACAATCAACTTGAATCTCTTGTGATCAATCACACACATAATGGAGTCTGTTAACGTTGGATTATCACAAGATGTCTTTAGATATACAAACAGTCTAAAGATCCCCGTCGAAACTTCGATCTAGTTTGAGTGAATCTTATATCAGAAGAGAAGATTCTCAAGCATAAACAAACTAGGTGCAACCAAAGTTCAACCACCGTTAGTCAATCAAATCAATCGAAAACTAATAATAAACTGCAATTATCTAGTTTCCCACTAATGGTACTAGTAGATCTTCTCAATCCCAAAGAAGTCTTTAAACCGAGCGGCCGTAAGAGATTTCGCCTAATTAGGTTACTTTCGTCTCCGAACAGGCGGCTCCACCAGTAACAACAAAAGTTTTGCTGGTTCTGAGGATTAGTTTGCTCGAAATGCAGACTTCAATATTTATAGACCAAGGAATTTTTGACACCAAGGAATTTCTAAAACCGAAAATATTCTTAAGATATGCATTAACACCCAAATTCGGTTTCCATAATTCCTGGAAATGCTTTGTCCAAATAATGACCGAAATCTCAGTAGAAAATATTCAATTAGTAAATTCGCATTACCAATTTTAACTTTCTAAAGATATGCATTTATTTGATGGAAAATAAAAGCATATAAAACTAAAAACCTTAATTAAAAGATTCTCAATTTATTTCGATCCGGGATTCTCCTTTAGCTATTAAGGAATATCTTTGAACAACAAAAGATAAGAGTAACCGCACATGTTCAAAGTATGTCGACATCTTAACTTTGTAAATCCTTTTTCATATTTAAAATCTTGGAATTGATTTTCCACACTACCAAACAAGTTTAGAATTGGTTCATCAGACTTCCAAGAACTATGTGATTGATCAAGAACTCTCAATCACCAAACATGGGTTTCACGGTTCTACCAAAACAAGTTTCGGTTCTACCTCCATGTGGGTACTGGAATTAGTCATACTAGCTTTCCAAAATTCAGTTGACTAGGTACTAGGATCGGTTCCCACATATATATGGTATCTAACTTGTATTTGGTGCACATGTCCATAGGATCGGTTTCCAATAACTAAAAACGTGTTGCACATGTTCATAGGATCGGTTCCCAATAACTAGAAACTTGCCACACCTCTTACAAGGTCGATTACCCTTTTGTGATCGGTTACACCTCTTCATAGGATCGGTTCCCCAATGACTAGAGTTGGTCATACCAATAACAACAAATCGATCATACCATCTCAGGCGATTACTTAAGATCGGTTTCACTAATAAAAGTCATACCAATACAAAATTCAGGCCTTGTGAATAGTTTTACCAAGAACACAAACATGTCATGAGCGGTTATGCTAATCACACATATTGGTAATCCAAAGATTTGCAATGAATAACAGATACCAATAAGCCTAGCGATTTCCCTTTCGATTCACAAAACAAGTTATGAACTACTTCCTTTAAACAAATGTAAAACATTGTTTCCTAGGATGAAATCTTTACCTTTACCCATACACATAATTACAATAGCATTCATACGATTATGTCGATGTCTTATATACGAAGTTCAAAAGATAAGCGTTATAATTCGTACTGTATTCCTTAATACTATGTCTAACTAGAGTATAATCATTAATGCTTCGCAGTTATGTTTTCAATATGCACGACTTGAAAGATACGTTAGGGAATGAAACAATTCAAGTCAAATATTACTAACCTCAAGAGGAAGGATGATGTCGTCATTGTAGCTCCTTACTTCTTCGCTTCTTCAAGTCTTCACGTAATACTTGTAATGTCTCATATCCTAATACTTTCAAGCTAACCTATACGAAGTTGACTCTAGTACATAATCAAGCGACCCTTTAAATGAGTTTTGATTCACTAAAATATGACAACCAAACTTGACATACCAAGGCTTGGTGAGTTCAATCGAGCTATGCTCTAACAGATGGTTATAATCGTCCGAAAATTAAAGGTTCGGAAACAGAGTTTAAACGCTTAGTGGTTTATACAGGCGAAGAAAAGGCTTTTTCGAAGCAGAATTCAGATCGTTTGAACGCTATTATACATGTTGTAAGCTGTGATCTACAACATCATGTATCCACATTCTAAACTTTATAGGATCTTCGAATAATCTTCAGATCGTATTTGAAGGTAATACATCAGAAAAGGAAGCTAGACTTCAAACTCTAACTTATGATTGGGAAAACCTTCGAATATATGACAACGATACTTTTAAAGAGTTTCATATTAAACTCTGAGATAGTTAATGCTTTTTTCTCTCTTGGAAAGACTATTTTTGAAAAAGATATAATATGCAAAATTCTCGGATCGTTGCCATCTAGATGCAAATCTAAGAAGCATGCAATCATAGAAGAAAATGATCTTTCAACTCTCTCTCGAAACACTCTGTTCGGGAAGTTAAATATCTTTGATCATGAATCACAATCTATTCAAGCTAAATGAATCGCTTTTAAAGCTGGAAAAAATTTCAAAAGCTCCTATGGAGAAAAATAGATTGTTGGATAATTCTGATGAATTGATTGCAGAAGATTCTGATGATGATGTAAAACAAACATTATCACTGATTACAAGATAGTTTCGAGATCTCTTAAAGAAAGGGAATAAGAGATTCATAAAAGATGTTCATCGATCTTCTCACCCCATGATCGAGTTCCAGTCAAGAACAAAAAAGGATCAAGAAGAAGATGATGAATATCAGCCTCAGTGCTTCAAGTGTAAAGGTTTTGGTCATCTAGCTAAAGACTATCCTAATCTAAAGAAATACAATGGAAGCAAGACATTAGCTGTAACTCTAGTGATTCATACAACTCTGAAGAAGAGGAAACAACTAATATTGCACTCGTTGTTAATTTGATTCCCTCATGTCCCATTAGTGATTTAACCATTTTGAAAATGGGCATCTCTTCCGATGTTGAAAAATCATCTAATGATGAAGGTAAAAATAAGACAAAGTGTAAAACTGTCTCAAAAACAAGGATTGCTAAGAAGTGCATATGCAATTCCAACCAATCTCAGGAAGCTTCGTTAATTTGAGGTAACAAGAGAAGTTATTTGAATCATACTTTACTAGATCAAGAACACCCTGTTTGTTCTAAATCCCGTGATGAGATAAAATCTCATACTAATACCACCTAATAGGTGTTAGATTGCATCCTCACCCTATGTGCCGATTATGTGTGTGAGGAAGCAAAAATCAAGGCACTTATGTGTAGATTATGGGAATAAAATCTAGTAATTGAAAATATATTCTAAGATATTCGTACTTATAGGAATATTATATTTTCGGTAGTGTGAAAAATATAAAAGATCTCTCTCATTCTCTGGTCATTGCTTGTCTGAACTATGAGTCAGGATCCGATGTCTTCTCTTGCAAAGGTGCTTGATCTAAAAGAGTTCTTTAAGAATGAGTCTTCACCATCTTTTGATGCTAAGAAACCTAAGAGAAAGATCGAAAATAGATATTGACTTAACCCTTTTCCATAATAGTCCTAGCCCTTTTCTTAGAATCTTCTTGGTACTTCACCGCGGTATGCTCATGCGCCGAAGGATATCTAGTAAAAGTGTTAATTTTACTTTGCCTCTTAGCCAACACCTTTGCATATTCTCTTACTTGGTTTCTTGTTTCTTTGGTGCTTGGCCTAACTTTTCCCTTGCCTTTTTTCGGTTCTTGGACATTCTACTGAGTGTGCGGATAAACGATTGGCCGCATGTCATCCCAAAAGATTTGCCTTTCTAGTTTGTTCATGTTACGGGACATCTCGATAACGATTCTTCCCATTTCATTATCATCAAACTCTTCTCCGACATCACCCTTTGGAGAAGGGACAAAACTTAATTGTTGCCAATATGGATCTATATCGCTTAAAGGTATTATGCCATGTTCATAGTTAACTATCATATGGCGACAAGGGAGTCCCATAGAATTCATTATGTTGCAAACACACACCTCGTCCGGCTTGGTTCCCCATATGTCAATCAAATTCACCTCTACCATTAACCTCTTAATGCAAACATGTGAAACATTATAATGGAGTCCCTTGAACAACCGAAGGTCCTCCAATTTCTTGATGTTACCATCTTTTTGTACAATCTTTTTGTACTTCATGATGCGGATTTTTTTGAAACTTCTCTTTAATTCTATCAATCTGGCAGTTGAAGTAATTCTCCATTGCGTTAAACATAATCACAAAATTATCGACACATCCAAAAAGATTTTTCTTCAACCGGTGGTGAGACGATTATACCAAACTTGTCGCTTGATTCCCAAAGTGTTTATGGTGGTTGGTAAATGCATAAACGAAACGCTCTTTCTGCGGTTCCAACCATTGCTCAACCACAGACGTTATAATATCCTCGGGATATTCGGGGCTAGATCAATGTTCGATAAATGCGGCAATATTTAGACTATACTCTTCTTTGGTGAGAGATCAAGTCAATGACTCCCATTCACCGGAGAAAGCAACCCATTTAGCGTGATTTATAATGTATTGTTTATCGAATTCCTCTTTTGCATCCGCTTGTTCATCTTCCGGTAGCTTACTAATCTCTTCAAATGCTTTCCTCTTTGGTGGAAAATTTTGAGGCTTGCACCTATTCATCACATTACACCATATATGGAACGTACAAAGCATATTATGTGCTAATGGGAAGACTCTCTCTATTGCTTTCATTAATGCTACTTCATTGTCCGTCACTATAACACCGGGGATATCATCCTCGGTAGATGGCCTTCAATTGTTGTAGCGCCCAAGTGTAACTTGGTTCTTGCTCATCCTTTAGAAAACAAAAAGCAACGGTAAACGGTGACTTCTTCGACGTACAACCCAACAATGTTCAAAAATGGCATCTCGTATTTGTTAGTATTGTAAGTGCAATCCATTATAAAAACTTCATGGAAGCATTGAGCTAATTGAACACTCTTCAGATGCGCGATGAAGAGATGCATTATTTCTTCTTCCGGACCTACCTTCTTTTGAACCGCGTAGCCTCTCTCTTTAGCAAAAGAAAAAAAAAACAATTGTTGCATCACTTGTCTATCCTTCCATTCATTCCTTTTAATTGTATCAATTGCATTGTAAATGGTGGCCAACGATGATACTGAAAATGCGGGGGTCTAACAACCACACCCAACAATTTGTTTGGCAATCTGAGAGGACTTACTCCAATACACTTTCTAGAGAATCAACTAGACAGTCATACTCAATATAGAGTAAAGTATATCAAAGAGTTTAATATTTCTAACTCTTAATTCAATCCGCAATAAGCAAATAAAAATATGCGAGCCCGATTGAATATAAGAGGAGTTACTTGAACGGACCAAAGACCAATGTTCAAGTGTCAATCAATGTAAATCAACAACCAAAGGTTGGATATTCTAATTGATTGAACTTAACACACAACGTGTAATATTTTAATTATATAACAAAATATAATGCGGAAAAGAAATAACACATGTTAGAGCATAGCTCGGTTGAACCCACCAAGCGTTGGTATGTCAAGTTTGGTTGTCATATTTTAGTGAGCCAAAACTCATTTTAAGAGTCGCTTGATTATGTACTAGAGTCAACTTCGTATAGGTTAGCTTGAAAGCATTAGGATATGAGACATTACAAGTATTGCGAAGACTTGAAGAAGTGAAGAAGTAAGGAGCTACAACGACAACATCATCCTTCCACTTGAGGTTAGTGATATTTGACTTGAACTGTTTCATTCCCTAACTTATCTTTCAAGTCGTGCATATTGAAAACAAAACTCCGAAGCATGAATGACACTCTAGTTAGACATAGTATTAAGGAATACAATACGAGGTTTATTGCTTAACCATTAAACTTTGTAGATAAGACATCGACATAATCTTTTGAATGCTATTGTGATTATGTATGGGTATAAGGTGAAGATTTCATCCTAGGAAACAATGTTTTACATTTGTTTTAAGGAAGTAAATTCATGAACTTGTTTTGTGAATCGAAAGAGAAATCGCCAGGCATTATTGGTATTGTTATTCATCGTATATCTTGTGAACAACCAATATGTGTGATTAGTATAACCGCTCATGACTTGTTTATGTTCTTGGTAAAACTATTCACAAAGGCCTGACTTTTGTATTGGTATGACTTTTATTAGTGAAACCGATCTTATGTAATCACCTGAGATGGTATGATTGATTTTGTGATTTTGTGTATGACCAACTCTGGGTAAAGGGGAACCGATCCTAGTAAGAGGTGCAACACATCACAAAGGGGAATCGATCCTTGTATGAGATGCAACAAGTTTTTAGCAGAAAGGGGAACCGATCCTATGGACATGTGCAACACGTTTTTAGGCAAAGGGAACCGATCCTATGGACATGTGCAGCAAGTACAAGTTAGATACCATATATATGTGGGGAACCGATCCTAGTACCTAGTCAACCGAATTTTTGGAAAGCTAGTGTGACTATGCACAGTACTCACATAGAACCGAAACTTGTTTTGGTAGAACCGAAACTTGTTTTGGTAGAACCATGAAACCCATGATTTGTGATTGAGTGTTCTTGATCAATCACATAGTTCTTGAAAGTCATATGAACCAATCTAAACTTGTTTGGAAGTGTCGAAAATCGGTTTCAAGGTTGTAAGTATGAAAGAGGATTTACAAAGTAAGGATGTCGACATACTTTGAACATGTGCAGTAACGCTAATCTTTAATTGTTCAAAGTTATTCCTTAATAGATAAAGGAAGAAAATCCCGGATCGAATAAAATAAATTGAGAATCTTTTATTTAATGTTTTTAATTTTATTTTAGGAAAATTAAAATTAGTAATGTGCATTTACTAGTTGAAGATTTTCCCAGATATTTTCGATCAATATTTTGGACAAATCATTTCCAGAAATTATGGAAACCGAATCTGGAATATATTGCATATCTTGAGAATATTTTCGCTTTTGGAAATTCCTTGGTGTCCAAACTTCCTTGGTCTATAAATATGAAAGTTTGCATTTTAAGCAAACTAATCCTTAGTACAGCAAGAACTATCTCAGTTGTGCTGTTACTGGTGAAGCCGCCTATTCGGAGAGGAGAGTAACCTAATTAGGCGAAATCTCTTACGGTACGCTCAGTTTAAAGACTTCTTTGGGATTGAGAAGCTCTATTAGTACCGTTAGTGGGAAACTAGATAATTGCGGTTTATCTTTTGTTTTCGATTGATTTGATTGACTAACGGTGGTTGAACTTTGATTGCATCTAGTTTGTTTATGATTGAGAATCTTCTCTTCTGATATAAGATTCACTCAAACTAGATCGAAGTTTCGCTTGAGGATCTTTAGACTTGTTTGTAGTTCTAAAGACGTCTTGTGATAATCCATTGTTAACAGACTCCGTTCTGTGCGTGATTGATCACAAGAGATTCAAGTTGATTGTGTGCAGGTGTTTATTGAAGATCTAAGAAGATTTGAAGACAAAGAAGACATTGAAGATTTCTGATTTAGGATTCATAATCTTTGGTGTGCACAATACTTGTTTCGGTAAAAGAGGATCCAACTATAATCGGTTTATCCTTGTGGTAGATTAGATTGATTAGTTGTATAGATTGGCATCAATATAATTCTTTGTGATTAAAAGTATTGATTGCAAAATCTTAACAATTACTTCGGTAGTTGATAATAAGATAGATCTAAGAACCCGACGAAGGAGTTTATTGAGATAAACAGAAGAGCCTTTTTCGAACTCACATCACTTGGTTGAAAAGAGTTGCTACCAAACAAATTTGGTGTTCCTTTACTGTTTGGAATACGAACTAAAGGAATTGTTCCAAGTACGTGACTTATTACAGGTCGGACGCGTGGGAATACAGACAGAACTAGGTGAACTATAGGTTTAGTTGCTTGGACTCAACTATACGAAGTTGGTTTGATTTTGTATATCGGCTTAATCCTGAGAGTATTCAATGCGGACAAGGTCCAGGGTTTTTTCGCATTTGCGGTTTCCTCGTTAACAAAATCTTGTTGTGTCATTTACTTTTATTTTCCGCAATTATAATTGTTGTTATTATAATTTAAAGTAAATTAAACAAACGTTAATTCCTATTTACTTGATAAGTAATCCTATTGTGTTTGGTTAAGTCCGAACCTTTTATCAAGTAAACATACTTCATCATTGTATTGTCTCGATCTCGTATCCATAGACGATCACATGAAGTGTGAAATGATTTGTTGTATTGTCTCGACTTAGTCCATAGACAATCACTTTCGGAGAAAGGACTTACAGGTAGGAAAAGTTTTAGATTGAGGTATATTTGGGTACCCTCGTCTTTTCAACAAAAACACCAGAATTTTGTTAACGAGGAAACCGCAAATACAGAAAAACCCGGTACCTAGTCCAGATTGAACACCACATTGTATTAAGCCGCTACAGACTCTAGCCTACTACCAATCAACTTCGGACTGGACTGTAGTTGAACCCTAATCAATCTCACACTGATTCAAGGTATAGTTGCGTTTCTTACGTCTCTGATCCCAGCAGGATACTACGCACTTGATTCCCTTAGTTGATCTCACCCACAACCAAGAGTTACTACGACCCAAAGTCGAAGACTTGATAAACAAATCTGCCTCACACATAAAATTCTATAGATTGAATAAATCTGTCTCCCATTGAAATACCCAAGAGTTTTTGTTCCGTCTTTTGATAAATCAAGGTGAATAGGAACCAATTGATAAACTAGACTTATATTCCTGAAAAACAGCCTAGTATTATCAATCACCTCACAATAATCTTAATCGGCTAGCGAAACAAGATATTATGAAATCACAAACGATGATACGAAGATGTTTGTGATTACTTTTATCTTGCCTATCGGAGAAATTAATCTCGAGTCAATTATTTCAATTGTACTTAATACGATAGAATTGGGCAAGATCAGAACACGCAACTACAAAGAAAATAGTTGGGTGCAAGCCACAATCCCAATGAAGTCTTTGAAGTCATTAACCTACGGGGTCTCGATAGAAACCTAAGGTTAAAGGAGAATCGACTCTAGTTTATGCAAATAGTAACACACATGAGGTGTGGGGATTCATTTTCCCAGTTGCTAGAGTTCTCCTTTATATTGTTTTCAAATCATAGTTTCCAATCCAAGTTAACTTGGCAACAAAGCATTCAATATTCACCGTTAGATGAAAAACCTGATTCAACCAAGTTAATATCTTTCAACCTTTAGATCGAACTTAGCTTGTTACACACAAATGAAATGTACCCTCATTTTTATTTATGTAACCATACCCAAACGTGTACACCATGTTGGTTCACAAATAGTTAATCGAGGTTAGCCATATGATTACTCTCATATCAACCTTATTCATCTTAACCATAACTAGTTCAAATGACTCAAATGAAACTAGTTAAAGAGTTGTTCAATTGCTATATTCTCATAGAATTATACAAGAACACAATTGAAGCAAAATCGGTTTGATTCACTCGAATCAATCATGAACATTATAGCCACGGTTTTCAAAGATTGCATTCCTTATTATATAAATGTTTATGTTCATGTTATAACCGATTTTAGAACTTTAACCTTCAAGTATGCAAACGTGTACGCATACTTGAAATACCCGGACTAAGATTGGGTTTCGCCAGTACGCAAACGGGTACACGAACTTTAAATCCAAGCAAAAATTCTCGGACACGAACCTATACGCCAGTACGCAAACGGGTACGCATACTTTGGTTCCCGGATTTCTCAAACCAACAGGTACGCAAACGGATGCGCATACTATGGTTCCCGGACATGGATTACATATGTGCAAGAGTGCACAACATGACATATCCAATAATGGTTAAGTGTTCTAAACTCTTATTTCAATCATTGAAACTTTCTTAGAGGATGACAATAGCCGTTTTCACACACTATTAGCATCAAAGAAATTTTCAAGTTATTGAAATAATCATAACGAAACATTCCAAGACAACACCAAATGATTGTATCACACAAACCATGTAAGATGTTACTCGGCAATTTTCACATGATATAAGATGAACTTGGTCGAAGCGAAAGCTTGCCAACACATATTTCGAGAAATATATAAGCGAGATAAACTCAACTCGAAATCTCAAATGTGTATATAGAAAACTATATCTTAATACGACTTATGTCTCAATATAGGAGATAGAGTGGAAATAGACTTTCCAAGTGATAGATGAGTTTAAGTCTCCACATACCTTTTGTCGATGAAATTCCACAAGCTCTCCTTAGTAGTTCTTCGTCTTCAAATGATGAACTCCGTGAAAACTAAGCTCAACTACACAATCCATGTCCTAGTCCGAGACATCTATAAATAGGCTAGAAATCAAGACTTATAGTTTTGATCACTAACATTGACAAACATGCTTGAGATAGCAACGCATGCGAGTTCGACCGAACAGTGCTCTAACAATCTCCCCCTTTGTCAATTTTAGTGACAAAACTATCAATACATATGGATTAAAAAATAAATAAATAAATTTAGCTTCTCATCCAAATGCTTGATCTCCTTGGCATCTTCAACACGACTCGAAAAATTCGTCACTTCCAAGTACTCCATGATTCTAAACGTGTTCAACTCAGCATCATCGTTGTTGAGGATCCGTAGCGATAACAATGAGAAAACAAATGCTCTCAACCATCGTTATACAGTGTCATAATATTATTAAACAACATCAAAGTCCAATTGTATCACAACTTTGACAACAATACTATGGTGATATGTATCACTCCCCCTTAGTCAATACTTCATCTCAACATGAAAACCACTCCCCCTTACATAATGATCCGTAAACCATATGTATTTGTAGTATCAAACTACACATTAATTCTCCCCCTTTTTTTCAATATAAATTGGCAAAGGTACAAAAATTAGTGGGATCCTCATGAAATTTTCATAGAGATATTTCATGGCCAAAAGAGAATACCATACCAACTTATTTAGATGCCATCATAAAGCCGAAGCTAAATGCATTCATCAAGGAGTTTATAAAGATACAAGATAACCCCTATAATAATCCGCAGCCGCACTCCCCACAAAGATTTGGCAATTAAGCACAAGTTCAAAAAAAACTCTCCCCCATAATATGTCATTCCCGAAAGAACAACAAAGGCGACCTTGCTTTTACAAGAAAAGAAGGATTTCTTTGGATATAACCAAATCACATGAAAACATGGATTTGAATCCAAAAGTCTCAATTGAATCAACCACAAAAATGATCAATTCAATTGGTCATGCTCGACATAAGAGAACTTACGGAGCAACACAATATGTGCACAAAAATGTCGATCTCTTCATTCTATTTTCCATCACTATTTGCACAATGACATATAATAGACATAATCCTTGTAAACAAAAGTTCATCCTTTATTCCATCAAAATTTGCATAATGACATAAAAGGCATTAACTTTTGTTAGTCAAAAGTTCATTCTATCTTTTATCAATACTTTCATACCGACATAATAGAGATAACTTTTGAACAAGTATGGGACATTCACAGGTTCACGGACGTAAACAACATATCCCATAACAATTTGCAATATATAAAACTAGATCTTAACCCGTGCCGTAACGGCACGGGATGTTTTGTCTCTAATACGATATTGTTCTCATTCCTCTTGCTTCATTTTATTCGTGAGTAATTATTTTGATATTCAAATAGGTTTTGGGAAACAAAATGGGTTACACGATCTTTTTATTTTTACTTAAGCATGTTATTCCAATTTATTATCCGGACGGAGTAATAATGTTGTGCCAACATGAAAATAAAATAAAAAATACGATAAATAAAAATTTTCCCCATTTATTGTTCCATCATACCATAATTTCAAACTTCAAAAGAATATTTCATCTAACAAAGTACATATACCTAAACTGCCAATCCAACTCCATGATGTTTATGAATACATTTGTTCAAATTATTGATAACTAAGGCTCTAAGGAGTGAAGCAAAAACCCATAATATTTTCCCTACTATAGATAAACACTATTTATTTATTTTTTGCAAATGTGAGAGTTATAAAAATGAAGAACCCTTGGCTATTGGAAAATCTGAGATATACACATGTGAGTTGAAAAAATAAACTTATAATAGTAAATCATAACATGTGTAAAATTCTTTGTCAATCATATTGATAACATAAAATTGAAGAAATTCGTGGATAAAAAGATTTCACACCAACTATGCTAATAGTGCATGAATGACGTTCTCACATCTAGTGTTACTCAAGTAATTTGGAGTTTTAAAGAGCATAGTCATATTGATATTTGTATCTACATAAATTCAACTAACCTTCCGAAGAAAAATTATTAGTTTCAAGGTAGAGCCGACACAAACTTCTGTCACCTTTAATGTATACAACACACATTTGGTTTAATCGGCCTTGAGATTAAACAAATACCCCAACATTAGTCAAATAATGTCTACAAATACGGGATCGAAACAAAGTGCTAACGGGAAAAATGAGAGACTAACATCAGTTCTACAAAGAAAATACCCTATATGTATCAAAGTTAGTTAACCAAACATGTATTCAAATTAAAAAGTCATCAACTTTACACAAAAATGTAAAAGAACCCAAGTTAAATCAATACTTGCATAAACAAAACTTATAAGAGAATTTTGTAATTATTAAATACCTTTAAAATCACTATTAGATATTTAATTGCATGCCTCGTTAAAAACTATGGTAGGAAGAAATCACCGATTAATCAGTAGATATTTCACTTGGATATGTAGCAATTCGAGAGAAGTTTACACTTTGGTGGTGATCGTTCCATCTAAGTGTTGTTCGATTGATTATTTTTTTAAAAGGTTTCGGTTTTCATTGAGAAACCGAGAGGGAGCGTTTCATTATATTCATTATCATTCGAAATCCAAGACCAACTCGCCCTACGCTTTACGGGATCTCAATACAACCTTAGATTTATCTATTGGACGGAGAAACCTAGATACTAAATATGTAGTTTTTAGTGTTATTTATTATATAACGTGACATCCAAATGTTTTTTTCTTCTTCTTAATTTTCATGTATTTTAACCGAGTTTATATTAGCATTAAGACGATCAACCACATTTCTAATTTATAGTGTTATCCTTTTTGTAGCAGCACATAATTAACATAGTCAATTACTACTCATCAAAATCGGCCAGTACCACAAACCACCAGATATTAGGGCTGTCAACGGGTCCGGTCCTCCCGGGTAGTACATGGCCCAGAACCGGACCCGACATATCAACGTCGGTTCCGGGGCCGGTTCCATAATGTGTTGACGGAACCGGACCCGGTGAAAGGACACGGGTAATCACTGGTCCGGTACCCATCGGGTAAAAAACAGACTTATATGACTTTCCAATTTTATGACTCCTGACTCATGAGTCCTGAAAAAGGATTATTCAACACCTGAAAAGTGATCATCTTTAAACATACATACATAAATAGAGTAAACTTGAGCTTAGAATCCTTAGATTAGGAAAATTAAAGTTATTTTCCTAGCTACAAGTAAGAATCTGCCATTATATATAATAAATACAAAAGTTGGCAGATATTTTTTTAGCCGATAACTACAAGTAACGCCAGCCCTAATATAGCCTGTCGTATTATAACCACAAAAGTTGACAGACATATCATTCTATAAAGTGTAGAATCCCCAAAAGATAAATGCGTTTCCTTCACAAGTACATATACAAAAAAGAAGGATGTAGTTCGCACTTCGCATGTTCTTTGGCTATGCCTATACCAAAAAAAAGTTCCCACCAGTTCAATAAAGATTTCACCATCATATTCCCAATTGTTCCTGTAAGAGAAACAAAAACAGTTAATCATATTCCCAATTTTTCCCAATTCAGAAACCACCTCAAAATTATAATCACTAAATCACATTCTCTACCAAGTTTAAGGAAATACATTACGTAAAGACAAGCCTATTACAGAACAACCCAAACATCAACACACCTGTCTTCTATATCGGTTAGCCAATGTGCAATGAAAACTACACCAAGTAACTCTGGGCTCTAGCTAACATAATTATATGGATTTAAACGCAACCGAAATGAACCGAGTAACTCTAGGCTCTAGCCAAAAATCTATCAAAACGCAATCAAATTTATGCATTCCAAATTATATGGTTATTTTATCCTACATAGATTGAGAGTTTCGTAATCTAATTGTGTACCTGAAAGGCTGAAACACGCCATAATGCATCTCTTGAGTAAACCATAATAGGAACTTCACCCAAAACAAAATATATACTCTTCTTCTTGTTCATCAGTTAGACAATGTACGATGCTTCATTAGCATCGTCTGACTGAAGCTCATCCACTGCCACCTCCATTGCCTCCAAAAGAGTCTGAAGTGAAGTATCACCTAACCCAAGTCCCTCACCTAGCACAATAAAATAGTTAGTCGACGTACAAGAACCATAGTAAATGAATCATTAAACCAAAATTAATATAATAGCAAACGAGAATTGGAAATGTTACTTACTCTTTAGCGCACTTTTTATCCAATCTTGTATGCATATCAAAGCTTCAATTGTTTCTGGAAGCATCGAAGAACGGAATTTATCGACAACTCTACCACTAGTGCTGAAAACAGATTCAGAAGCCACCGATGATGCAGGAATTGCTAATATATCACGAGCTATCAATGCTACAATTGGATATATCGGTCCATGAAATTTCCACCATCCCAAAACATCAAAACTGGAATCATTCAGATTAAGGGTACCACTTCCATTTTTAATAGGGAGAATATCAGCTGATAGGTATTGCTCTAGATCCGTGCGAACAACATCATTTTGTGAACTTTCTGCCAGAAATGCCGTCAAACCCTTCCTTCTAGAAGTAAAAGAACTTTGAGAAGTTGAAGTACTACCACTACTACCAACTGAAACTGAATCTTCCATGTTGTTGACGTCACTTCTGGGAATGTTTGCCGAGTATACATGAGCTGAAGAAGCATAACAGGTTTCATATTCATTATACAATTGATAGGTGTAGAATACACCGTATTTACTATCTAGTAGTTACGCTTTCTTTGCTATTTTTTCTTGTGAATTATGTACTTTAATACGTGTGTTTTTGAGTTATTAGGTACTCTGGAGTCGCACGGAGAAAAAGAGGAAGAAATTATCCAATTTGAGCAAAAAGGGCGAAATTGTCATCTTACAGGCGAGTGATATATGGAGCTGAGCCACGGTTAAGGGGCATCTCTATGTGCAAAAACATCATTTCAAGGGAGATTGTCTGCATGAGTCGACCTGGTGGAATTAGGGGCTGCCATTTTAGTGGCCTATATCAACTTATGGGGTGCTTGGAATCATTCTAGTTGACCCTTATCTAGCTTACCTGGGGTGGCAATATCCACTTTCACTTCCTACAAACCTACATCAGAGAATAATGATTTCTCAATCATTTTTTCCCTAATTCGAGAAGAAGAGCAGCAGCCGCTGCTGTTATTATTGAGAAATTCAGATGGAATTAGTGGTAGTGAACAATGATGCTGCTGGTTATAGCGAAGTACGAACTTGGTTAGGTGAAAGAATCAGAAGTTCAGAAGGAGGAAGAGAACAGTGAAGGAGTAGATCTGATTTGGTGTTGAATGAAGTGGTTGAGCGGGATTCAAGTTCTGGCAGGGTTGTAAAGAATGGGTTGGCACTGAATTAGTGTTTGGTTGGAGGATTGAGAAGAATCATTGGAAGAAGATGTTATTCTTGCTGTGTTGATGGGGTTTCTGAGCAGATGAAGATGGCAGTGCTACTAATGGAAGATTAGAGTTGGGTTTTGGTTGAATCTGCATTTGACCCTAGTTGGAGACATGCCATGGACGTTACAAGGGTTTGAGATGATGAACTAGGTTGCAGGTTAGGGTTCTTTGTTTGCTATTGCTACTCTTCAGGTGGAGCTGTAAGAGAATGAATCTGAGAATGAGGCAGATGAGTAGCTGGTGTTAGCTATGTTGTGGCTGGGGGTGGTGATGAACTAGGTTGCAGCTGGCAATGGTGGTGTTGCAGTGGTGCAGCTCTGGGCTGTTGGTATTCTCAGGTGGAAGTGATGGATTGCAGTGGGAGGAGGACTTGGAGTGATAAAGAGCAAGTGCAGCTGGAGTTGCAGCCAAGGCTATGGTGGTGATTGCAGGTACAAGTGGCATTGGAGTTGCTAATTGTTAATTTGCAACTGCACAATTGCATTTGCGGTGGTGTGTTAGCCATGGTCACAATGGCTGTGATGGATCTTTGGTTGATCCGATCTTTGGGAAAGAAAGTGTTGGTTATTGCACGAGTAGGTTATGTGGTGTTGGTTGTCCTGCAACAGAGTGGGGGTATTGAGCCGTAATGAAGTCACAAATATGATGAAGGAAGTGGTAATTTGCAATGATGGATTGATTGAGTTGGAACTAAGGAATCAAATCTTGAAGGTTCGGTGAAAGGGTGTGGACTCGACCGTGACTTGGCTTGAGAAGGGCTGAAGCAAAACGGGGTTAGTTAGTTGCTGATGGTTATGAAATTGAGATAGACTGAGATGGAGGTTCTGGTGGTGGATTTGATTGAGTTCTTCTGGGAGGTGTTATGCTGTTGCAAATGATAGGCTTGAATTGAAATGGAAGTATGGCATGATGGTAATGAGATGGAATTACAGCTGGGAGAAGCCATGCGATCTTCTTTGGATGAACCGAAATGTGGTGCGTGAGCTGGTTTTGCAGTGAAGGTCAGTGGCTATGACATGGAATGCGGCGCTGTTGTAGACAGGGGTGGAAGACCAGGGAATGCCGTGTTCAGGGGAAGCCGTTGAATTGAAATGAAGTGGTAGTTCTCAAGCCAATGGGAGATAGAGATTGCGGTGGATCGGCCGTTAAAATGAAGTTAAGGTGGTGCATTAATGGGTGCGGATTGTATAGCCAAGATGGCCGGGAAGGAAATGATGATGCACCATGCTGGTGCAATACACGCCCGGCTCGCTGCAAGGCCGGGCCTCGACGAGTCGATCCAGTTAGCTCATCAACACTGGTGACTCAGTCCGACAGTGATCCCGACTCACCCGTTAACTCATCCTGAATCTCCCTGACTCGGTGCTTGACCGAGTTGACCCGCTGAGCCGAATAGTTGACCGATCCGACCCGTTGACCGGTGACCGGGCGGACTTTGCCGGTCACCAGAGCCGATTTCCGGGCACTTCTCCGGTCAATTTCCGGCCACAATCCCAGTTTTTCGACGATTTTGGGTCATATTTTCTACATGGGTCTCTCTTCCTTGTGGGCTTGGTGGATTTTCATCTAATGGACTTTGAAGACTTAACCTAATTTTGGAAGGAGAGAAAGGCTATAAAAAGAGGAATTCTACAACTTTTGGAAATCTTATCTCATATTCTATTCTTGGCACTTTGGAGAGACGTTTTTGGTTGCACAACTAGGGTTTGCTTTTGTTCATCTTCTTCTTTATTCCATTGATATTTTGTGATGAACTCCATAGCTATGAGTAGCTAAATTCTTTGTTATTGGTTAAGGATGTAGTTCGATTTCTAAAAATTGTGTTTGCTTTATGTATTAGTTTTCTCTCTTGTTTATCGTTCAATTCTCTGCGGTTTTTATGATCACATGATTGAAGTATTGTGATGGGATTATGGTGTTTGATTAGTTAAGTGGCCAATTAATTGAACTTGCATCTTAGTCCATAGCTATTTTAGGGTTTTTCATCAAGCGATAACCTTGAATACAAGTAGCATGATATGTTTACGGTTTGTAGTGATACACTCGTAATCATATGTAGAGTTTGACCATTGTCCGAATTGTTTTGCGCAACGCATAACAATTGCATTGATTAGCCTATTTCAAAACTTAATGCTCCTAGGAATTGAACTTGATTAGCGCAAGGCGTTAGGTTATTCTTTAGGTAGAATTCACATACGCACCCTAATGTGTGTGTTGATGAATTTGAGAAATTTATAGATTATCTTGCTTTCTTGATTCTCTAGGATTTTGATAACACAAGAGATTAAATCGTAATTCTATTCATATATGCAAGCACATGTCTAAGATTGAAGATGAATTCCTTGACCAATATCTCTCTCCATTGATTATTTTCTACAATTTGCTTTATTTTGAATTTACTTTTATTGTTTAAATAGAAATAAGAAATCCCCCCAATTGGTTACTTTAAGAAATTGATTACGAAATAACTACAATCGCCTCTCTGTGGATACGAACTCTTTCTTATCATATACTTCATTCATATATTATTGAGTAGGAAAGTGAATTATTTTTGTGTCGCACCGACAACCGATCAAATTTTGGCGCCGTTGCCGGGGAGGCACACGGCTAGTTATTAAGTTTTTAGTTTCTTTTTACAATTTCGCTTTCATCTTTGCTTTTTTGTTTCTTGTCTTGTTTCTCACTTGTTTGCGAGAATTGTTTGCAGGTGCCTAATCTCGGCTTCTAAGGATTGGAATTATCCAAGGTGCGGTATAGCTACTCGACGAGGCACAATACTCCAACCAAGTCAAGACACAACGGACGAGCACGAGGAGGAAGTAGGAGAAGAGATTTTCCAACAACAAGAAGAAGAAAAAGAGGTTCCAATCGTAGAGGAAACACACGTGGAAGAACAAGGAGCAATGGGTGATGCAAATCGTTCACTCAAGGACTTAGCTTCTCATAGGCTTGATATACAACAGGGGTGTATTCAAACGGACTCTACTTTTGAAATTAAACCGGGGTTGCTTAGAGAATTACCAAAGTTCCATGGCATGGTGAATGAAGATCCAAACAAACATCTTATGGACTTCCACACCATTGTCACGGCCATGCTTCGGCGGATGTTGCGGCGGATGGTGCAATGTTGAAAGTTTTCCGTTTCTCTTTAATGGATAGTGCTAAGGATTGGTTGTTCTATTTACCTCCCAGGAAGTGTCACAACATGGAATGGGTTGAAGAAACTCTTTTAGAGAGATATTTTCCCGCATCAAAGGCTACTCAAATTCGCAAGGAGATTTGTGGGATGAAGCAAAATGTGGGAGAATCTCTATATGAATGTTGGGAACGATATAAGAGATTGGTGGCAAGCTGCCCTCACCACCAATTTAGTGACGCTATGATTATCCAATATTTCTATGAAGGACTCCAATCAAGTGATAGGAATCTCATCGACGCTGCGGGTGGTGGTGCACTAGTTAACAAGACGGTGGCACAAGCTAGAGAGTTGATTGAAAACATGGCAGCGAACTCACAACAATTCTTGAGTCGTGGTTCGGATGTGCTTCTAAGAAGGGTGAGTGAGGTGAGCGAGGTTGAAGAGCTTCGTCAACAAATGGGTAACATGAACGCAATGCTTCAACAAGTTGCAGCCGCGGTGATACCAAGTTCCTCTCAATCTTATGAGGACGAGCAAGCTAATGCGATCTTTCCAAATCAACAAAGACGGTATGATCCCTACTCCAACACTTACAATCCGGATGGAGAGATCACCCCAATTTTAGCTATGCCAATAAGCAAGGAGCGATTCAACAACCTAGTTTCAACAACCCGAGTGGATTTCAACCTCAACAACAACAATTCCAACCGAGACAACAATTTCAACAACAACAACAACCTCAAAATATGGGGTCCAATATGGAAGAGTTGCTGAAATCTTTTATGCAAAGAACGGAGAGTTCGGTTAAGGAGTTGCAAACTCAAGTTGGTTCTATGGCTATGGAGTTGAATCAATTAAAGGCACAAAATGGTGGGAAACTCCTTCTCAACCTATCAACCCAAAAGAGGGTGTTAATGCAATTACGTTGAGAAGTGGTACACAACTTTTGCAACCCGAAGTTTCTTGATTCGGGCGTGGTGGAAACACCAAAGGAACTGTTTTGGAGGAGAAAACCGAGGATTCTCCCCAAACTTCGAGGTACCTATTCCTAACTCTAAAACTCCGGTTTCTACTTATGTTCCTCCTCTACCTTTCCCTCGCAGATTTGCAAGTTCTAAAAGGCGGAACTAGAAAAGGAGATTTTAGACGTTCTAAAAAAGATCCATGTGAACATACCACTCATAGATGCAATCAAGCAAGTTCCAAAGTATGCAAAGGTGTTGAAGGACTTGTGTACCAATAAGAAAAGGCTCAAAGGTAATGAAGTGCTTAGTGTGGGGAGAATGCTTCGGCAATCTTACAACACAAACTCCCACTTAAGTGCAAGGACCCGGGTAGCTTCGACATTCCCGTCACAATTGGTAACACTACATTTAATAAAGCTATGTTGGACTTAGGTGCTTAGTTAATGTCATGCCCGTCTATGTATAATTCACTTGATCTTGGTCCTCTTAAAAGGCTGGAATTGTGTTGCAATTAGCCGATCGTTATAATGTCTACCCAATGGGTATTGTTGAGGATGTTCTTGTGCGGGTTAATCAACTTGTATTTCCAGCGGACTTTTGCGTGTTAGAGATGGATGAAGGTTCACCGGACTCGTCTCTTCCATTGCTACTTGGGCGTCCCTTCATGAAAACGGCGAAAACCATAATTGATGTGGACAAGGGAACGTTAACTATGGAGTTTGATGGAGAAATAATACGTTTCAACATTTTCGAGACGATGAGATATCCTAGCGATGTTCACTCTTGTTTCTCCATTGATATGATGGACACATTGGCGCAACAAATGTTTGAGTTGAATGGTGGTGATACTTTGGAAACCGTGCTCACTACACCTATTGACAACGGTTATGCGTATAGTGATGAGATGAAAGAAACCATTGGTTCTCTTAACTCATTACCGGAAAAATCGGAAAAATCAGCAACTAAGAACGTTTCATATGCGTCTTTACCTTGCAATAATGAAAAACTTGTGCCATCTATTGTTAAACCTCCAAGTTTAGAATTGAAACCTCTTCCAAGTCACTTAAAGTACTTGTACTTGGGTGACAATGAAGATTTACCCGTGATTGTTTCTAACGAGCTTAATGAATTACAGGAGCAAAAACTTCTAAGGGTGCTAAGGAAGTACAAGACGGCCATAGGATGGACAATCGCCGATATCAAGGGTATTAGCCCTGCCGTTTGTATGCATAAGATCCGTGTGGAGGATGATTCAAAGCCTACAAGGGAAGCGCAACGTCGTTTGAATCCTCCCATGATGGAAGTGGTGAAAAAGGAGATACTCAAGCTTTTGGACGTGGGTGTTATCTACCCCATCTCCGATAGCAAGTGGGTAAGCCCGGTACAAGTGGTACCAAAGAAATCGGGAGTAACGGTGGTGGAGAATGATAAGAATGAACTTGTCCCAACTCGCGTGCAAACCGGTTGGAGGGTTTGTATTGATTATAGAAAATTGAATGCCATCACTAGAAAAGATCACTTTCCTTTACCTTTTATTGATCAAATGCTTGAACGTTTGTTTGGACATTCTTACTATTGCTTTCTTGATGGCTATTCGAGTTATAATCAGATTGTGATAGCATAGGAGGACCAAGAGAAAACCACTTTCACTTGTCCTTTTGGTACTTTTGCTTATAGAAGGATGCCTTTTGGCTTATGCAATGCTCCGGCTACCTTTCAAAGGTGTATGGTAAGTATCTTTTCGGAATATGTTGAAAACATAATCGAAGTGTTCATGGATGACTTTAGTGTCTTTGGTGATTCATTTGACCTTTGCTTGAACAACTTGTCTCTAATCCTTGAACGATGTGTTGAAACAAATCTTGTGCTAAATTGGGAGAAGTGCCATTTCATGGTAACTCATGGCATAGTTTTAGGCCATATAATATCTTCTAAAGGCTTGGAAGTCGATAAATCTAAGATAGACCTTATTCGTGCTCTAACCCCTCCTACTACGGTGAGGGAGATACGTTCTTTTCTTGGTCATGCAGGTTTCTATCGTAGGTTCATCAAGGACTTTTCCAAGATAGCATCACCACTTTGTACCCTATTGCAAAAAGATGTGGTTTTTAACTTTGATGAGAAGTGTGTGGCGGCATTCAATCGTTTGAAAGAACTTTTGATTTCAGCCCCTATCATTAAACCACCGGATTGGAGTAAGCCGTTTGAACTCATGTGTGATGCAAGTGACTATGCGGTTGGTGCGGTGCTTGGGCAACGTGTGGGGAAGCTGCCTCATGCCATTTATTATGCTTCTAGAACGTTGAATGAGGCTCAACAAAACTACACAACCACTGAAAAAGAGTTATTAGCCATTGTTTTTGCTTTAGAAAAGTTTCGATCTTATCTAATCGGTACAAAAGTTGTTGTCTTTTCTGATCATGCAGCACTTAGATACTTGCTTACAAAGAAAGAGGCAAAGCCGAGGCTCATACGATGGATATTACTCTTGCAAGAGTTTGATATTGAAATCAAAGACAAGAAAGGAATTGAGAACACCGTTGCGGATCATTTGAGCCGACTTGTTGTGGACAAGGAGACTATCCCGTTGCGTGAAAGTTTCCCGGACGAGCAACTTTTCTCAATTGCCTTTGGAGAACCATGGTACGCTGATATTGTTAATTACTTAGTGTCTAAACAAATCCCAAAGAACTTGTCTCGTCTTTGAGAGGGACAAACTTAAGAAGTTAGGTAACCAATACATATGGGATGATCCATACTTATGGAAACATTGTAGTGACCAAGTAATACGTAGGTGTGTTCCCGAAATTGAATTTAATTCTATCTTGTCTTTTTGCCACTCATATGCTTGTGGAGGACACTTTGGGAGTAAGAGAACCGCTCTCAAGGTATTAGAATGTGGTTTCTTTTGGCCAACTTTGTTTAAGGATGCACATGCATTTTGTATAACATGTGATAGATGTCAAAGAACCGGCAATCTAGGTGCTCGAAATCAAATGCCGCAAACTATTATTCAATTTGTGGAGGTTTTTGATGTATGGGGAATTGATTTTATGGGCCCTTTTGTCAATTCTAATGGGAATTATTATATTTTGCTTCTTGTGGATTATGTCTCGAAATGGGTGGAAGCTAAGGCCACCCCAACTAATGATTCTAAAGTTGTTTTGATTTCGTGCAAGCTAATATTTTTGCAAGGTTTGGAATTCCAAGGGCTATAATTAGCGATGGAGGTTCACACTTCAAAAACAGGTTCTTGCAAAGCTTGTTAAGGAAGTACAATGTGTCGCATAGGATTGCAACTCCCTACCATCCGCAAACTAATGGACAAGCCGAAGTTTCCAACCGAGAGGTGAAATCAATTCTTGAAAAGACGGTGAATCCTACAAGGAAAGATTGGAGCATGCGGCTTAATGATGCTTTGTGGGCGTATAGAACCGCATATAAAACACCTATTGGGATGTCTCCTTTTAGGCTTGTGTATGGTAAACCTTGTCACTTACCCGTGGAAATTGAGCATAAGGCGTTTTGGGCTATTAAACAATGCAACATGGAGTTGGATGGGGCTGGAAAGCAAAGAAAGTTACAACTTCAAGAGTTGGAGGAGATTCGTAATGATGCATTTGAAAGCTCACGGATTTACAAGGAAAAAACGAAAGCTTTTCATGATAATATGATTTCTAAGAAACAATTTTGCATAGGGCAGAAAGTGCTTTTGTTTAATTCTCGTTTGCAATTATTTCCGGGTAAACTAAGGTCACGATGGATCGGACCTTTTATTGTGACTAATGTGTTTTCTCATGGTGCAGTAGAAATTCGTAGTTTAGCTACAGGTAATGAACTTAAAGTGAATGGGCACCGGTTGAAACCATATTATGAGAACTTCTCTTCGGATGTCGTGGAAGGAGTTAATCTTGTGGAAGTGCTCCCTCTGGAGGAGTCATAGAAAGCAAGGAGATAGTCGGGCTGACGACTTTAAACCAAGCGCTAATTGGGAGGCAACCCAAAGGATGAGTATTTCTTGTCTTGTATTTATTTCTTTTCTTGTTTTTAGTTTTTTCTTGTTTTGTTTTCTTTGTTTTTGATGATTTCTTATTAGGATTTCCCACCTTGACTTACTTTGGACGATTCAATTTACATTGAGGACAATGTAAAGTTTAAGTGTGGGGGAGTGGTTTATGTTGTACATTTTTGCAATTTTTCAACTTTTTTGTGAACTAGTGAATAAGAAAACTCCAACTTGTAGTTATTTAGAGTCACATAGTATACATGTCGCTAAGATTACATCGAAATTCTCATAATAGTGACTGAACTTAGAGATGACAGAGAACATGATCGGGTTTCTTAATTGTATGAGAGTTAAAGTTGGATTTAACCATGCCAGTGGCAAATAAGGTGCAGGCTGAATTCGGTATTAGAACAGTGATCCCCTATAGTGGAGACTACCCATGTTACATAATGTGAGGCACCAACTTTCAATTCTTTGTACCTGTCTAAATTTGTGCTTTTAGAGTGTGTGTCACCGTACGTAAATTCCGGGCAGAATGGTGAGCTGTCCAATTTCCCACCATAGAAGCACTATTTTGATCTCTTGAGTGCTATTTTTATCAACCATGTTGGAGACATCGAATTGCTAACTTACATACCACTTGTGATCTTGTTCGCAGTTAGCACCATCCACCTTATCTCTCTCTACACCAACAGGTCCATAGAAACACCATCATCATCAACAAGAGGAGCATCACAAATTCGAAGGAAAGTTGAATACGTTCGAGGTTTACAAGCAACACTACAGTAATGGGCAGGTTTCATATTTGAGTAAAGCAACAAAAACAGGGGCAGAATTTTTATAAGTTGAAGACTATAATATAAGAGCGGAAATTATCAAGGATGAAAGTTCGAGAAGTTTATGATATCAAGACATATAAGTTGTGAAGATTCAAGCGGTAAAGTACTTACACCATGGCATTGTACTTACATTTTTATTTTAATTTATTTGTATTTTTACTTTCTCTTGTCTCAATAAAAAAAAAAAAAAAAAAATTGAAAAAAAAAAAAAAAAAAAAAAAAAAAAAAAAAAAAAAGAGAGACAAGAGAAAAATGTTTTTATTTTGTTTTATTTGTTATTCAAAAAAAAAAAAAAAAAAAAAAAAAAAAAAAAAAAAAAAACGAAAATTAAAAAAAAAAAAAAAGAAGAAGAAAAAGAAAAGAAAAAAAAAATTGAGTTAGTATAGTTTGTTTTTTTTTGTATTCTTTCAATAAAGCCTATGGAAAGAAGGAATATTCATAATGAAGTTTCAAGCGACAAGGAATTTGAGGAAAGAATCATGTTGTCGAGATTCTACGAAGTTCGAGAGTTATCATCAAGAGTTGAAGACCGAAGACGAAGATGAAGACACCGATAGAAGACCGAAGACGTTTCTATGGATCTTTGTGAGAGTGGTGCTAGCTGCACGTTGAGCAGATTCACTGTAAGTAAGCATATTCCCACCTTCATTAAATGGTTTGATTTCCTTTCGAAGAGATCGTCGAGAAAAATGGGTTTTCAAAAATATATAAAAGATGTGGGTTTTCAAAATACTTCGGAGGGTTATGCCTTCCCACCATTCAACGTGTCTCGGGATTCTCTCTTCATTCCAACCTGGACACATGTGTGACCCATAAAGAGTTGTTTACTATTGAGAGCAATATCATAAAACCCTTTCTTGTGAGGCGAGTCGAGACTTTTGATCACTCCGAACCCGAATTTTAGTCGAGAAGGGATGGTTATCTCTCTCTCAACTTTTAAGAATGAGATTGTGTTCATTTATGTGTCTAACTTCTTATGACTAGTGTGCGAGAATCTCTATGTCTTCTTAGCGCGTTGGATACTATCATTACGGAGAACTAGTAAGTTGGAAAAATAGGTTTTGTGGGTATATCTCTAGTAAACCCTCACGAGACTATAACTCGTCCGCTAGGGACACCTAGGGGTTTAAAGGCTTGTTATTTATGCTAAAAGTGACCGTAGCCTCGACGACACGGAGTTGTTGTATTTTATTGTTTTGTTTGATTTGCTCGAGGACTAGCAAAGTCTAAGTGTGGGGGAATCTGATAGGTGTAGAATACACCGTATTTACTATCTAGTAGTTACGCTTTCTTTGCTATTTTTTCTTGTGAATTATGTACTTTACGTGTGTTTTTGAGTTATTAGGTACTCTGGAGTCGCACGGAGAAAAAGAGGAAGAAATTATCCAATTTGAGCAAAAAGGGCGAAATTGTCATCTTACAGGCGAGTGATATATGGAGCTGAGCCACGGTTAAGGGGCATCTCTATGTGCAAAAACATCATTTCAAGGGCGATTGCTGCGCGGAGTCGACCCAGGGAATTAGGGGCTGCCATTTTAGTGGCCTATATCAACTTATGGGGTGCTTGGAATCATTCTAGTTGACCCTTATCTAGCTTACCTGGGGTGGCAATATCCACTTTCACTTCCTACAAACCTACATCAGAGAATAATGATTTCTCAATCATTTTTTCCCTAATTCGAGAAGAAGAGCAGCAGCCGCTGCTGTTATTATTGAGAAATTCAGATGGAATTAGTGGTAGTGAACAATGATGCTGCTGGTTATAGCGAAGTACGAACTTGGTTAGGTGAAAGAATCAGAAGTTCAGAAGGAGGAAGAGAACAGTGAAGGAGTAGATCTGATTTGGTGTTGAATGAAGTGGTTGAGCGGGATTCAAGTTCTGGCAGGGTTGTAAAGAATGGGTTGGCACTGAATTAGTGTTTGGTTGGAGGATTGAGAAGAATCATTGGAAGAAGATGTTATTCTTGCTGTGTTGATGGGGTTTCTGAGCAGATGAAGATGGCAGTGCTACTAATGGAAGATTAGAGTTGGGTTTTGGTTGAATCTGCATTTGACCCTAGTTGGAGACATGCCATGGACGTTACAAGGGTTTGAGATGATGAACTAGGTTGCAGGTTAGGGTTCTTTGTTTGCTGTTGCTACTCTTGATGGAGTCTGTAAGAGAATGAATCCGAGAATGAGGCGGATAGCAATGTTGTGGCTGGGGGTGGTGATAGCTGGCAATGTGTTGTGGCGGTGGTGGGGGTGGTGATGAACTAGGTTGCGGTGGCAATGGTGGTGTTGCAAGAAGGTGGTGCGGCTGGGACTTGGTGTTGCTGCAGAAGTTGGGCTGGTGAAGTTGGTTATGGTATTCTGAAGATGGTGGAAGTGATGGATTGCAGTGGGAGGACTGGAGTGATAAAGAGCAAGTGCAGCTGGAGTTGCAGCCAAGGCTATGGTGGTGATTGCAGGTACAAGCTGCTGCTAATTGTTAATGCTGCAATTGCAGCTGTTGCAGGTGTTAGCCATGGTCACAATGGCTGTGACAGATGCTGGTTGATCTGATGCTGGAAAGAAAGTGTTGGTTATTGCCTGAGTAGGTTATGTGGTGCTGGTTGTCTGCAACAGTGGGGGTATTGGAGCTGTAATGAAGTCACAAATATGATGAAGGAAGTGGTAATTTGCAATGATGGATTGACTGAGTTGGAACTAAGGAATCAAATGGAGCTGAAGGTTCAGGTGAAAGGTCATGGACCGACCCGTGACTTGGCTTGAGAAGGGCTGAAGCAAAAGGGGGTTAGTTAGTTGCTGATGGTTATGAAATTGAGATAGACTGAGATGGAGGTTCTGGTGGTGGATTTGATTGAGTTCTTCTGGGAGGTGTTATGCTGTTGCAAATGACAGGCTTGAATTGAAATGGAAGTATGGCATGATGGTAATGAGATGGAATTACAGATGGGAGAAGTTTGTTGCGATCTTCATTGGATGAACCGAAATGTGGTGCGATGAGCTGGTTTTGCGGTGAAGATCAGTGGCTATGACATGGAATGCGGCGCTGTTGTAGACGAGGGTGGAAGACCAGGGAATGCCGTGTTCAGGGGAAGCCGTTGAATTGAAATGAAGTGGTAGTTCTCAAGCCAATGGGAGATAGAGATTGCAGTGACTGGCTGCAGAAATGAAGTTAAGCAGGGTGCATTACTGGTACTGGATTGTATAGCCAAGATGGCTGGAAGGAAACAGTGATGCACCATGCTGGTGCAATACACGGTCCCCGGCTTTGTGCAAAGGCGGGCTTTGACGAGTCAGTCCAGTTAGCTCATCAACATAGCTGACTCAGGTCTGACACAGGATCCTGACTCACCCGTTAACTCACCCTGAATCTCCCTGACTCGGTGCTTGACCGAGTTGACCCGCTGAGCCGAATAGTTGACCGATCCGACCCGTTGACCGGTGACCGGGCGGACTTTGCCGGTCACCGGAGCCGATTTCCGGGCACTTCTCCGGCCAATTTCCGGCCACAATCCCAGTTTTACGGCGACGATTTTTGGGTCATATTTTCTACATGGGTCTCTCTTCCTTGTGGGCTTGGTGGATTTTCATCTAATGGACTTTGAAGACTTAACCTAATTTTGGAAGGAGAGAAAGGCTATAAAAAGAGGAATTCTACAACTTTTGGAAATCTTATCTCATATTCTATTCTTGGCACTTTGGAGAGACGTTTTTGGTTGCACAACTAGGGTTTGCTTTTGTTCATCTTCTTCTTTATTCCATTGATATTTTGTGATGAACTCCATAGCTATGAGTAGCTAAATTCTTTGTTATTGGTTAAGGATGTAGTCCGATTTCTAAAACTTGTGTTTGCTTTATGTATTAGTTTTCTCTCTTGTTTATCGTTCAATTCTCTGCGGTTTTTATGATCACATGATTGAAGTATTGTGATAGGATTATGGTGTTTGATTAGTTAAGTGGCCAATTAATTGAACTTGCATCTTAGTCCATAGCTATTTTAGGGTTTTTCATCAAGCGATAACCTTGAATACAAGTAGCATGATATGTTTACGGTTTGTAGTGATACACTCTCGTAATCATATGTAGAGTTTGACCATTGTCCGAATTGTTTTGCGCAACGCATGACAATTGCATTGATTAGCCTATTTCTGAAACTTAATGCTCCTAGGAATTGAACTTGATTAGCGCAAGGCGTTAGGTTATTCTTTAGGTAGAATTCACATACGCAGCCCTAATGTGTGTGTTGATGAATTTGAGAAATTAATAGATTATCTTGCTTTCTTGATTCTCTAGGCTTTTGATAACACAAGAGATTAAATCGTAATTCTATTCATATATGCAAGCACATGTCTAAGATTGAAGATGAATTCCTTGACCAATATCTCTCTCCATTGATTATTTTCTACAATTTGCTTTATTTTGAATTTACTTTTATTGTTTCATAGAAATAAGAAATTCCCCCCAATTGGTTACTATAAGAAATTGATTACGAAATAACTATAATCGCCTCCCTGTGGATACGAACTCTTTCTTATCATATACTTCATTCATATATTATTGAGTAGGAAAGTGAATTATTTTTGTGTCGGCTGACAACCGATCAACAATCTTTTCAAGTCTTGCATAACTTCTAACTTATTTTCCTCGCTGTTACCAGGATATATTAATGGGAAATAGTAATCCACTAATTTCATTTTAAATCGAGGATCTAAAATAGAAGCTATCGCAAATGTTTTACTAGAGAGTTCCCAATACTTTTCAAACCTTTCCATCATACTCACAGACCATTTTTGAGATTAATGCATCCTCCGAATCACACCAATCACGAATTTCTAAGTATAAAAAACAAGCAATATCGAAAAAACGATTAACCGTTACGTATGATGTACACGAAATGAAACGGTAACGTCATAAAACACCTTCAAGCAAATTGAAAGACTACTTGCGTTCTTCCAGTCTTCAGCCGTTGGAGCAACATTAAAAAAATCAGGTTCAATCTTCGCAAACCGGATAAATGCATCCCGAAACTGAAGTGATGTTTCAATCATCAGATATGTAGAATTCCACCTTGTATCAACATCTTGAATCAGATTTTTCTTGGGAGCATTTACTTGCAAGCAAACCTCTAGAAATTTTTGTTGTCTTTGTGGTGAACCTCTAATAAATTTAACTGAATTTCTTATTTTCTGTATTTCTGCTTTTATTTGCAACATCCCATGATCAACAATAATAGCAATTACATGAGCAGCACATCGAACATGGAATAACTCTCCATCCAAAAGTAATCCATTACCCGGTTTTAGTTGATCACTAAGTTCACTTACCACTACCCCGTTGGTTGAAGCATTATCCAACGTAATTGAAGATATTTTCCTATCTATGTTCCACTCGTACAACTGTTCCATCAGAACCTTGGCAATGTTCACTCCAGTATGTTGGCCATCTATGATACTAAAAGATAGAATCCTCTTCTGAATTTTTCATTGTTTGTCAACATAATGAGCTGTTAGATCCATATAACCAATATTCTGAGTAGTACAAGTCCACATGTCGGTAGTAAGGCTTATGCGACTGCACCTTATCAAAAGTCTCATACAAATGCTTCTTTTCCATTTTAAAAATCTTCATGCAACTGTCTTCGTAGTGTTTCTCTTCACTAGTTTAATATTGGGTTGTAAAGAAGTAAGCACCCTTCTAAAACCAACGTACTCTACAAATGAGAAAGGGAGTTCATGCAAGATAATCATTCTTGCAATACAATCACGAGTAACTTCTTGGTTAAACTTGAAGTTAAAAGCGACTACTTGGCCCATCTTCCGTTTCACTAGCTTTGAAGAACATCTTGGTTAATTTGTTGTTGTGTTCCTTTGAATACGGACAACTTTTCGGATGTTTCCTCAAACTACTTGTCCCATTTCTGCTCGTCGCAGAAATTTTCGTCTTGCAATGCTTGCATTTTCCGTGTGTTACTTTCCCATCAGTGTATACCTCTTCAAATTCATTCCAAGCCTCTGACGTTCTTTTGCGTTTTAAGCATAACTGACGGAACCCCATCTGTCGGTGCCGCTTCCATATGATCAGAATCATCAGAATCACTTGAATCATCGACTACGGTTTCTACTTCTTTCTGCACTACTGATTTTACAGCTCTAGTCTTCTTTGTAGGCTTTGAAACGGTAACTTTAGGAGGCGGCATAGCCGGAGGTTTCAATCTTACAGGAACACAATGATCGCCAACTCTACTTCCTGGGTCTGCTTTTTCATGTTGCCCCCGGCAAAAAAAACCAAGTCCAACCAATTGTTGCCGTTATACATAGTACATACAAATCAAACCAAGGAAGTTAAAATGGAGAAAGAACAGACAAAACACAAATTAATGATGTTCAAATTAACTAAATAATAGCTTCATGTAAAACAGACAAAGCACAAATTAATTATCAAAGTATATACTCAGTAAACTAAAATGAGTATGCCAACTGATGGTAAGACCCTAAGTATACAACACCATTAAAGTTATAGAATGTACAAAGAAGATCACTATCAAAAAAATCCAGTAAAAAGAGCATTATTCATCAATAATGCAAAAACAAATAACATTTTTAGCAATAGCATTTTTAAACTCAAAGTACCCAATACAAATAGGCCAATACTCCTGCTTTGTAATTCATATACAACTCATAATCTTTGAATAAATAAAGCATTAATGTATTACACATATCACATAGGAATTAGGATCAAGCGGAAAAGAAAACCCAACATGGCAGTCGACAAAGAAATGCTTAGAGTAGTTAAGAAGTACAATATGAACAAATTTTGGGAAAAGCCCGTGTGTAATGGGTACAGAAGTCCTCACAAATTTTGGGAAAAGCCCCAAATTCCAAAGTTGCCGAAATGTCAAATGATTGCACACAAGAATTTTGAGGTCTTTGTTGTGTATCAATTCAACAAGAATTTTGAGTTGCTACTGTGTATATCAATTCAACAAGTCTTCATAGCAAATCTAAAATTTATGGTATCATGAACATCACAATATATCTAATTTCATACCCTAGCAAGTTCTACTCCTCATGACATGAACCAGTACTGTAGTCAGAGATTGAGAAAAAAGAAAAAAAAATAAAACAACAACAACAAAAACAAAAATGCTTTCAAAAGAAAACCCTAAGATTCTGGGTGATCAACAAATTCATAGAATTCACGAATCTCCTCTATATTTCGAGTTCTGATCCTACCATGTTTCAGTAACTAAGAAAGATTGAAATCAATTTCGAATGAATCCATAGATTTCTAGTCCAGGGATTAAGAGGGTCAAGATATATAGAATCGGTAATAGTAGATTCAATCAACAAATCAGTATAAAGAGTTCAACCAGTTGAAAAAAGAATAATTGAGTTGATTCATAGTTTCATACCTTCAATTCGTTGATCAAGAACAAAGAAAGAGTCGAACAAGAAAGAGTTGCGGCTATCGGAAGAAGAGTAGAAGACCAGAACTAGATTTTCTTTCTCTACAAAAATGTAAAGTGTTTATATATGACCTAATTTTCCATTTAAATTTACTAAATAACCCCTTTACACAAATACCCGGTTACCCGCGGGTACCCGCCGGGTAGGACCCGTTTGGAACCGTTTATTAACGGGTCCAATCGGGTAATTACCCATCGGGTCCAAATTGGTTAACGGGTCCAATTTTAGGACCCGGAACCGGACCCTATTCTCCCGGATCCGGTTCCGGGTCCGGGTAATGGGTACCCATTGACAGCCCTACCAGATATCACTTCTTTCTCCACCACCACCATTTTCCATCCCTCGTAGAATATTGGGCACACTTGTAACTTTTGATCCCACACGTCATGTATAAAGTTTAGATTTAACAAACTTAGGTCGTCAATTAATTTATTCAACTATATGTTTTTTGTTAATACGAAAATCATGCTTCTGAACGAAGTTACCAAAGATAGCGGTGGTACCAAAAACAACCATTTTGTCTTATATGATTTGGTATCATCCCAAAAGTATTTGTTATCCGCCTTTTTTGATCGTGTCAAAAACAACCAACTATACTTTTCACAATACAATGTTACCCGTCATGTAAAAAAATTATTATTTTTGATTCAAAAAGAAAAACCAATACCACCGCCATTAAAACCATCCAGCGCCACTATTTCTTCCACCAAAACTAATGTTACCGCCTCCACCACTTAGTAACACCTTCCACCGCTTCCACCACTTACTTCTTCCTCTACTACCACCACCACCACTAATATCTATTGAAATAATTTTTGTCAAAATTATTATTTATTGATGGAGATATGTATTAATATTAATTAAGGGATATTTATGATGTAAAATTAATAAATCATTTATCATGAGAAATCAATGAGACATCAAATAATAAAACACTTATACTAATTAATATTTAAGTTGAACAAACCATAACCATAGATTTATTTTCTCTCTAGACAAATCACTTATACTAATTAATAAAACACTTATACTAATTAATATTTAAATTTGAACAAACAACCACTTTGTTGATTTATCTTTTCTATCAATTCCAACCAAGGTGGAATAATGGTTAAAGGTCACTCTTATGACACAATAGGTCATGAGTTCGAACCTCCCCGTTATAATTTTTGAAATTCCATATCTTGACTTGAGTATTTATTTTTAATTCATAATATTGGAATGAACACCACGTGTGCGACTTGTAGGGTGTGGCACGGAGAACCACAGCCTTTGATTTATCTTTGCCAAGGATAAATCCTGACCACCACTCAGATAGGCAAAGTTAGTTAAACTCTGCTTTATACTATTGATAATAAAGATTAAAATTGCAAAAATCATCTTCCGAAAAAACTTAGAATTTAAATAAATAAATCTAAAAACATGAAGATGAAAACGTTGGACATAGCTATGTGTACTCACAATAATGGCTATTCCAAACCCTAGTTATTCTTCTAAACAAACAAGAAATAAATTCTCATAAGAAGATTTACTAGACATTGAGACCTCTGAAGAATTCTTTATCGTCCCCGAACTCCTTGTCGTCAACAGCCATAGGTACATAAGGTTCGTGGAGAAAGGAGTCAATTCCAACAAACCTTCTAGGCTGATGATGTCGAACCAGGGCCTTCTGAATTTCGAGAGTTCTCATAAAAAAAGCATTTATTTGTTGAATCTCCTTCCTTGTTTCCTTTAACTCTTCAAGAACACCAGAAAACTTCTGAGAATTTGAAGGAACAACTCTTGGCTTCCTCACATTCCTTCTTTTTCTTTTCAAAGTTGGAGGTAATGGAGATTTCTCTTTTTCCTTCATGATTGATGGATTAACAATCATATTAACATCTGTTCCATCAGAACACATGATGCTTGGAGTATCCATACGTGTAGGTTTGTGAGAGGAAATCACAATTTAAACTCAACAGGCAGTCTTAAGATGAAAAGAGTTTCAGAGAAGGAAAATGAATGTAGGTTTACAGAACCTTTAACCACACAGGTTCACGCATGCACAATCACAACCCTAAAGAGAGTAGAATTGTCGAGAATAACCCTCTTTTATTGATTAAACAGGGAAGTCCCTTCCAATATGAAAGAATTCCAATTTCACAAAACACACGGCAAATCTAAGAAAACAAAAAAAAATTCCTTTAAAGCATGAGGTGTGCACAATCTTGTCTCTTTTAATCAGGCACATGAGACAAGATGCACCAAAAAAAACACAATCAAGTTGTGATGCCGTGAACAACAATCTGTCCACAATAACCTTTTTGAAAGAGAGTCTTTTCAAGACTTGTTGATCGTCTCCGCCAAAGTTTTGCAGTATGTTACTATTGAGACAGTGGATAATATATTTTTACTTAGCCATGAATATGCCTTTATCAAAGCTTTTGATTCTGCATGAAAGGCTGAGGAGGCCCACTCCGAACCAGCTTCAATATGCATAAACGTTTTGTTGTCCACAGAATAAAGTAAGAAGGCATATCCCATGGTCGAATCCTCTTTTTTGAAAGCCGTATCAATAAATATTATCCAATCCGAAGGTATGTCAGACCATTTCTCTTTTGGGTTATTTTTTTTTCTATCTTCAAATTGTTTGATCCTTGCCTGAGTATTCTGGTTCAGAAATTTCTTGATTTGCTCCATAAGGTGAATCGGGTTCGGGTTTATTTTCTCAAAAACTACCGAACATCTGTGCTTCCAATTGAACCAGGATATAGTAGCTATTTTATCCGATAGTTGAGAGAGATCTTGGTACGTGATCCACTCTTTTATCCAATTTTCTATGGAATCCGAAGTAATTCTAGCGTTCACCGTTTCTAGAGAAAGACCAAACCAAATTGCTCTTGCAAAGGGGAAAGAGCGAAAAAGATGTTGTTCTGATTCTTTCTCTTGAGAATCACACATTGGACACTCTGTGTTTATGTCTGAATTATGTGCCCCGAGTCTAGAATTTGTTGGAAGAGCTTTTTGAGATAATTTCCAGACGAATAATTTTATTCTTGGGATTACTTGGATTTTTCATATTTTTTGCCAGGGAAAGGAGATTAATGAATTACTCTCCTGATCTTGGTTTATGAGAAAGTTATAAACATTTTTTGCCGAAAAAGTTCCTGAATGGTGGTGTTGCCGTCTAATTTTGTCTTGTTCTTGTCTTTTTGGAGTAATAGCTAGGATTTTTCGCTTTTATTTCTGGATCAAAATAAGTATCGAGTTTTTCTTGGTCCCAAGTACCCTCTGGAGTGATCAACTCATTTACCCTCTGTGGAACCGGGTTTTGAATGTTAATGGGCTTCTGAATGATTTTTGTGCTAGGAACCCATTTTTCTTCCCAAATTTTTGTGGAAGCTCCATTTTTTACTTGCCATATAAAATTTCCTTTAATGAGCTCCAAACATTTTTTTATGCTAGTCCAAATCCAAGATAATTTGGAAGATCTAGAGAATTCCAGAGGATGAGAGTTTGGGAAATATTTTACTTTAAGAAGTTGAGCCCAAAGTTGATCTTGCTCTGAGATGAGACGACTAGCTAGTTTAGTAAGGAGGGCTATGTTAAACTGGTGAGGGTTATTGATTCCAAGACCTCCTTGGGAAATAGGCTTGCATATGCTAGACCAAACCCTAATATATCCTCCTCTGCTTTTGGGCTTGTCTAATTTTTTTCCACCAGAAATCTCTTTGGATTTTATCCATCTGATCTAGCGTTTCTTTAGGAAGCGCTAGCACTTGCATTTGGTAAGTTGGATAACCTTGAAGAACGGATTTTATTAGAACTGTTCTGCTAGCTTGAGAGAGCAATTTAGATTTCCAACCTTGAAGAGTAGCATAGTATTTTTGTAACAAAGGTTCGAAATTTTCTTTTCTATTTTTATCGAAGAAGAGAGGAGTTCCCAGATATCTATCATTTTTTGTCATTAACGGAACTTTTAGAATTCTCGCAATGATTTTCCCATGTTTCGGATGAATTTTAGGACTGAAGTAGATACCGGATTTCTGTAGGTTGACCATCTGTCCCGTAATCTCTCCAAATCTTGATAAGATGTCTAATAAATTTTTTTGCCTCACCTAGATTAGCTTTTGTGAATAAAAAGCAATCATCTGCGAAGAAAATATGAGATATGTTCGGGGCATCTTTATTTATTTTAAGACCCGAAATTTTCTTTTCAGAAATTGCTTTTTCTAGGAGTCTAGAAAGAATCTTCATGCAAATTAAAAACAAGTATGATGAAAGTGGGTCACCTTGTCTTAGACCTATGGAAGTGGTAAATTTCGGACCCGGAGATCCATTTAGGAGGATAGAAATGAGGTGGTTGAAATGCATTGCATTATTAGCTTTACCCACTTGTCACCAAAACCTAGTGCTGATAGAGTCGACTTGATGAAGTTCCACTCCACTCTGTCGAAAGCTTTAGAGAGATCTAACTTTAAGGCAAAATAACATTTTGTGGCTTTTGAGTTTTTCATTGAATGAATAAGCTCGTGAGCGATGATAATGTTATCCGTGATTTGTCTCCCTGGAAGAACAGCTGATTGATTTGGGGAAATTATCTTGTTTAGTATTGGTTGAGTACTTGAGTTATCTATTGTCGCATCTCATATTAAGTTTGTTTTTTTTTTTTTTTATTAAAAATTGTAACAATAAAATGCAATTACTTTAAGAAAATGGATGGGATCCTAGTCACCAGCTGGGCACCAACACCCTTTTGAATGACGATGCCTAACCTATGAAAAAAGAAATAACATTTCTTTGCACTGACATCAAACCTGGACAAATGATTATGAAGCCTCTTCAAAATTAAGTTTATTTTTCTTTTATTATTTTTTCTTTTTTCATGGTCATCAGATATTAAGTTTGAGTGTGCTGAGAGAATCACTGCCCTAATTTTCAACAACCTGGCAATATTGGTTGCATGATATGCGTATGTGCTCGAGTAAGTGCGAAAGAGTCGGAAACATCTTAATTAATATTTTGAACATATTGCACACAGAGTATAACTGCCGAACAATAGCTACATTGAAATAAATAGTCGATTCTTAATGTATACAAGTAGAGCGCACGTGCGTTGCACGTCAAATGCTGAGTTTCAAATACGCCTTCGTCCTGGTTCGACCATTTGCTTAGCATGATATCTGCAAATTGCAACACAATGGCAATAGATTACATGGAAAGTACAAATTAAATATTACAATTTTGATTAACAGAATTATAATCAAGTATCGGCAGAGAAGTCATAGAACAACCCACCACCAACAAACATAAACATCTCAACTTGGGTACATAGTGAATAAGAAACAAAACATGAATTGCTATAAAGTAGGAGAATCAATAACGACCGAGAAGGGTTAAAAAATTTTGGTTGTTTTCTAGAAATACTTTTCTCTTATAAACAATCTGGCACTGTAAAAGCTATAAGGAAACACCACCTATGGAAAAATAAGACAGATAATAACCATTTCCAATCTGTTAACAGACTATGTATACATTAATCAACATAAAAAGGAGAAATTTGTATACCAAGATCATTCACAGGACACAGGGTCTGCAGCTAAGAGCTTCTTCTTCTTGCCGCTATTTTAAATCTGGTTTCCTTCCCAAGCACCACAAATGCAGCGGAACTGTATAGCCAGGTGCAATGAGTTCAAATGGCTAATTTCTACAGTGTTGCACTTCCATGATAGGCTCGCAATCTTTCATCCAAGTCACAAATTGAGTAATTTTAGTTAGAAACATGGATCCAACCCCCTAAACAAAGGCATACACAATATGTTATTCCAACAATAACCGCTAATGAAAATAGACACCATAAACGTATCAAAATGAACGCCGATGTGAACGGCAAAAAAACAAAATTGAGAATACAATAAGTTCTTCGTAGATTCTCTTTTCCGGCTCTATACCAAATACGCATAATCTACCATGAAACTTCTACTCCTTACAACAACAAAAGACTACAATTAGCTAATTCTAAAATTCATACAACAATACGCATGATTATTTCTTAATTAGGATTGGCGCGCCTTAATAATTTTTTCGCTAGAGTATTCATAATTAATATCAATGACGTCCCTGAATCTTGAAAAGAAAATATCCTTCAAAACCTTGCTCTGGGCATGAAGGGTTGCGGATACCACCGTCCGGTGCACACCAATGACGCTGCACACAAATGAGGGAGGAAAACTCATAGACAACAACTTACTCGTCAATATTTTCTGGTTTATATGATGTACACGTGTGATTATAAATCTGTAATGATTGTAAGGAGCAATGCATGTAATAATACAGTAAGTCATTCCCTTGAAACCCCTACAAAAGACAACTTCTACTACTTACAGCAACAAAAGACTACAGATAGCTAATTTCCAAATTCATACAACAATACTATCAAAAATCAACTCAAGTGCAACAAAGGCATATAAAAAGAAAGCCAACCTTTAGAGGAATTTCATCAAACATGTATTGTGTACAGAATTTTCATAACCAGCTATCACATAAAATAGCAATCAGATTGCATATTACTGAAATCACGAACACCTAATATCTAAATTGCATACCAAACTACATATGTCAACCCAAATTGGAAACCATCTCCCCCCCTTTAGTGTCCAAACACAAATTTACCTATTTCTGTTTCCCTAATTGAGAAAAACCCCTAATTTCAAACAATCTCCCCCGTAATTTCAAACAATCTCCCCCTAATTTCAAACAATCGAATTCACAAAGATAGCAATAGCAACGATGCTATTTTTTGTTGTCCTGGTTTGGTTCAGGGGAAACCCTATTTCAAGTAAAAATCAAACAATTAAGAGTTTGGAATTACATACCTAATGAAGAAGAAGATAATCTATGAACCACCATTCTGCAATTAAAAATAGATTGATTGAAAGCCTCTGATTCAATTTTTGAAAGTAATCTCTAATTTCAGTTCTAGGGTTTTGATGGAAGATGTGAGGGAGAAGAAGAAGTTAAACTCTTTGTCGTGAGATAGAGAGATACAATCGATGCCGAATGCGAAACATGTTAATTTATGGAGAAGGTGAGCGAGGAGAAGAAGTTTTTAATGGAGGAGTGATGGGTTTCTGCTGCAACTGTGAGATAGTTAGGGAGAAGAAGAAGTATCGAAAACCTAAGGGGTATAGTCGGGAAGTAACGAAAAAATGTCACACGGAATATTTTTTCCTATCATCCAGCGACTGTCATTAAAAGTTAGGAGATCCAACGGCTGTAGTGAGTTAATCTGTTGACTTTTCAATTCTGTTGCGGTCATTAAAGGGGGAGATAAAGTAATACGCATTCTGTGTTTCGATTTACTAAGCCGTGAATATAAGCAGAGCGCCGTAAAATGTAACCTTAACAGGACCCAAGAGTGTTAATACGAAAATGATTTGTCAGGGAAGACCAGTCTATCAAGTAATAATCTTTACCAATCATGCTACATCTTGCTTGCGCTCAAGTGTGGCAGATTGGCTCGATTTATCCTTCACCTGATGTGCACATTTTCTTATCTTTGAATTCACTCCAAGAGCTCTTAGTGAAACAGAGCTACTAACGTGTGGAATTCCTCTGAGATAATGCGCTTCATAATCTCCAACCAAAATCTTGCTAAATGTGTTGGTTTTAGGGTCGTAACAGCAAAGAGTCTTGTCATTGTACCACAACAAAACTTCATTATTCTTTGTAAGGGCAAACGGCATATAGTAATCAAAGTCGGTAGTTAGGTAAGGGAATGGTACACTAAAATCCAAACTCCAACACCAAGATTCATTATCCATCTGCTTATTTTTGAAGGACCATATGTCCACACCCTCCTCCCACTTATGATGAACAAAACACAAATGCCCTCCCAACACCACGAGTCGATAGTAAATGTCCTTGGCACGTATGAAACATGGTGGTGCTGTTGGTAGCAGTCGAAATTTTTCATCCGCCAAATCAAAAGCAACAATCTTCTGGTCCATCCATTCCAACCAATAAAGGGATCCATTTAAAAGGGTACCATTGAAAGCCAACGAATAGTTGATGTCTTCAAGATTTCTCCATCCGTAGCTGTCACCACCTCCAAGAGTATATATCTGGACCCGTCCTGGGCTTGGAGGCGCGCTGTAACCCCATCTGTCGGGATGGTGAATTCTAATAGAACCCTAATTTGGGGCATACAAAAAAATTTGGGGGCATACGAGATATGATGGCACCCAATGCAAAATTATAAGGGCTGCCATAATGATGTTTAAGTTACTATAATACCCCTGCCTAGTTTAAATTACATTACTACCCTTCCACTTAATTAAAATCTAGGGAAAAATATCGTTTGGTCCTTTTTTAGGTGGGCCCATGTCTGTTTAGTCCTTTGGTCAAACGCCTTTATTGTTTGGTCCATAATTATTTAAAAATATTTAAATAGACAAAAATACCCTTCCATGTTATTTTTTTTTGTAAGAGATTTTCCGTGCTAACAAAACAGACTTCATTCCCAAGAATGAAGTCCATACAAAAAGCTAAAAATGCGAGACTTCATTCCGGGAATGAAGTCCATACAAAAAGCTAAAAAATGTACTTCATTCCTGTGGAATGAAGTCCATACAAAAAGATAAAATGCAGACTTTATTCCGGGAATGAAGTCCATACAAAAAGCTAAAGAAACAGACTTCATTCCTGGGAATGAAGTCCATACAAAAAGCTAAAAAAACAGACTTCATTCCTGGAATAAAGTCCATACAAAAAGCTAAAAAAAAAACAGACTTCATTCGGGAATGAAGTCCATACAAAAAGCTAAAAAAACAGACTTCATTCCCAAGAATGAAGTCCATACAAAAAGCTAAAAAAACAGACTTCATTCCCAGGAATGAAGTCCATATAAAACATCAGCAGCAACAGCAAAAAATCATCTTCATCTTCAACAACATAATCTTTATCATCTTCAACATCAACAACACATCATTATTCATCGTCTTCATTATTCTTTAACAACGAACATCGTTCAACAAATGACAACATCGTTGTTGTTCGTCGTCTTCATCGCCTCCAAAAACAGCAACATCCGTGTTAATTTGTTGTTCGTCCAGATCTGGTTCCTCCATTCAAAAACATAATCTGCAAAAGCAAATACAAAAGAGATGAGTACTAAAATCAATAAAAGAAATTTTAAATAAAAAAACCATATGTACCGAACAGATCTAATAAGACAAAGTAAGGATGAAGAAGAAGATTAAAAGATTGGGAGAGGGAGGCGCATGAACCACAGGTTCAGCTGGAAACTTTCATTAAATAAAATAACCAACCATCATCTTTTTTCATGTAGGTGGTAATAAAATGTACGTAAGATCCATCAAGACTTCCTCATGTTAAATCTCCACTCCCAAAGATAACTCACACAAGTTGATTTATGGAGAAGAAGCCCGGATCAAACCAGAAAAAATCACCCAAATAAGAAATTTCCATTACATCGAGCGGGATTTTTTTTTTTTCAGATCTAGAAAAAAAAGATGAGAGAGAAAGTAAATCTGAGAATGATTTATTCTCTCATACTTTTTGACTATATATATGGTCCTTATCCAAAAGGGTATTTTTGCCACTACAAGGTGACATTTACATCATCCATGACATCAGCCTAGGACCAAACAATAATTTCTAGGACAAAACTATAATTTATATTACCAATTAGGACCAAACAGACACATGACTGGGTCAACAGGACTAGACTCTCTCTAATATATTCTTCCTAGGACCTAATGGTATTTCCTACTTAAAATCTAATCCTAAAACTTTCCCACTAATTAACCCATCCCATTAATTAACTACCCTCCCACTAATTAACTCACTCGTTAATCCTAAAACGGTTAATTAAACAAAAAAAAAAATTAAAAGTTTTAAAAACTAAAAACTCTTCTCTCTCCCTCTTCTTCTCATCTTCTTCTCCAAAATTTCTGAAACTTTGTTCGTTTAAGTTCTCGATTAAACACATGCATGGCACCTCGTGTTAAGCGATGCCCTAGAAATACGGTGTCGAATCCTGGTGTTGCATCTGTAGCATCTCAATCTAGGGTTTTTGGAAAAGATGGAGATGAAGTGGATAGTGGATCGATTGGTGTTGGAGAGGGAGAAATAGTGGTTGATTCTTTAAAATTGCACATAGAAAGGTATTTCCCACAAACCCATTGTTTATTTTTGCGTATTTCGTTGATTTATGACATGTAATCGATGATTCGTCTAGGTTGTTGTTAGTTTCTGTGGTAGTGTTCGGTGAAATGTCGCAGCCCGAACTTATTTTTTTTATATACGTACCAAGAACAGTTCGGCTTAACATTTGTTATATTGTGAATATCGTGCGAGCCGAACCAATGAGTTCGCACGTAAAATTTTGTATGATAACCAGCCGAACTCGTTGGGTACATTGTTCGGCTCATTGTGATAAATATCGAATGTGCCGAACCTTACTCTGACCATGGCTAAAACTGTTGGGTACCTTGTTCGGCTCATATTGATAAATATCGTATGTTCCAAACTTTACACTGTGTATGGCCAATAGCTTCCTCTAAACTTGTCCAGTTATAGGTGAGTTATCAAATTGTGTAGTAGAATCATATTTATTTAATTTGGAAAACTAATTAAGGTTTGTCATTTGTTTTAGCACCCATCCGGGAAAATTATGGAACCAGGTTGCGGCGGGAAAGGAGTTGTTGAGAAATTTGAAGAAAAGAATTTCTTGCAAAAATAAGATGACGGTGGAGGAGCAAAAGGATTGGTACAACCAGTGGGATGCAGTCATAAACAAAGAGAAAGGACCCAATAAAACCGGGAAAAAGGCCGACGAGCAAGAGTCCACGACAAGAAGGTGAAGGCTCAAGTCAAGCCGCTAGGGGCGGCCAACCGGTGAAGAGGACGAGAATGTATGTCCTAAAGGGAAAAGAGGTCGTGGTCGATGAACTATAAGTTTGGATGTGTCGTGAAGTACACTTAGTTTGTTATATTTTGTTATGAGTCGTTAAGCACACTTTCTTTGTTATGAGTTGTGAAGTACACTTAGTTTGTTATGTTTTGTTAAATACACTTGTTTGGTTTAGTACCTTAAATCACATGTTTTAATGTAATTTTCAATGGTTTTATATGTTTGGTTCGAATGTTAGGTGGTCTTTGAAACAACTTAAAGGAACATGGTTCGGCTCAAATTACAATTTTCGTAGTTTCCGAACCTGTGGCCTTCAACAAATTTTGGATTACGCATTTGGTTCGGCTCATTATACCAGACACGAATAAGCCGAACCTTTAAATCAACATGTTCGGTTTATAAGGAAATAGTTAATATGAGATGAACATTACACTGTCTTCTCTAAAAAATAGATCCGTTGTGGCCTTTACTATATAATGGAAATAAGGAAATAGTTAATTTTGGCTTGGTTGTCGAAGCGCTTGTGGTGGTTTTTAAATGCACTAACAAATCTATGTGCGTTGGTATCCAAGAATTGCTTGCGTAAATATATAATGATTTCCGGGTATTTGACGCCCCAATTCGCAATGAGCTTTGCAACATTTTCTTCAAACACTTCTTCGGTGATGGACCGAGTCAAAGCTTCCCAATCATTGTGGAAACATGCCCACATCCTTTCATTAGCCTCATGCTTTCTTGAATTCTTTCTTCTTCACTTCTCGTTCTCCATCCGGTAATGTAGCAATCTTCTCTAGCTCTTTAAACTTAAGCGGTTGGATTATCCCTTGGCATTTCATCCGAACATTATTCCATACATGAAAGGTACAAAGAAAGTTTTGCGCGTTCGGAAATACCTTCCTTATGGCAAACATCAATGCCGCCTCTTGGTCGGTTACCATGACCTTTGGAAGAGCATCCTCCTGGAAGATTAACTTCACTTGTTCCAATGCCCACACATAGCTTTCTTTCAACTCATCATGCAAAAAACAAAAAGCAACGGTGAAAGGTGACTTGGTTGACGTATGACCAACAACGTTCATCAAGGGCATCTCATACTTATTGGTCTTGTAAGTGCAATCCAATATGAGAACTTGTGGGAAGCATAACGCCAACTTTACGCATTCTGAATGGACAATAAAAAGGTGCGTCACATGGCCGAATTCATCCAATTTCTTTTGGAAAGCATAGTTCTTCTTTTGCGCCAACCACGGTTTTGGGTCAGGTTCAGCTCACACGCAGTACTCTATGAAAGCCGATATCAAGGTTCGGCTAGTTCGTGTTTGAGTTATAAAGCCGAACTACTTGTCAAACATGGATTCGGCCTATTGGGCACTAATATTATAAGTAGAACCATAAGACTTGAAATTTCTAAAACAAAAATTAATGTTCGGCTAGATAACGTGCTTCCGAACATTACAATCGTAACTTGTATATTTTTTTTTGTATACGGTTCGGCTTATATTATCACATCACATTTGAGCCGAACCATGAAAATTATTTGGCGCGAAAATAATTGAATGAGAGTTCGCGTATATATTTCTCAATCGAAGAAACCGAACTGTTCTTATTTATTATGGTTCTAAGATACATATTATCCGCCGAACCTTACTCGTTGCGTAGAACTAGTAGCAAAAATCATAACTTTTGGTGAAATCAAGCTACAAAACGGAAATTAAACAACTTCTACAACCATACATGTATTATTAGCATTGGGTTCCTCATCCATGTACTCATCTTCAGGATTTGGCTCCATAAAGGAATCATCTTGATCTTGAGAAAAATGTTGAGTTTGGCTAAAATCATTTTCATAATCCAACAAATAAGCCATGTCTGGATCTCCATCGTAATTGATATGTATTTTATTAGCTTTACGTGATGAAGATTCACCTTCCTCACTCGAATTTGTATCACACATCTCAAAGATCACAAAAAAAAAAAAAAAAAAATTCCTCCTCTCCTTCTTCTTTCCTCCTTCTTCTTTGTCTAAAATAAGTCACTAATTATCTTTAAAAAGATAATTATTATCCTAAATTAACACTAAACTAACTACAATCATTAACAACTAATTAATCAAATTAACAGTAATTTAACACTAATCTCATAAGGGTATTTTCGCATTTTTGAAAAGAGAGGAATAAGGGCCACCCTAAAAATACTATTAGCCCCCTTTTTTTTGTCTTATTCCATATGCCCCCAAATTTTTTTGTATGCCCCAAATTAGGGTTCTTCTAATAACCTTGTAGTTGTTTGCTGAGCAATTGTAACCGAATCCACTTACTATGAGGCCTTTCTTGCTGTCGATTCTGGGAAGGTTAACGTATTCACCAGAGATTGGATTGCAGATATAGACAGGATCTTCAACACGATGATGGGGTACTAGGAAGCAAACCAAACCATTACAAGAACCAACCATGATATCTATGACTTCTCGCTTATTCATGACTGGATGCTTGATTTTTTCTATTGTTCTATACGTGAATTTCTCATGATCATCATCCGTAATGGTAATAATTTCATCATAATATCCATAGTGAAGTTGAACGTTTCTTTCCCGACGTGACGCAACGCATAAAAGGATACCAACTTCCAGCTTTCTATAAGAGCAAGTCTTATGGTGGAATCCATCAATCTTCCATCTTTCACGCCACCTCGGCATTTGGAACTGTGGATGGAAGCGCAAGTGTAATGGTGGAATAGTAGAAACGCTATTCTTAATGGAGCTAAAGAAACGCCAATAAGATTGGAGCTAAAAAAACGCCAATAAGAATGGAGCTTTTTTTCCAGCCGTTAGATTTCAACAACTCATCTTAAATTTACGGATTAAAAAAAAACGCAATTCTTAATGGAGCTAAAAAAACGCCAATAAGATTGGAGCTAAAAAACGCCAATAAGAATGGAGCTTTTTTTCCAGCCGTTAGATTTCAACAACTCATCTTAAATCTACGGATTAAAAAAAAACAATTCTTAATGGCGTTTTTCGCGCCAATCTTATTGGCGTTAGCGCTATTCTTATTGGCGTTTAGATGGATTCCACGAACCCTTCCACCAAACCATGGAACCCTCCTTGGATTTTTTGTGGAAAGCCCCAACTTGAAAGCCACTAGACTTGACATTCCATGATTTTTCCACACTTGGAATTGCTTGGATTCCACCATAAGACTTGCTCTAAGAGAGGAGAGTGTTCCAAGTTTTCGAAACAAGTTTGCAGTTCAAGACGGACTCGCGAGCCATAATTGAAAGAATTTTCAATAATATATCCTCATGAAAAGCTTCCATTGAAACAATGATTAAAACAATATGACGCCCTTAATAAAACTCTAACGCTACTGCTCGCTGATACGTGTATTTTTCTTCTACCTAGCTAGTTGGTGATGAACCTCAAGGATATATATATATAGAGAGCGACAGATTGTGAGGTGACTTTTCTTTTTATCAGAACTCGTGAGGTGGGATCTTAAGAAAGAGCTATCCTAAAAGGTTTAGGAAATTAGGAGAATTTACTTCTTAGGCCTCTTCAGGAAATTAGGAGAATTTACTTCTTAGGCCTCTTCTTATGCACATGCCAAAACACGATATTTGGCATATATGCACCCACTATGGGTATGCCAAACTGTCAAACACATATGTTAATATGTTATTCCTGGCATATAGGCATAGGAGACAGAGTTTCCATCGAACGATAGAGATTCTATCGCTTTGCTGAGCGACAGAGACTCTATCGCCAGCGATATTCTCTTTATCTATATATAAATTCTCATTCTCTCCTACTTTTTCATTATGCTAATACAATTTTATATTTAAAGGGTCCCACTAAATATATTATATCACTAAAACTTTTATAAATACATCACCACACAAATACAAATATAATTTTTATTCATTAGGGTCCCACCCAACACAATTAACTACTCCCTCTGTTTCTGAAAGACCGTCCTTTATTCCTTTTTCGTCAGTTTCAAAATGGGGAATTTTTTTTCTAGCCAATTTTTCATATTTTTTATATTAGTAACCCATCAATAAGATTAGATATATTAGAAATCCATAATCAGTATGTACTTGTAATTGATTACTATAATAACCTTTGAACCCAAATAACTAAATTAATTAAAAAAAAAAAATCAAAACCGTTGGAGAAACGGTGATAGATCCATTCCCTAAAATCACTCTTCGTAGTTTATTACGCATCCTAAAATCATTTTTCTCGAAAGTCAAAGTTTTACCCTAATAAGTTTTTTTTAGAAAACCGATTTTTTTGTTTTTTTTCTCTTTGAACCACCGATTTTTTTGTTAAGATCTTATTTTTATTTTAATAAGTTTTTATAATAAAAATATTTTGTGAAAATTTCTGTTTGCACCAATGATAAAAGGCAATTCGATAATTGCAATTTTCACCATTTAAACCCGCTATATTTGTGAAATTTGTAATTTTATGGAATGAAAAGTCGATCTTTCACCTAGTCGGCCAGTGAAAAGTCCAACTTCCTGTGTATCAACAAGTGAAAAACAAGTATCTCACTGCGTTACATTGTGAAAAATTCAATTTCCTTGGTAACAAAAACATAAAAGCTCGTAAGAAATCCAATTCTCACCCTAGGAAGGCTAAGCTGATTAACAGGTCATGACGCGAAAAAAACATCAATTACTGTCCGTTGTGGATGCAGTAGTTTGGCACACTCAGTGATATATGTATCAATTGAAAAAAGTAAGAGACGTTCATAAAATTTTCAAAGAGGCCAATGATCATGTCAAGCTGGTTCGTAATCCAATCATACATTGTGTTGGATTTTCAATGTTAGAGTATTTCTACACAAGCTCCAGAAGGCAGAAGCCATTACTAGCGAACAAATATGGTGATGCCGTTCTTAAACAAAATTAGGGTTTTCCTTCTTTTTTTACTAGTGATGCCGTTGTTACTTGCGAAAAAGAAAACAAGTAGAAATAGAAGAGAATCGGACCTAGCCGCAAACTAGAAAATGGAAGAAAATTGGTGAAGTATTTTAGGAAACAAAAACGGGGATTGACAGACATGGTCAAAAAGGAAACTACCCACCAAAAACGCCCCCAATAAGACGCCCACTAATCTCGTTGATTGACCACTATCCAATCAACCATTTCTTTTAATTTTGCTAAATTAATTATTAACTAATGAAGGTTAATTAAGTCCATCTTAAAATGTATAATTGTAAATCAAATCTAAAACTAATAATCTTAGCCGTACATCGTGAATTTTGGGCTACACATATATACCATCTTAATGATATGTGTCCAGCTTCTGTTTATAGTCATACTTTTTCAATGAACTCTCTACTCTAATATACCCTTGAATTCTTTATTGGTGGGTTTGTCTGCAGAATTCACCGTTTCCAGGAATTTATAATCCCATGGGATTACTAATCCTTGGATTCATATAAATCCCTTGTGTGTTTGGTAACTCAATTGAAATTCTTAGGATTTATAGAGTTTTCTTGTTTTAATGTCTTTGTATCGTTTGACATTGCTCTCAAATCTTAAAATTGCATATATTTGGGGTTTAGAGTTAAAAAAAATTGGGTCCATAAATCCCTTGATAAGTCCCAGCAAATCTTAGGGGGGAGGGGTCGGACTCCATATGGAGGATTTGCTGGAAAACTGAATCCCGTAGGAAACGTGATTCCAAGGATTTGGGCAACCAAACGTACCGAGGGAAACGTAATTCTACCAAATCCCCTGGACCCATAAATTCCACCTTTAAAATTCTACATCCGAACCCACCATATATTCATAAATCTATTTTTAACGTGACTCAATCTAAAATATTAAATAAATTAGTAAATTGAGGAAACAAATATATCCTTCATTCTGAAATATACATTTAACTCTAAACATTAGATTCCTTATAAAGTTTATACTTCTTAAATTCAATATATTTTAAATTTCCCTTTTATATTTCGTATTTATAATTCTCAAACCAATTTTGGATTGTCTTTATTGCTAGCATTTTTATTAAAATAAAATAGGTAAGTAACTAAGGCTAGTCAAGTAAAATAGTATGGTCTCCTTAATATTTTGAGAAAGTCAAAGCGGACTGTCTTTGTGAAACGGAGGGAGTATATGTTTTTAATCAAGTTTGGCATGTCTACCATAGTGGGGAAACTCATTTGCCATGCCACATGGCATGCCAAACAACATTTTTTTGCCATACCCATAGGAATAGGCTTTAATATATTTATGACCCAGATATGGGGTTATCCCCCACAAACTGGGAAATACTCTAGTTAAATAGGGTTGGATTTTAACTAGTATAAAAACCAAATTAATCTTGTGGAAATTGAACAAATGTCCCTAGTTCTCATCGGGCCTTCCTTAATACCTCAAGGAATTTTACAAGTACCCCTAATAGCATAATTTAAATTTTTATTAAAAACTTAATTTCTATAATTCCTTATTTAACCTTTCTATTTTACTTATTGTCTTCTTTATTTCTAATAACTCAGTCTGAGGCAAATATTTCCATCGCTATCGCCGCCCAGAGGAAAATGTAATCGTACCCTCTCTTGAGTCCAATTTTCCTCGTAACGGTTGCCTTAAATGTTTGGGGGCAAACAATGGAGGGACTAACCATGTGGGTGTACAAAAGAACCGGAATATCACATCAATCCGTCAAGATGAGAGGGTAACAAGTACACCACCGACTTTTTCATTTAGAGAACAAATATAAGACCTAGACTTTTAGATAAAATCTTCTAGATTTGTGTATATTGCACCAACCCTGTCGTTGTACGACATCTATTTCTTTCAATGTTGATTCAGGCAAATGTAAATAAGCCACTTGTTATTGCCCCATAGTGTTCAAAACAGATTGAATCTGAATAGTACGACCAGGTTGATTGATCAACTTCACATGTCATTGTTGAAGTTTAGATTTCATCTTGCCAACAGTACCCTCAAAACATTTGGACTTGTTTTCAGAAATGAAAAGAGTGATACTTAAGTACTTCTCATTTAAACACATAAGAGTCGCTTGTAGCACCCTCAGAACATTTCAACTTGTTTTCAGAAATAAAAAGAGCGATACATCAGTACTTCTCATTTAAACACATAAGAGTCACTTGTACCATAGATAGAAGAAATATCTAAGAGATATTTTGTAAAAAGGTCGTAACTTTATATTCTAATTAGGGTCCGGGTCGTAGAACATGCACTTGATGCAATAGGGTCGTTGACTAATGAGAGACTGTCAAATGAACCGTTGCTTGACTTTTTAAATAAGGTGAGGCTCACCTCCATCAACACAAAGTTACATTGTCATATTGTTGCATTATGCGTGAAATTTTGGACGAACGTACAATAGATATCTACAACTAATTCTCCAAATCCAAATTCAATCACTAGCAATCAGATCTAGTAAAAGATGGCGATGGCTGGAAGCTGTCACCATAATGAAAATCAACCGATTCAGTTTCCAGGTGCACCACCACCACTATCAGTTGCACCACCGGTACTATCTATAACAACGCCACCACTATCAGTTGCACCACCACCCCTATCTCAGCACTACCGCTTCCTAAAATGGAAAAATCAAGTAGATACACCACCAATAATTTATACTTTTCAGTATAATTCGACTATTCGCATCAAGGTAAGAACAATCAGTGAAGGAAAGTTGATTTATATACTAAAACTCTAAATAAAAATATCCAATTTCAGAAACCCTAGATTACAATTTAAATGCATACCTGCATTTTATGGAGTTGACAAAATGAATAAGCCGAGGAAGTATACTCGGTAGTGATATAAATGCAAATCTCTAACAATTATCTTTAAGTGGCAGATTCAGTTATTGGGAGCAGAAGAACCAGATCGTTCACAAGATGATAAGTCTTTTATACTGTTTAACTTCACCTGATGTATACACATTCATTATCTAAACGGGTCGTCCCTGTTATAAACCCAGATAGTTTTATAACTGGAGTTATGATAGAATGTCATTTAACAATTTGCTAAAGGGCATTTTAGTAAAAATTAAGACAGTCAAAGTTAGTCCCTGGCCTAGTTAGTAATTCTCCGAATCATTCCCGAATGATTCCCGAACGTATCCGAACTGACCGAATCCGAATGATACTTCCGAATTATTGGAACTCCGAACCTAGTTCCCGGATTATATGGACCTCACGAATGATTCGCGAACGTATCCGAACTAACCGAATCCGAATGTTATTTCCGAACTAGAACTTCGAACCTAGTTCGCGCCCAACCTCGCTCTCCAATAGGTAATTCTCTGACCAGAGTTATGTTGATTGATTTTTGTTTGATTTTGTATATACTTTATATTTAAATACAATTATTCAATTAAAATTTTCTATTGGTAGTTGTTTAACCAGTGTTTTATGTGTCAATTTTTTGTTTAAAAGTCTATAAACTCGTTTTATAATACATTTATGTGATTAAATTGTTTACTTCATGGTAAATAATCACGTTAAAATATTTTTTCCATCTTATAAATCATATACAAATAAAATTAGTCTCGTAATAAGGTCATAATACTTATCAATTTATCATATATGTAAGCCGAATTTTAAGTGCCGAACTCACATTTATAAAACGTATATGCACGTACGTATGCCGTTCCGAACTACTGTCCGAACAACGAACCGTTGACCGGATTTTTGACCGAATCCGACCTATCCGAATCCGAATAATTCCCGTACGTATGCCGTCCCGAACTACTACCCGTACCCCGAATTGCTAACTAGGGTCCCTGGTGTGTTTTTTAAGTTGTTTGTAAAGTGGTAAGAAAAGTGATTCGATTCTCGAACTTGTGAAGGATTTTTTAGACTTAAATTCAAAACTAAAATAGAAAACTCACTAAAAATTATAGAAAACACTGACAAAGATGATATCAATATTAAAAGAACACTGAGGCTAAGATTCCACTATTTTCCAATTTCAAAGTGATTTAATCCAATATTTATATTCATGCAATTTTCTCGTTCAAGTTGATTCTAAACTATTGCAACAAGTAGATTCTCAAAATAACAAGTGTAAATCCGAAGCATAGAACATCAAAAACCTAGGTCAAAGTATGCTCTATCAAAAGAAATCACAATTGTTTAACAAAATCATTCAAACAATTGTCGATCAAGGCAAAATAATCATAAAAATAATTGCAATAAATAGATAAATAAGAATATACCACTTCTTGTTGGAAAAATAGCTTCCTCTATCGCCTCAAAGAATGGGGTTTAGCTCCTCATATTAACCACTTGCTCAAAATACATGTTTGTTGCTCCAAAGTTGATTAAAAAAGAAGAGAAGGTATAAAACAGCGTGTTTGTATGAGTTATAATTGTTCTGGAACCACTGTTACAAAGAACCCTAACACAGAAACTATGCGAAATCGGAATTAATCACATATAAATTGTGACAAATTGATTAAATTTGAAAGAAAAGGCCATGGAATAAACGACTGTCTTCTTCTGTTGTTCTGTGTTATTCTTCTTCTTCTCGCCTGTGTCTCTGCAACTTAATTATTTATGCTCTGTAGTGTTCTAAAACTTCCCCAAAGTGTACGTAGCCCCTCCATGATTCTCAAAGAACTCATATATAGCCAACAGTTCCAAAACTCGATTGAATTCCTTGTTTATCTCCCTTTCTCTTCAACAGAAAGTTACGGGATTTCTTTCCCTGACAAGCCTCTCTACACGTCTATGTACGTTCAAACCTTCCAAAACTCGATAGACAAGAATCCTAAAGGAGTATATCTCCTTTCTTATGCACGTAACTCCCAAAAATACAACCAGAAAGTCTCGCAATATCTTCCTTTCCTGTTTTATCAAACCCGAGAATCTATCCATGTTTTGTCGAGAAAGCTTCTTTTGTTTACGAATACAAATCCCTTACCAACCCCGGTTTGATGAAACATGCTAATCATCGACTCATCGTGCGATCCCATGAAAATAGCCGAGTAAATCTTTCCCAAATGTCTTCCAAGTGAATACGCAAATAAACTCTTTCCTCCCCTGATTCACGTAAACCCAATGATACAGCCCAATTCGATCGAGTCTAATGGACCTAACAACCCTGTTTAGTCCAAACAGGGCCTAAGCAAACGAAATCCGTGATTGAATCTCGCTAACCCACTTCCAAAATTCGATCAAACTTTTACGCAGGTGAAAGTTATATTTCCCGCCAAATTCCAAAATTCAAAAGGTAAGGGATGACCTCCCCTTATCTGCATCCAGTGTGAATAGTAAGTGGTCGCCCTTAGTAATTGAGGTGCCCCTTATCCAAATGAGGGGTCTGAATAGTATGTTTCTCCCACGAGCACAAAAACCAGTTTTCGAGCCAATTTCGCCGCAAAAGCTTATTTCTCAAAAAACACCTACAAATACATAAAAAGCCAAAATGAGCACTAACAAAATAGATAAATGAGATCAAAATAGACACATAAATGCGTCTACCAGTCTCGACCCTATTGCACCAAGTGCATGTTCTACGACCCAGACCCTAATTAGACCATAAAGTTGCGACCCTTTTACAAAATATCTCAATATCTTATTAGCAGCATAAGGACTCAAATTAGAGCTCTTATTGAGAAGAATGACCATAAAAAAACCAGAAGCTCTAGTAAACAAAATCGAGTTGTCAATAAAAAATAAATGAAAAACTTGAGGAGCATGCATGACTGGTTTAACCGAAAGAATCGACCTAGAAGAGACAATAGTTAATGATATGCTTAAAGCCTTCTATACAAAGAATGAACAAAGAAGGAAAAATAGGATCACCTTGTGGCAGTCCACGAGACTGAGAAAAACTAACTGTTGGAAAGTCGTTCAGCACTAGAAAAATAATCGTGGTATTGATTCATTGGTTAATAAAAGAACACCACTTATCTTAGATCCCAAATATTTCATAATATGAACAAGAAAGACCATTTTATATGATCAAAGGCTTTTTCTATATCAAGTTTAACAATAATGGCATTTAGTTTTCTCTTCATGTAATCAACCATTTTATGTGTGATAATTTTTAGAGCACCTCTTGGTCGAACTCGCAAGTTTTGTTATGTCAAGCTTGTTGCCAATATTAGTTTCACAAAACTATATCATGATTTCTTATTTACTAAAGTTCAGTCTCGGACTAGGATTATGTCTATTAAAGTCCAGTCTCGGACCAGGATTATCGTCTGATAGTTGAGTATCAGACGTCAATAAATAACCCTCGAAGATTGAAGACAGAAGATCAAATAAAGAATTTAAAAAAGTTCATCGACAAAGAGGTATGTGAGGACTGAATCATCCTATTTACTCACGAAATTTACCATTCTATCTTTATGAGATTATGTTGTATAATTTTAGTAGATTTAATATTGCAAACAAAAAAATTCGAGTCAAGCTTGTCTTGATAAAACTCTTGAAATATGATTCAAGTAATGAATGTTTTAGATCTTAATAATCTTAGTAAAGAACAATTTATTGTTCATGAATTATTTTTATCTCAAGTTGATCATTTGGGAATTGCCCAAGCATTGATATTCATTACCTATAGCGATTGGGAAAGTTTTAAATTATTTAAAGAGAGTTTCAGAACTACTGAAATTCTAGACACAAGGTAGGTACGCATACCCAATACGCGTACCCCAGACATATGTGTTTTGGAATGGGGAAGGTATGCATACCTAGTACGCGTTATCCAATGACCTACCTTCGTGAATGGCTAAGAGCATGCATAACCAATATGCATGCCCCAGCAAATTGAGTTTGCGGACTGGTTTATAGCTATGCGTACCCCTACACATACCTACCCAGTACGAACTAAAACATAAGCTCATAAACTATTTTCACAAATATGTTTGGTATTTCTACAACTCCCATAAACACATCTAAGAGTACTTTGATCACTAAATCTATCTGTGTTCGAGAATCATGGTTTAAATCTCGAGTGTAAACGAACACAATTATTCTTCTGTACAATTTCAAGGCGAAATTCTCACATGCTTACGTGAATTCCTAATATGTAGTTGCAGGAAATCCCACACTACACCCCTCACAAGAATCCACACAATCAAATCATTTTAAGATGAACAATTATAAGTTTTATTGATCAAACTCCAGAAATATTACAAGATGAAAAGGAGGTAAACTAAAGAATTACAACCACTCTAAATTTTCGCTCTCTTAATTACTTGCTCAACACTCGAAAAAGCTCTCTCCCTCCTTAAGCCTATTCGGCTCTTTATATAGGACATTACATAGTGGGTGACAGCTAAGCTGTCATTTATTTTCGGGTATGACTTGCGAAGTATCGCAAATGTACAAATGTCAAATCTCACAACACTCCTCGATCTCGCTACATCTTCACATCTTTCTCGTGTTTTGGCTGTCGTCATCCATTACGTCGTTTTTACTTCCATCCCGCGATGTCTTCGCAGTGTGTCGTTTATGGATTTCGTGAGAATCTTGGTGTTGCGATATTCTGATCCTACATCTTGCCTCTTCTCATGTCTTCTCTGCGAAGAAGAGAACGTCATGAGAACTAGTATTTTCAAAATGCCGCAGCCGTTCATTTCTTCATATTTTTCTGTATTTGCATGATTCCGTACTATTACGCAGAATTTATTACACGTATCTCTTCTTCCACCCATTTCTTGACACGTCTCTTTCAACCGTTATTTCTCAACCGTTCACGTCCCTTCTCTCATTAAATGTGTTTATCTTCTCGAGAATTCTTCTCTATATATAGTTTTCTCACCCTCCTCTTCTTCTTTTTTACTTTCTCTCTGCAATTTTTCTTCAATTCTCCTCCGTAATTTCCGTTTCGCTCTCAGTAAATCTTTTTCTTCTTCTTTCTTTTGATCTTGGTTCTTCATTCATTCCCATACTAAAAATGGCTCCAACTCGATGGCCGCAAATACGAAGCTTCTTTTGAAGAAATTCAAAAAGATCTTCAAGGAAAAGGTTTTACTTTAACCACCATTCCCGGTCAGAATCTAAATCCATTCTTTCGCAAGTTGTTCACTGATCATCATTGTGATGATCATGAAATCATAATTTCGCTTGGTCAAATTCTCGTCGGCCTTCCCATTCCTCTTTATAACCCTAACCTTCCGTTATTCTATGGAATTCTTGCCCATGCGAACTTCTCGCGAGCTGTCTATCAACTAAGCGGGGATTGCATTCGCTTAATATTTGAGTTCGCCAATCGTGGCGTACATGGTAATGGGTCTCTTTACCCAACAGAAGTTAGAGACCCAAAATTTAAGGAATTGGCGATACTCATTTGAAAGATACACAGTCGAGAGTTTCTACGAGAATTATGAATTCATTCCTATGAGGAGGGATAATACTACATTGGGGTGTCCGTCCGAAAAGAAAGGATGATGTTGCTGACGATAAACTCCTTATGCAAGACATTGATTGGAATTCTGGTAAAAACAACGTCCCGCGTCACTCTAAAGACGATAGCTGGTGTGCTTTTCCATTGGTGATAAAGGGGCCTTATATCGCAGGCTCGAATGTACTTCTGCGAGTTTCGCTACTTATCGACCTTGGGTATTTAATTGGCCTGAGAAGAATAAAGAGGTATGTCTTCCAACCGCGTACTTCGTAATCTTTCATTGGTTGCTTATTCCTTATCCTTTGATTCTGCGAAAAAATTTTAGATTGAAAAGTTAAGATCGAGCTACAATAGGACCAGGGAAGCTTAGCACTTTAGCTTGCTCTTCGCTCCGTCATGGATGAAGTAAGAAACATTTTATATATTTTTAACAATATTGTTGCCTCTGTTTCTTATCTTCATTTGTGTGCGAAGGTTGGTGTTTGTAGTTGTTGGAGAAGAAGAAAACCCTGAGGCTGCGAAGGCCAAAGGTAGAGGTAAAAATCCTCTTCGCAAGGAGAAGTCTGTTGCTCCGCCTCTGAAGAAATGAAAACTTCACCTCCCCTCTCCTTCAAATCCCCAGTCAAGTGAGAGTTCTGGTGACAAGGAAAATAATGATGTGGATATCCCTTCTTCAAACTCTCCAGCTGAATCTTCTATGGCACAGTTATCTAGCATTTTTTCTGATTCTATGCAAGGGATGGGTGACGATCGCCTTTCTAGTACATGCAAGGCTCTCGCGAGTATTTGCGATTCACCTTTACTTGAGAGTGATGGTTCCCTTCATGGGGTCTCCAGATCAGTGACTCCAAGCTTCTTAAATTCACAAGCTGTCTTGGTATGTTTTCATTCTCTTATTTTTTCATAGTTTTGATTTTAAATTATATCTTTTCAATTTCTTTGTTTTCTTTTGTAGTCCGGGAGAGCTTCCTTTGTTGTTGCCTCAGATCTTGAAAAGAGGCGCATTATTCTCGAAAAGAAGAACCTTCAGTTTCGCAAGAAAAATGAAGAATTGGGAGTTAAGCTACCGCTTCTTCGCAAGAGAAATGAAGAATTGGAAACTGAAGCTGCCATTCTTCGCGAGAAGACCAAGCAATTAGAAAATGACTCTGCCACTCATAAAAATAAGATTTCTAGCCTTCAGAGCTCCAACCAACAACTTTATGGTATGAAACTTTTCCCTTTTCCTTTGTTTTGTTCTCTTGTTATCTTCCCTCATCGACTTATCATTTTCGCAGACGTTTATAACCTTTTACATGATGAAGCCATTCTTCTTCATTCATTTCTGAACCTATAGATGATGATGCTCTTCTTGCTCATCTCAACGATTCTTTGGATAGTTTTTCAAATAACAAGATTAAATCTCTTCCTCTTAATGAACTTCAATCCAGTTTCGCCTCTTAGAACTTGATCATAGATCTAGCTTAAGCTTAGCCAACCAACTTAAACGTTTGTATCTTAGTTCTAAAGATAAAATTAATATTTTAAGGAAGAAAATTAGTGATCTCATAGATGATAAAGATCGCATTGCTAGTCAAGGTGCTCAAGCATTAGCGAAATTCCAAAAGACTCTTCTTGAAGTTCAAATTTAACGGGATGAATCCATCCGTCAAAATGCTATTCTTAGCGAAGAGAGAATCAAATTCGTTCCCTTCTTCTCATAAACAATGATGATGAATTTGCTTGGGCTGCGAAGGTTCTAGATGATGCAGGAAATAATTTAGGTGTTAACATTTGTCTTGGTGAACATACGGCCTTGGTTAGAGATATGATTTCTGACGAGAGAAGGTTGTTAATTATTCTTCTTTATTTAATTGTTTGCATAAAATTGTCATCAAGTTCTTTGATTCAATGTTATATGTTCGCAGAAGTCAAGCAAGGTTAGAAAAAGAATTGAAGAACTTGAATCGAGAAAGAGCAACTTGCCAAAAATCTTTCTTCTCGGGATGATAAATATTCTGGTCAAGAACCAACTAAAGATCCTTTGTCGTGAATTTTAAGAATGATGTTATTCTTTTTCGCAATCAAACTATTGAGATGATCTGCGATGACAATAGCATCCTTGATCTAAGTACCCTTGCCTTCTTGATGAAGTCCCCCAAAATATGCCTTCTCGGATATTTCGATAGCGACGCTTTGGTGAAGAAGAAGGAATCGATGAAGATGAAGAAGTTGAAGGATCTGATGAAGATAAAGAAGAGGAAAAATCAAATGAGAAATAATTTTATTTTCCTTTTTCTCCCTTTGTAATATTTGTAGGAGTCATTTTTTCAATCTCCCATCTTTGGATTTATTTTTTTTGCTGCGAATTTCTTGAGTCTTTGAACACAATTTCTGTCTTTCTTGTCTCTTCCCCGCACATAAATGGCAATTCTTTTTGCAATATGGTTAATCAATATATGCGTAAATCGTCATATGAAGACAAATAACATGTTCTTGTTCATTCCCACACTTGCCTCGTTATTTTTATTCGAATGGGAGATTAAGCATAATTTCGCAGAGATATTTTTGCTAAACTTTATCATTGCGACAAGATCGCAGGACGCCCTTACATTTTCATGTAATGACCCATTGATCTTGCCTTATCATTTCTCTTGTGTGGTCTTATTTTTCCTTCCTAGTTAAAGGTCTTATTTTGCCACTCTCATTTTTGCGACAAAATCGCAGGACGTCTTTACACTTTCATGTAATGACCCATTGATTTTGTCATATCATTTCTTTAGTATTATTGCCTCTGCAGGATATTTTTCTTGCGATAATATGACAGGCCTAAATATCCTTGCGAACATAAAGCCCCATGACATTGCCGTCTTTGCGACGAAATCGCAGGATGTCTTTACACTTACATGCAATGACCCATTGATCTCGTCTTATCTACTCTTTTGTATTTTTTCCTCTTCAGGATTGTTGCACAAATATGACAAGCCTAAATATTCTTGCGAACATAAAGTCTCATGACATTTGCGTCTTTTTTGACACTATCAGCTCCCTAATGGAGGGTGCCGCCCTTATCTTCCCCCTAGTTGCCCCTTCAAGGAGGCGTACTTTTGCCATACAAGGCTAGCTCCTCCCATCCGGTCTTAACAACAACCAGTTGTTTTCGCAGCCTCTTATCCCTTTTGCCTATGGGGCTTATGGTTACGAGACTGCACCCTAAGTGGAGTTTTCTTATGGCCGAGTGCAGCATAAGCCGATACTTGCCAAGAATGGCCGAGACACTTCAAATGCCCCAGGCACCCTTGGCTCAACCGTGTACCTCGACGCCTTGGTCAAATGCTGACTCCTTAGAAGAGACCCCCCGGTCGTCAATCTAAGTCACTAGCTTAGATTGAAAATCCAAGGTACCTCTCTGGATGGGTTTTATTACCCCCAATCTTCATGACTCAGTTCCGTGGGCGGTGTAACCTTTTCCCCGAGCCACGTTACGAGATACCCCCTTACATGACGCACTTTAGGTACTTTGCCTCTTACGAAATTTTATTCGCGAACTAGGGTGTACGCCATGAAGGTTCGTTCCATTCTGATTATTTTGCTAATTCTTTGTTATATGTAATATAGGTACCGCCTACTATGACGCACTTTAGGTACTTTGCCTCTATCCAAATTGTGTTCGCGAACTAGTGATGTAGTTTTTACAGTGGTAAGAAAAGTGGTTCGTTAAAGACTTGTAGAGATTTGATTTTAGACTCAAGTTTCGAAAACTAAAAATAAAGAAAACTAAATTGAAGTTGTTATCAAGATTTTAAGAGTACTGAGACTATGGATTCCACTATTTTTCGACTTTTATGTGATTCAATATTAATAATTATCATGCAATTCATACATTCAATTGATTCTTAAATATTGCCAATAGTAGATTTTCAAAATACTGGTTGTTAATCTCAAGCATGGAACATCAAGAGCCCTAAGCTAAGCATGCACCATCAAGTGAAAACACAACGAGTTAGCAAAACTCTTTATTTCAATTTCACTCAATGTAAATAATCATAAAAAGAATTGCAAAAATTAATTAAATAGATATTACCACATATTTGTTGAAAAAATAGCTTCCTCCGTCGCCTCAGCAATGGGGTTTAGCTCCTCATATTAATCACTTGCTCAAAATATTGGTTTATGGTTCAAAAGTTGATTAAAAGAGTGAAAAGTAATAATAAAGACTGTTTGGAACGGTGTATCGGCGTTACAAAGCAAGTCTACAATGGGCATGACTGGCTGTTGTAAACACTGTTGTTTTGTCGCTAATTTTAAGACCCCAAAAACGACTGTCTTGAATGGCCTTTGTTCTTCGTGTTCTTCCTTGTGCACCAGCATCAACAATTTCCTGTAACTCCTCCTGTTGATCTCTGTGGTGTTCTAAACTATCCCTAACTTCTTCTAAACTTCAACCCCTCTCTGGGACTCGAGCACACCTTTTATATACCTCCAAACCCTCCAAAACCCGATTAAATCTCTCATTTTTTTCTTTGCTGCCACGATGACAAATTTCCTCTCCAAGTCTTCTTTACGCGTTTTACGAGATTTCCAAATCCTCCCAAACTCTTCCTTAGATAGATACGTATCTTTGGAAAGAATATCTCGCGTTTAGTCTCCCGGAATTCCAAAAATAAATCATGCAGGACCGTGTAAACTCATTCCCCCTTTGTTTTGCTCCAACTCGATTATTGAGCCCAATTTGTTCGATTCAAACGCACATACCAACCCTGTTTTACTCTAAGAAGTCCAACCAAACAAGTTCGCGATTGAATCTCTCCAAAAAGCCTCCAAAATTCCAACCCTAAAATATGCCGTGAAAACCAAATTTTCCCGCCATTTTTGATATTTGAATTTGGGAAGAAAGGTGATCTCCCCCTATCCAGAATGGGGGTGCAAATAGCAGCTGCCTTGGGGTGTCCTGAGGGTGCCCCTTAGTAATTTGGTACCCCTTATCCATAGCGAGAGTCCGAATAGCAAGTGTCCTCCGGGCGCAACTTTTCGAGCCGATTTTTCCAAAAATGTTTATTGGCCAAAAATACCTACTCACACATAAAACACCATAATAAGTACAAAAATGAGCACTATTAATATATAGAATCGAGACAAATTAGACACAAAAATGTGTCTATCAAATACCCCCAAACCTATTATTTGCTAGTCCTCGAGCAAAAATAAAATCCCAACTCACTGTCGCAGCATCGTCGATTGCATTTAGCGTATGCAATAAGCCTTTAAACCCCTAGGTGGCCCTAGTGGCCGAGTTATAGTCTCGGGAGGGTTTACCGTGAGATATACCCACAAAACCTTTACACTCCAGGACCCTAGCTATCTACGTTAACCTTGGAAGGCACTAAAGCATCTCCTTGGTTGGCATACTTATTGACTACGTGAGCAAGTACCACGATGCGAAATTCCAATTGATGTACACGAGTTTGCACTCAAGCATACTAAAATTCATATATAAGTCCACGAGCTCTACTCGGATAGTTTCTCGGACATCATAACCTGAGTCAACCAATCACATGGATAGATTAAGAAATGGATATAGAAAAACATAGATGGTTTTGATGTTGACTAAGGTGAACGGTGTTTCTCATATCTGTCCCTCAAGGCCATTGCCAAAATAAACCTATCCTAATGGATCGAGATATTGGTCTAGACTAATATCAACACACTAGCATATACAAGGGTACCAAAGTGGTCACAATCCTAACTCTAGGTCAACACAACTGGCATATACAAGGGTTCCAAGTGGTCGACTTTATTGAATTTATTAGGTTGGTCCGATGATCCAGGTCTCAATTTTCTCTTTCTTTTTTTCCTAGTATCTCAATCACTCTATTTCACCCTAAAAAGTGGTAACAACTTGAATCGTGAGCCCCACCTAATCACTTAGACAAACATATTTTAAAGAAAACAAAATAAAAATAGAAGTGAAAAGGATTCAACCCAGATATGGCGAAACTACCATGTTTTTTCTTTAATTCTAACACCCGAGCTTCGTGCTTTTATGAATAGACTCTTTAGATGTTTCCATCTAATCAGATTGGTTCCTCAACTCCTACAACCAAAATGCTTCCATCCACTTAGATTGGTTAGTGCCATCCTTAATAAGCATAAATTTCTAGGCTCTGGAGTTTATTTATTGTAAAAAAAAGGTAACAAAAGTTTCTACCCCACCCCCAAACTTAAATCTAACATTGTCCTCAATGTTTCTAATTAAAGAACAGTACCAAAAATATAAGTAACATGAGGAAATAGTAAAGAGAGAAGTCGGAAAGATAGTACTGATAGGTATAGAATACACCGTATTTAATATCTAGTATTTATGCTTTCTTTGCGAGTTTTCTGGTAAATTATGTATCTTATGTTTACTTTTGAGTTTATTAGGTGCAATGGAGTCATTTGGAGCAAAAAGAAGTGGAAATGGCTACAAAAGTGAAGTCACAAGTGAAGAAGGGCCAAAGACCCAGTGGAACTCGTTCAAATACAAGACGAGAAGATGAAGACAATGGCGAAAGAACGGAGTCATTCAGAGCTCGTATGAAGAAGTTATGGGCAAAAGAAGAACTCGGAATGGTAAACCGGTCATTTCATCGGCTAATACTAATGAGAGCCTAGCTAAGGATAAGGGGTAACCATATGAGAGATTCGCTAAAGACAGATTATTGTTCGTTAAGGGGCACCTCCTCCTTTATAACATTAGGTCGAGACTACACCCGATCATAAACTCGAGTCTTAGTTACCAGTCGAGCTGCAAAGAGTGGTTCACGCCGGTAGGTTTAGTCCGATGGCTAGTTGAGATACGATCGAGAAATTGAGAAAATTGCAACTGAAATACAGAGAGGAGGTGAAACTGTGAGGCTGAGATAGGTTGAATCAATTGCTGGTACTTCCAGTTGAGAGATGGGTTTGATGCTGTTTCGATTTGATGAAGATTAAATGGGTTTTCGATTTGAATCTGAGATTTCAAAGATGGGTTTTGCTCAAATTGAGTTTTAACCCCAAATCTGTTAGAGAATGAGGTGATTTCACTGAAGCTGACGAAGATTGAGGTTAGGGTTCTTTTGGTGGTTGTTTACAGGGAAGTGTGTTGGTGTTTCTGATATATTTTGGGGGTTTCTGCTGGTATTGATAACAAGAAAGTGATGATAAATTGAAGCTCTTGAGGCTGGTGCTGGCAACAAATTGAGTTGAAGGTGATGGTGCCATAGATTTGGAGTGTAGGCGGAGATTGAACCGTAGCTTGATTTAAATAGAGAACAAGCAAAGAAGGGTAGGAGTTGAGACCGCAACGATGGAAGTTGCAGCAATTGAGAACTGACGAATGAATGACCTGATATGGACTGAGAGCTCGAGTCTGAGGTGTAAGTAAGGAAGGAACCAAGGGGTTGTGCAGGTTTGTTGTGCTTCAGTTTGGTTGGTGGTTTGGAGCTGAAGGTAATGTTGTGTGCAGTTTGGAGCAGAGTCGCAACTATTGGGCTGATTCATGGAGATTGTAAGCATTGACAGAGGAGCTATGCCGTCCGGTGGTGGTTATGGAGGTAGTAAAGAAATTTAGAAGATGTTTGTTTGCAATCACAGGGAGATGAGTCCGGTGGTGTTAGTTGGAGTTTGTCTTTGTCTTGGTCAAGACTCAAGGGAGGTTGTGTTGCGGTTCTAGTGAAATGGCTGGGCCGTGGGCCCGCATCGAGTTGTAGGGAGGTGGTCTGCAGTATTGCAGGGTATTAGTGGTGCAAGGCATGATGATACAAGGAAGTATGGTCAGAATTGTTGTTGGCCGCAATGGAGCACTGGTATGAAGCAGTGCAAGTATGCGGGGACCAAGCAATCTTGTTGCAGGTGGCTGAGTAATGTAAGTACAAGCTGTGAAGATATTGACTCAAGAATGGTATTTCTGCTCGAGTCTGGGGAAGGAGCTGTGGAAGATTGCAAATCCAACGGAGCTATATCTATCTCCACTTTGCAAGACGCCTAGCAAGTGGGGATCGTGGAAATGGTCAGCTACTGGCGATGGCAGGGATCAATGAATGGTTGGAGGTAGTTGTTCCGGTGATTGACATACGAGGTTGGAACTCGACAGAAAGGTGGTATTATCACATGTGGTTCATGGCAATGTTGACGAGATGGCTCGCGTATGAATGGGACCGTAATATGATGGGAGTGATGTTCCGTGGTGGAGTTGTTATGCTCATGTTTGGATGGGTTAGTTGCACCGAAGCTCAAGTCCGAAATGAGAAGAGTCGAAATGTGCTACTGCACTGGTGCTGGTGTTTGTTGCGAGAATACGGAAATGTAGTATGGCATGGAGTGATAGTGGCTTGAGATGAAGAGTAGTGAGTGCGGGTGATGGGATTGGCGGTGAATGTATGCATATGGAAGTTTGCATCATAGGGAATGGATTTTGAAGCTGCAGAAATTGTGCAAATGAAACGGAGCAGAATTGGTGCACCGGTGGTACTAGCCCGGGATGCCTGATTTCGGAACTTGAAGCATGAATCATAATATTTCGGTGAATGCGAAGGGGGTATGTGTTGGATGCATGATTCGGCCATGCACATATGAGCTACGAGTCGCGCTTTTGGGCGCGTTTTTGCAAGAATTCAAGAATTGGTTTAGATGTATTCCTTTGAATTGTGAGTGTATGAACTGCAGAGAAGGATAGTGAGTTGCTATGAGTTATGGTAGTCGGATCTGATTCAGGTGGTCAGAGATAATTTTCAGGTGGCTGGATACCGATGACCGGATTCCGGCGATGACGTCATCAACACGGCGACCAGTTTTGGACTCAAATTTCAGAGAGACTTATTTTCACACATGTGCTTGGTGGACCACTTGGAGATGGGTTTTGAGAAGACCTAAATTTGGAAAAGAGTATCCTTTTGGAATTGAAGAAACATATAAATAGAAAAGTCTTTCTCAAACCTAGGGATATATCTCCATGAGGGAGGCTTCTACTTTTGTTATAGGGTTTCACATGATAGGTTCTTCTAAACTCTTTGTGATGATTTCCAAAAACCCAAGTAGTTGATTTATTGTTATTGGTTAAAGATGTAGTTGGATTTTGAAAACAAGTTATGGATTTTTATGAATTAGTTTTCTCTCAAAATTATCGTTTGATTTCTACGGGTTATAATAATTGCATGATTGATGTATTGCAATATGATTGAATGTTTGTTTAGTTAAGTCTAGAATTGATTGAACTCACATCCATATCTATAGCTATTTTAGGGTTTATCATCGAGCGATAACCTTGAATACGAGTAGCATGATATGATTATGGTTTGTAGTGATACATCCTTGTAGTCATATGTAGAAATTGACCTTTGTTCGAATTGTTTGCGCAATGTATTACAATTGCATTGATTAGCCTATTTCTAAAACTTAATGCTCCTAGGAATTGAACTTGATTAGCGCAAGGCGTTAGGTTATTCTTTAGGTAGAATTCACATACGCAGCTCTAATGTGTGTGATGAATTAGAATTTACGGAATATTCTTGCAATAAGGTATTCTATGGCTTTTGATGATAGCGAGATTAAATACGAATTCTATTCATATATTCAAAAACTTGTTTACAATTGAAGATGAAACCTTTATCCAATATTTCACATCCTTGATTTGCGTGCTTTGTTTGCTTTTTTGTTTATTTTTATTTACACAATCAGAAAATCCCCCGTGTTACTTATAAGATACCGAAACATATTGACAACCAAGACCTCTCTGTGGGAACGATCCTTTCTTGCCCTTGCTTCATTATATATTTTGAGTAGTAAGAAAGTGTAATTTATTTTTGACGCCTACGACAGGCGATCAAGTACCGGGGTGAAGTATAACCAAAACCTACAAAAAATAATATACAACATACAAACCGCCTCGATGGTCAATCAAGGTAAACAGGTCCTCCAAAGGGGACCTCCTCAACATCACCTATAGGAAAAGGCTATAAAAAGGGCTTCAATCGCTGACCGTTAACCTTTGAAGAACTACTACCATCCGGTGTCTCAATCTCAATAGCGCCATGAGGAAAAACAAGACGGACCACAAAAGGACCGGTCCACCGAGAGCGCAACTTCCTGTGTGAATAGATGCAAACGAGTGTCATACTGAAGAACTTTTTGACCCGGAGAAAATGACTTTCGTAAAATATTCTTATCATGCACAAGTTTCATTTTGTTCTTATACTCCTTAGCACTATCGTATGCATCTCTACGAATCTCGTCCAACTCATTGAGTGGAGCTTTACGTGAGCTCCCGCCTTGTTAAGTGAAAAGTTTAAGTTCTTAATAGCCCAATAGGCTCTATGCTCTAACTCGACAGAAGGTGACATGCCTTGCCAAACACTAAAAGATAAGGTGACATTCCAATGGGTGTCTTAAACGCAAAGACGGTAAGCCCATAAGGCATCAAAGAAGCCTCGACGACCGTCTTTCCTATTAGGATTAACTGTTTTTCTCTAAAATACGCTTAATTTCCCTATTGGAGACCTCTACCTGACCACTAGTCGTGGGTGATATGGGGTTGCTACTTTGTGGGTAATACCATATTGTTTCATTAAAAGAGCAAACAGTCTATTACAAAAGTGTGAACCTCCATCACTAATTATAGCTCGGCGTACCAAAACGTGTAAGTATGTTCTCTTTCAAAATCGGACTACGACCCCCGTGGTCATTTGTTTTACATGGAATCGCCTCAACCCACTTAGACACATAGTCTACAGCCGACAAGTATGTAAAGGTAACCAAAAGAATTAGGAAATGGACCCATAAAATCAATGCCCCACACATCAAAGACCTCAATTACTAAAATAGGGTTCAAAGGCATCATATTTCTACGGAAATGGTTCCTAACTTCTAAAGCAACGCTCACAAGAAACACAATGACTATGGGAGTCTTTAAACAACGGAGGACAAGAAAAACCACACTTTGCAATATCTTAGCAAAGCTGATCTTTCTTAGCACTAAATGACCCCCACATGCATGTTCATGACAAAAGGAGATATATCCGACGGGTCACTCTCGTGTATAGATATCCTAATAACTGTCCTGGACAATACTTAAAAGACAAGGATCGTCCCAAAAGAAATGCTTAACCTCGGCTAAAAACCTAGAACGATCTTGCTTACCCCAATGTTGAGGCATTCGACCCAAGAATAAGATAATTCACTATATTCGCATACCAAGGTGATTGGGAAACAGAGAACAATTGTTCATCAGAAAGCTATCCCTTATAGAAAGGAATCATTAGGGGAACCAACAACTAGCCTAGACAAGTGGTCTGCTACTACATTTTCGGCACCCTTTTTGTGTCTAATGTCCTAGGGGATGAGAATTCTTGTAAAAAAAGGATCCACCTAATCAATCTAGGTTTGGTATCCTTCTAGACAAAAGGTATTTCAAAGCAACATGATCAAAGTATAGATTACGATCTTATAATCTAATAGGTAGGATCTAAACTTATCCAAGGCAAACACGATGGCTATGAGTTCCTTCTCGGTAGTCGTATAGTTCATTTGGGCATCATTCGTAGAGTTTTGCTAGCATAGTAAATCACATGAAGTAATTTGTTTTCTCGCTGACCTAGCACAACACCTATAGCATAATCAAGCATCACACATAATTTCAAAGGGTAGGTTCAGTTAGGTGCCTGTACTATCGGGGCGGTAGTGAGTAAATTCTTAAGCTTCTCAAAAGCCTCTAAACAAGCATCATCAAAGACAAACTTAACATCTTTTGCAAGCAAATTGCAAAGAGGTCTAGAAATCAAGCTAAAATCCTTAATGAATCGATGGTAAAAACCTGCATGCCATAGGAATGACCTAATATCATTTACGGTTTTTGGGACCTGTAAAGTCTTAATAAGGTCAACTTTGGCTTTATCTACCTCTATACCCTTAGAAGAAACGATGTGCCCTAACACAATTCCTGATTTAACCATAAAATGGCATTTTTCCCAATTAAGCACTAAATTATTTTCCTTACACCTAGTCAACACTAATGTCAAATGATGCAAGCACTCATCAAAAGATGAACCAAACACCGAAAAATCATCCTTAAAGACCTCTAGAAACCGTTCTATCATATCGGGAAAATATGCTCATCATACAACGCCGAAAAGTCGCGGGGGCATTACATAGCCCGAAAGGCATGCGTCTATACGCAAAGGTACCAAAGGGGATGGTAAAAGTGGTTTTCTCTTGGTCTTCTCGGGGCAATAACGATCCGATTATAACCGGAGTAGCCATCTAAGAAGCAATAATGACTATGTCCAGCTAATCTCTCTAGCATTTGGTCGATAAAAGGAAGGGGAAAGTGATCCTTCCTTGTGACCTTGTTCAATTTCCTATATTCGGGACTGAGACACGCCATCCCGTGGTCACTCGGGTTGGGATTAACTCATTATTATCATTCGGACTACGGTGATACACGATTTCTTTAGGACAACTCGAACGGGGTGACCCACTTCATCATCACAAATAGGGTAGATAATACCCGCATCTAACAACTTAAGCACCTCTTTTCGAACTACCTCTTTCATGTTAGGTTCAGTCGACGTTGCATATCCCTAGAAGGTTTGGAGTCTTCTTCTAAATGAATCGATGCATACACACAGTGAGGGACTTATACCCTTAATGTCTGCTATATTCCACCCTAAAGCTTCTTTATTGTCTTGAAGTACTTTTACTAGCCTACTTTCCTGGTCATTATCCAAATCGGAAGCTACAATCACAGGTAAAGTCTCAGATGGGCCTAAAAACACATACTTTAGAGTGTCGGGTAGTGGTTTTAGGTCCAACTTAAGAGGCTCTTCTAAAGAAGGAATTAAGGTAGTCTCAGAAACTGGTAATGGTTCGAACCTAGCTTTCCATCAATCAGTGTCTAACACAGGGGTAGAATCTAATAGAGCATTCACTTGTGCAATAGTGTTATCGTCATCAAAATCTAAACCAAAGTGGGATAGACAACTTTTAATGGGTCTTCAGACAAAATGTTTGGTAACGACTCTGAACTAAGGCTTCTATCATGTTCACCTCTTCAACACATGTGTCATCTAGCTCATAAGGTAGCTTACATCGACATTAAAAATGTTCATCTCCATAGTCATATTACCAAAAGATAAATTCATCACACCATTTCGACAGTTAATGATCGCATTAGACGTAGCTAAAAATGGGCGACCTAATATCACGTGTATCTCGGTTCTCTCTGGCTGGGAACAGGTTGGGTATCTAGCACAACAAAATCAACATGATAAATAAACTTATCGACTCAATGAGAACATCCTCGATAACACCTCGAGGAATTTTAATGAGACCTATTAGCTAACCGCAATGTCATCTCGAGTAGGTTTTATTTCACCAAGTCCTAGCTGTAAGTACACATGGTACGGCAAAGAAGTTCACACTGGCTCCTAAGTCAAGTAAAGCTTTTTCTAGGTGTTTACCTATTGTACAAGCAATGGTAGGGAACCCGGGTCTTTGTACTTGGAGTTGTGGTGTTCTGAATTATTGAACTTACGTGACTAACTAAAAAGGCTTTCTTATGGACGCTAAGTTTTCGCTTTCGCGTACACATATCCTTAAGGAACTTGGCATAAGCAGGAATTTTCCTAATTGCATCTAATAAAGGAAGGTTTATGGTAACTTGCTTAAAAACCTCCAATGTGTCATTAAAGTTCGATTCCTTCTTTGTTGGTACTAATAGTTGGGGAAACGGGGCTCTAGGCACAGAATCAGACCTCTCAGGAACCGAATTAGCATCATCGAAATTTTATCAGTCTCCTCGCCTAGTGGTGATCCCGAGGGGTGAACTACAAGATGTTCACTATCGGGCATGGTTACTCGATTGTCTACTACTCTACCACTCCTAAGGGTTCTAATAGCATTCAACCGATTCGATGATTTTGCACCTACTTCATGAACTTCTCTAGGTTGGGTAGTGTTTGACTAGGAAACTTACCTCTTTCTCTCAAAGACTCATTTATCAGACCAACCTGGGTTTTTAGCTCGGAAATAGCCTGACTATTTTCTTGTCATATCCTGTTACTAGCTTGTAGACTTTGTTCTACTGATAGCTGAAATTTTGCAGTTTGCTGAGTTAACAAGTTGAGAGACTCCTCTAAGCTTAGGATTTTCTTATCTGACTGATTTTGAAACTGAACTGGTCCTGAAGGATTCTTAGTATAGCCGAAACCTGGGGGTGCATTAGAATTACTAAACTGACCTTGATTCTGGCCCTTAGGCCATGAGAGGTTCGGATGGTTTCTCCAACCAGGATTATAGGTTTCTGAATATGGGTCAAACTTCTGACGGTTATCAAATCTAGTGTTATTATAGAGAGCATTGGCTTGCTCTTCATTATTCTGGCCTTCCCAAAAAGGCTCCAATCTACCACTAGTCTGACCCACTTCTAAAGCTTCTAACCTTTTCGCTATTGCAGCAATTTTGGCATCTGATTCAAAGCCTCCTTCTACCCTATTAACGTTTCCTCTGCCTAGATGAATTGTTTTCTCTGGAGTTCCCTATTATTTTCCCATTGTTGGTCTTTTAGGCGATTTCATGCAAATATGTCATCGCCTCATCAAGCTGTTTGGTTTTCAAACCCACCTGTACACATAGATTCTACTTTGTGGTTGTAGTGGAATAATCTAAACCCTCATAAAGGATCCGAACTAACCTAACCTTTTCGAGACCATGATGAGGACATTGGGCTAATAGATCATTGAACCTTTCCAAATACCTATACAAGGATTCTCCCTCCTGTTGAGAAAACGTGCATATTTGCGTCCTAATAGACGATGTTTTGTGCCTAAGGAAAAACTTGTTCAAAAAGGCAGATGTAAGTTGTTAATATGTTTCAATTGAACCGGAAGCCAAACTATATAGCCACGATTTGGCTTTATCTTTTAAGGAAAAAGGGAATAACCTGAGTTTCAAAGCATCATCATCAAGGTTTCTAATCTTTAGGGTACTACAAATTTTCCTCAAAGTCTCTAACATGGAAATAGGGGTTTTCATTTTCTTTCCCTAAGAAGATTGGGAACAGCTGTAAGGTCCCCGATTTAAGTTCATAATTTGCTTCTGTTTCAGCTAACCTGATGCACGAGGGACGAGTAGTCCTAGTCGGGTTCAACAAAGCTTTCAAAGTTGCCATTTCTGGCACTATCGGAATATTAGGGATTGTCTCCTCAAAAACGGACTCTTCAAAAATCGGACTTTCTAAATTGAGGTAATCGAGACGCTTAGAACTACTAGGTTTCTCTTTAACAAATCTACCTAGGGCGTCTCTTTTACGTAAAGGCATGCAAAAGAATTCAGCAAAAACCTGTGCACATGCAAATGCTGGGCTCACTAACTTAGGTAAGCTTGGGTTACCACATCAAAATATACCCAAAGGTACAAGGCTGAGGTTTGTGGACTTTCAGCTGGTAATTCCCATAAGGCCCAAGGCACGGGTTCAGCTTACTAATCCACGAGTTTTTCTAAACTCGGTGATCTGACGAGGGATGCAATTGGTGTGTGCAGTTGTGTTTTTTTTTTTATAATAAATAAAAGTAAACAAGCAACCAAATAAAATAAAAATACAAGTCCCAAAGAAAATAAAGAAACTAATTAATAAAAGTCCAAAAATAATATCTTCGGTTTCTCCTTTTTTTTGGCAAGTTCAACTTTCCACTTATAGCTTTGAGTCAATCTTGGTATTTAGACGATGGCACCATCGCAGGTGATACTATGGAAGTGTCAAAAGCTTTGAAAATTCTTCAGAAGGATGGACCAGGCTACGGGTTGCATCTGAATATTTCAAGAGGCAATTATTTTGGCCTTCTTATGACTTGAGAAGAGATGCTGATAATGCCTTTCCGGTGAATATAGGTAAGCCAAAGGATGGTGTTAAACTGCTTGGTGGACCGGTCAGCTTAGATGCAAATTTCTGCAGAAATGTGGTGATGAATAGGGTTGATAAAACCATTCAGCTCATGGAAAAAATTCAGGTGCTGCATGATCCTCAAAGTGAACTTTTGCTTCTACGTAGTTGCACTGGGGTATCGAGATTATATTTCGCCCTACGTACCACTTGTCCCGAGACGCTTCAGAATGATGCCGCGTGTTTTGATGAATATCTTATGCAGTATCTTCGTCGCCTCGTAGTCGGAGATGGAGAGGGTTTTGGCTTAGTTCAGCAACGACTAGCCACTCTTCCCATCAGAGATGGGGGTTTGGGTATACTCACTATGTCAGATACTATGCAAAGATCGCTACCTCGCTTCTCAGCAGACTCAACACTTGCAGAAAACTATTTTGGGACTTCCGGTACTAGCTGACTTGGGTTTTCACAGTGCGATCCACAATTTCACGCAAGCTTGTGGGATTTCCCTTCCTGATTTCAACATTAATGATGCTGCCCCCAATACATGAAGTCTTTGGCAAATTTATCTACTTTGGTGCTATATCCCCGGGAAAAGGTACCCTCTAGCTTCTCTTTATCGGCACGTGAGACTGCTGTTTGGAAATGCAATAGATCTGAACATGCGATGGTTCCTTAAGGCGATACCTATGCGGTCTTGATCGGGCGGTTTAGCTCAGGTCTTACAATACCGTTTGGCTATACCCCTTTTTGCGGAAGATAGTAAATGTTCTTGTTGTGGCAAGCTTATGGATATCTTTGGTGACCACGCTATCCTTTGTGCTAGTGAGGTTGGGCTTAAGTTCGGACATGATTTAGTAAAAGATATTTTGCAGACATGTGCTATAGAGCCGGCATTGTAGCTAGGAAAGAGGTTTCTTTGGGCGTCATCAACAATAAGGAATTTAAGCCAGCAGACATCATGGTTTATAATTGGGAAGATAGTAGAGATGTCTTTCTTGATGTCACAGGGGTCTATCCTTTCACTAGTGCTAAAACTCGTAGCTTCATACCAGTCATGCCATCTACACGCAACCGCTCGTAAGAACAAAAAATACTTGGATGTTTGCACTTCACTCGGATATGGGTTTGGTGTGTTGGTCTTCTCCACTTTTGGTGAACTTGGTACGGATTTTCTAATTTTTCTGAAGAGATTAAGAAATTGCATGGCAAGACATGATACTAATTTTAAGATAGGCAATTCTCTTTTTTCATAGGCTAGGGATCGTTATTCAGAAAGGTGTTGGTGCCCAGCTTGTTGCTAGGTTACCCACCATCTCTTGTAATATTGATTTTGATTCTCAATAATAATAATAATAATAATAATAATTCAAAAGGGAGTGGGTGCCCAGCTTGTCGCTAGGCTTCCTACACACCCTGTGTAATTACGCACTTGATTTTGAAAAAAATAAAATAATAAAATAATAATAATAATAATAAAGGTATAATAATAATAATAATAATAATAATAAAAGATATTGAAATTTTTTGGCCAAACCCAGACCCAAGATGCAATGTCGTTTTCCCTGCAGAAGTTGGGAGACCATCAACTGGTGTTAAGTTATTGGGAGGGCCCGTCAGTTTGGACGAACACTAATGCAGGTGATATTATATTATCAGGGGTTGATAAAACTACTCACCTTATGGAATGCATTAAAAAGTCGCGAGACCCCAAAGCGAACTACTGCTCCTCCGTAACTGTGCTGGAGTTTCCAAGTTGTACTTTACGATGCGTACCACAAGACCACATGTTATGCAGCAGGCTCAACTCCGTTTCGACAATCACCTAATGCGGTTTCTACGATACTTAATCACGGGGATGGACTCGGTTTTGGACTACTTCACAGAGCGCCTCGGCTACTCTTCCCATATGTGATGGAGGCACGGGTGTATATACCATGGCAGATACCCTTCATTATTGCTACATAGCATCTTGCTACTGCACTGTATCTCCAACAAACCGTCTTGCAAGATACGACCGATCTTGGCCATAACTTTCCAGACAAGCGCTAGAAAACTACATTCAAGTGTGCAGCTTATCTACTTCTTCCTTCAATCTTAGTGACATCGCCCCACAGCCTATGCATCAATCGGCGATACGTTACTTCGACGCGATCAAGAAGAACATACCCGCTCTTTCACTTTATCGAACGCGAGTCCATTTTATGGCAGTGCAACAGGAAAGCCCATGCACAAGACTATCTCAAATCCGTACCTATTCAAGGTCTTAATCAAGCTGTTGGTGCACGTCAATTCAGTTCGATACTCCAATATCGGTTTGGTATACCCCTTTTTGCCGAGGATAGCACTTGTTCGTGTTGTAAAAGAATGATGGACCGTTTTGGATACCATGCCATACATTGCGCAAGCGAAGTTGGCCAGAAATATCGACACGACATGGTTCGAGACTTCTTCTCTGAGGTGTGTTACAAAGCAGGAGTGGCTGCGCGAAAAGAAGTATCCATTGGTCTTATGTCGATGGCGTACCCCTCTTAAACCGGCGGATATTATGGTTTATAATTGGGAGAATGGACGAGATATGTGCTTTGATGTCACGGGTGTTTCACCTTTCTCCAAAGGTGGAAACCGTAGCTTCACCCCTGGCCATGTTATAGCCGCAGCCATTACTCGTAAGCGAAACAAATATGCAGATTTATGTTCGTCCCATGGGTATGATTTCGGTGTTTTGGCCTTTTCAACTTTAGGGGAGTTGAGTGATGATATTACGATTTTTTTGAAGCGATTGAAGAACTGCATGGCTTGCCACGATGTCAACAACAACTTAGGCAGTTCTCTTTTTCATAGGCTAGGTATTATTATTCAGAAAGTCATTGGGGCGCAATTTGTTGCGCGTCTCCCAGCCAAATCTTTGTAAACTTCTGTATATTTTCGCCTTATAATAATAATAATAATAATAAAAATACAAAACCTAAAAATACAATAAACCTAAACCTAAATACAAGTCCGCGTCGGCGGCGCCAAAAATTGATGTAGCTTTTAAAGTGGTAAGAAAAGTGGTTCGTTAAAGACTTGTAGAGATTTGATTTTAGACTCAAGTTTCGAAAACTAAAAATAAAGAAAACTAAATTGAAGTTGTTATCAAGATTTTAAGAGTACTGAGACTATGGATTCCACTATTTTCCAACTTTTATGTGATTCAATATTAATAATTATCATGCAATTCATACATTCAATTGATTCTTAAATATTGCCAATAGTAGATTTTCAAAATACTGGTTGTTAATCTCAAGCATGGAACATCAAGAGCCCTAAGCTAAGCATGCACCATCAAGTGAAAACACAACGAGTTAGCAAAACTCTTTATTTCAATTTCGACTCAATGCAAATAATCATAAAAAGAATTGCAAAAATTAATTAAATAGATATTACCACATATTTGTTGAAAAAATAGCTTCCTCCGTCGCCTCAGCAATGGGGTTTAGCTCCTCATATTAATCACTTGCTCAAAATATTGGTTTATGGTTTAAAATTTGATTAAAAGAGTGAAAAGTAATAATAAAGACTGTTTGGAACGGTGTGTATCGGCGTTAGCAAAGCATTTGTTACAATGGAATCATTCGTAAATCGTTGTAAACAATGTTGTTTTGTCGCTAATTTTAAGACCCCAAAACGACCTGTCTTGAATGGCCTTTGTTCTTCGTGTTCTTCCTTGTGCACCAAAGCAACAACAATTTCCCCGCAACTCCTCATGTTGATCTCTCGTGGTGTTCTAAACTTCCCCTAACTTCTTCTAAACTTCAATACCCCTCTCGGGACTCGAGCACACCTTTTATATACCTCCAAACCCTCCAAAACCCGATTAAATCTCTCCTTTTTTTCTTTGTTGCCACGGTACGAAATTTCCTCTCCAAGTGTTCTTTACGAATTTCTAAGATTTCCAAATCCTCCCAAACTCTTCCTTAGATAGATACGTATCTTTGGAAAGAATATCTCGCGTTTAGGCTCCCTGGAATTCCAAAAATAAATCATGCAGGGACCGTGTAAACTCATTCCCCTGTTTTGCTCCAACTCGATTATTGATACCAATTTGTTCGATTCAAACGCACATACCAACCCTGTTTTACTCTAAGAAGTCCATCCCAACAAGTTCCGGCGATTGAATCTCTCCAAAAAGCCTCCAAAATTCCAACCCTAAAATCTGTCATGAAAACCAAATTTTCCCGCCATTTTTGATATTTGAATTTGGGAAGAAAGGTGATCTCCCCCTATCCAGAATGGGGGTGCGAATAGCATCTGCCTTGGGGTGTCCTGAGGGTGCCCCTTAGTAATTTGGGTACCCCTTATCCATAGCGAGAGTCCGAATAGCAAGTGTCCTCCGGGCGCAACTTTTCGAGCTGATTTTTCCAAAAATGTTTATTGGCCAAAAATACCTACACACACATAAAACACCATAATAAGTACAAAAATGAGCACTATTAATATATAGAATCGAGACAAATTAGACACAAAAATGTGTCTATCAACTAGGGTGTACGCCATAGTAAGTTCGCCTCTTTCTGATTATTTTGTTGATTCTTCTGCCTATATAAGCTCTTTTTGTACTTTCGCAACGCATTTGCCATTTGTAAAATATATTTTCTTCTTCTTCATATCAACTCTTACACGACTCCATTTTCACCACTCATGATTTTTTTTTTTTTTTTTTTAGAACAACTTACATTTGTCGTCTCCCTCCCCAGATTTTCTCTGACAATCAACAATTACGCTTATTCTTTAAGTCTCTTACTTAAGCTACTTTCTTTCGCTCCGCAATTTTGAAGTTTCCCGTCATTTTCTTGTCCATTGCGAAACCTTCGCCACTTCTGTCTTCATCATTTTTTGATTTTGCAGCATTTCTTCTCTCTTTGCTCTATTACATCGCCATTAATCTTTCACCTCTTTGTTTTTCTTTAATATTGTTTTTCCAACTCTCTCTGTTTGCACTCTTTCTTCGCAAAGATTCTATATCAACCTCATAACACTTCTTTCCTTCAACCCAATCTCCCTTTATGATGCCAACACCAGTGGGATGAGGGAACTTGATACATTGATGGAAAGTTGATGCGACACCTAAGATCTCATGTAACCATGGTCGTCCGATCAGCGCGTTGTATGGTGATTCCACATCAACTACGCAAAATATTATTCCAGAAAATAATCCTTTCAGTGGAATTCGCATATGAACTTCCCCTTTTGGCTTATTTGCGGTACCATTAAAAACATAAATTTTATAGGTTGAAGGTATCAAATCTGCATCTTTTCCTCCCATAGTTTTGTAGGTATGATAAAAAAGGATATTCACGTAACTCCCAGTATCAATTAAAATTCTATTAATTTCCCATGAGTTTTCTCGCTTCATCATCTTCACCATCATTAGGTTTTGGGTTAATCTCCAATCTCACCACCAATGGGTTATCATGCATTCCTCCACCTTCAGTACTTCTTCCGCGTAAAAGAAATGATCTCGTCGCCATTCTTCCATTGCGACGTCTTCGCGGTGTTCATTATTTCTTTATCATTGGCATCCCTTGCGAAAACCCTGTTGAGAGTAATATCGTGGAAATCTTCAATTGTCTTGTATGAACGTACGGTAGAGTTACAAAACAGATTTTTTGCTTTTGCCCCAACTTCTATCACAAATGTTTCACGTTCTTTTGTTGTGTTCGCCCGGGAATTTCTCGAAGGAGGTGGTAATGCTTGAGGTTGAGCTTTCCTTACTAGAAAATGATTTAATTTTCCCCGATCTATCATCCCGAGAATGATTCTCTTTATATTTCTCGCAGTCATTTGTTGTATGTACATGGAAATGGTGATAAGAACAAAATTCATGGCTTCTCTATCTTGGAGGTGGCTCCTTTCCCATGTTCCATGGTGTTGGTATATTTTCCATCAAGATTATAGCTTCCCATATTTTATCCACGCTAGCATTCAGAGGTGGCATCTCAATTTCTTCCCATACTATCCTGCGGCTTCCTTGTCCCCTATGATAATTTTGCCTTTGACCTCCATAATTTTCTTGCAGCTGATCAAATCTTTGAATTTTGTTATTTCCACCGCGGTTATAGAAATTTCTTTCTCTCTCGTATTCTTCTTGGTCACGACTCCCCATAGCTACTAGCTTCTGCTGATTATCACCCATTATTAACTCTGGTTGTCCTTGCGAAGTGCTCGCCATCGTATTTATCAACTTAGGTAACAAGCTTGCATTATTTGCATTTGAACTTGTGTTCGCAATCGGGTATGATTCCATCTCATTTTGTTTTTCCTCGAGAGCAATATATTCCTCCTGTAATTCTCGCAGCTCAGTCATTGTGATTGTGTTCTTAATTCTGAAAATTTGAATGTATAACAGATTGGTTGCGAACATAGCATTAATGAATGATAAAATGAGATATCTCTCATCAACACGACCCGCCATGTCGCTACACATTGTCTTCCATCTCATGGTCAAATGTTTCAAACTTTCACCAACCCTTTGCTTTAATCCAAATACATCTTCAATGTCAGGTCGCGAGAAATTGTTACTTATGTACGCCCCTAAAAATATAGCATGTAAATGATTGAAGGATGCTATAGTACTTTTTGTAAGGCCTTCAAACCATTTCGAGCTTCTCCGTTAAACTTGATGCAAAGTATTTGCACAATATAGCGTCATGATTTTCCAATTGTAACATACATCTCAAATAAGCTTTGATATGTTGTATTGCACAAGTTGATCCATCAAAAATGTGGTTAATGTAGGCAAATTGCATTTTGGGGGTATTCCTTCTAATTGTATTTCCGTGTGAATGGGGTTTTCGCAGCTTCTTCTATATCTTCATCCAATTGTCTCCTACCTCCTTCTTTCTTATTATTTAACATTCCTCTCATTTCCGCTAACTCTTTCAAAATTTGTTCATTTATACTAGAATTATCTTCCATCGGCCTTTTTAACTCCGCCTCTTCTTCTCGCGTTCATATCCATTTTGATTCTCTTGATCATCATTTTCTTCTCGTCTTTCTCTGAGATCTTCTCTTTCATTCCTTTCGTGAATTCACACACCATTATATCTCTCACTTTCTCCTCTTTGTCGTCTTTCAGTTCTCCTTAGTACTCTATCGTATTCTTCATTGATATTAACATTATTGCGATTACGCTCACGCCTCCTTTCTCGATTATCATGATTGTTTTGGTGAATTGCCTCTTGTAATTCTTGTTCTTCCATTTCTGCTCTTAGTCTTTCCCTCTCGCGAGCTAGATGTGCTTGTTCAGTATAATGCCTTTCAATTTCATCCTGAATTGCTTGGTGATTTCTTTGTACTTCTCTCCCATGTAATATTCTCCTTCCTTCTTCCTGATTTTCTCCATCCTCTTGATTATTTCGCCTTTGTCGGTGTCTATCTCTCTGATTTTCATCATTTTGCCCATCTTGGAGAGTTTCCCCATGTTGGATATAATGATCTTCCCTTACTTCTCTTCTTTCGCGGCGTTCCTCATCTGAATTTTGTATTTCTTCTTGAATTTCTTCATTAGCATTTTTTACAGGCATATTTCGTCTTACTTCTTCCCTTACTGATCTTGATCTTGTAGTGCTTCTTGACCTTCTGTTCTGTAACCTTATGTTTTCCATCCTTAGCTCATGATTTTGCCTTGTCAAATTTGCACGTTCTTCTGTTTCTAATCGCGTTTCTTCGCGTATTGTTTGTCTCAATGCCTATAACGCTGTAATCTCTCCGTTTCCATGAATTATTCCTCCAATCATTTCTTGATCTCTTTCCTCTTGTCAATTACCTCCTAATTGCTGCTCTTCCCATATTTCATCTACGTAATCCGATCTCCAAGTGTGTACGCTCACTCTGTCATAATCCTCGATTCTATTTTGTATTGGTGCATGCTGAATTGGCGATTGAACCCGATTTTCTCCATTATTTCTTGTGTTTGCTCTTGAAGATTCTCCCATTTCATTTCTTTCTTCTCCAGCAAGTCTCCTACTTCTTCTAAGAGTCGTTGGTTGTTCTGATGTATGTCTTTTCCTTGCCATTCTTTAATCTTAATGAATTGTTGAAAATTATATGAAATTCTTTATCTACTACTTCAAATCCTTCCAAATCACAATATCAACCTTCACCCATCCCTGTTTCTAGCGCCATTATGTAGTTGCAGGAAATCCCACACTACACCCCTCACAAGAATCCACATAATCAAATCATTTTAAGATGAACAATTATAAGTTTTATTGATCAAACTCCAGAAATATTACAAGATGAAAAGGAGGTAAACTAAAGAATTACAACCACTCTAAATTTTCTCTCTCTTAATGACTTGCTCAACACTCGAAAAAGCTCTCTCCCTCCTTAAGCCTATTCGGCTCTTTATATAGGACATTACATAGTGGGTGACAGCTAAGCTGTCCTTTATTTTCGGGTATGACTTGCGAAGTATCGCAAATGTACAAATGTCAAATCTCGAAACACTCCTCGATCTCGCTACATCTTCACATCTTTCTCGTGCTTTGGATGTCGTCATCTGTTACATCGTTTTTACTTCCATCCCGCGATGTCTTCGCAGTGTGTCGTTTATGGATTTCGCGAGAATCTTGGTGTTGCGATATTCTGATCCTACATAATAAGAATTTTATCTAACTGAGAATGTGTTTGCTAGAATCTCAAGTTATCTTAGCTTGAATTTAAAGCTACCTAGTGCCTTGAAAATCTATAAATAGAGAGACACAAACAACAACAAACTTCAATCAGTGACACTTATGTGTCTTAATTTCTTGCTAGAGTCGTCCTCTATTAATCTAGGTTTCCTCCGAGAAATATAATTAGGTTTACGACTTAAAAACTTTACTTAGGGATTCGTGAATAGTTATTTTGCATTTGGGTTGTTAGAGCAACTCCAATGGAAAACATCTAATTAGAGTGTTTGGCAGGCCAGGTGGATGGGCAAAGTTAACTTTAGGTAGTGGACAATGGGTTTATCGAGATAAAGAAATTCGACCGTTGCAGTCTGGTACGACCGGCTCCAACTGAAGCGAGCCTCGGCTCCAACTGAGACGAACCTCGGTTTAAACTGAGACGAGCCTTGGCTCAACATGGCTCGACAACGGTAACTTTCCAACATAAAAAAAAAACGGCGATATTTCAACACCCTATAAATTTAACTCAACTTCTTTTTCTCTACATAATTTTAACTTAAATCTAATCTTCTCTACATGTTTTCGACAAAAATTCAATCCTCTATACAATTTTCCAAACACAAATTTGACACCCTTTTAATTACCACGCCTCCTCGATCTCAAGATATTAGTCAACAAAGAAATACAAAACCACCTAAAAATAAACACAGTGAAGTTCTACCGGGGAGAGGACAAGATCTGGAGGAAGATAACAATGCCCGGTTGCTCTCATGTCCAGAATTAGCAATTAGTGAAGTTTAGCTATCCAAAGGTTGAGCGGAATAGTTCTTTACAAAATACAAGAGGTGGTTGGTACGGAGTTCATAAATTTTATGACCGACTTTCTCGTGGTGTTAAAATTATTGTCAATCGATTTCCTTGGCTTTGTTTGTACATATCAAACCGCATACAAATTCTCCCAAACTAGTGGGTATTTTGATGGAGCGTTGGTGTATACTACACACACGTTTCATTTTCATGACTTCGAAATAGGTATGTTATATATTTTGATTTATATTTATGCAATCAATACGAGAATTACAAATGAAATGAACAAATTGTTTTTTTAGGATTGAATGACAGGCCTCCGAGTATGATTCTGAAACCAAGACTCGTAAACACTAACAGGCCTAGAAATGCCAGATAAGGTTGGATCCGTGGATAATAAGACTGGTGCATGATCTAAACCAATAGGTAATAGGTTGCGGATGATAACATTTGGAAAGCCTCGATACCACAAAATGTCTGCTAAAGCACAATCCAATCAGGTTCTAATGAAAGTATCTTCATGGTGCCTATTGGACCAAGCATATGGATTTCCCGTAAAAGGGATATCAGTCAAGCCAATATAATAACTCAAACGAGAAGGTGCTGTATGAATAGTTATATATGGTAGAACTAAACTCACCCAAGGAGCTACTCTCTCATCAGTAGTGCAAGTAGATCAACAGGTGAGAACCCACTCATTATTTGCTGGACCCAAATGAATAATAAGAGTAACCATGATGATAAGTTCAAGATGAAACCCATCTTTCCAAAGAAGCAATACCCCTGCTCTACCTCTAGTGTTGTAAGACCAAAGATGAGAATAACTCAGGGAAGACAAGAGGGACTGGACTTTGAGATCACTAGATTTAGTCTCAGACAAAGAATATAATGTCAGCTGATAGATGATTACGAGCCAGCTTAGGACCAAGTCCTTGACAGTTCCAGGCTAAGACTTCCATAGTGAAAAGTAAAAGGAAATAAGCCTAAAGAGTGAAAGGAAAGAAAAACAGAGAAAAACACAGAACTACAAAAACAAAAATAAAGTACACAAGAAAGTAAAGTAAAAAAGAAGTTGATGATATAAAAGAATATCATTTCAGATAAAAGCATCCAACTCAGGTTTACATTTGCTAGTAAAATATAGTAAGTACCGTAAGAAGCGCTGCAAATCATATACCTTCCTCTAACACATATATGAACTGTACCATGACTACAAATAGCATTTCAAACACTAAGTCTTTGACCTTGACCACAGTGTATTGAAGTAAAAATGCTCGGTAAGTTCAGAACTGTACGACATCTATATCAAGAAACTATTACTGCAAAATGTTTGAGTAACAATTGAACAAACAACTCTAACTATGGTGTAGGCAGTTACTATAGCACCATGGGGTTCAGCAAAATTCTCCAGGCATTTAAAGAAAGAACCATCATTCTTCTTGGATCATGGCCTCATCATCCTGCGCTTCCTCCTAAGATTCCACATCCTCTTCTTCTTCCACTGCAGTCAGCAGCAAGAAAAAAGTTAAAAAAAATCTTTATTGTTACGAGAAAAAAACAGAACAATCATCACCATATTCACAATATAATTACAGCATAAAGTTATAAAAAGCTGTGCTCAATCAAGAACGTGTAATCACTCACCTAGAAATATATCATCCTATGTGCATTACATGCATAAAGTGATCGAGTTTAGGATGCAGAGGAATTAAGAACATGGCGAATGATAATAGTGAGAAGTTTGCATTTCTGTGGTTTTCCCAATCTAAAGATAGTGACAAACACGAGTGTTCACAGCAATATTATCACTTTTTTACTTAGTACACATGTCAACACTATCAAACGACTCAGAACAGTACAAACGCCATAGTTTAAAGACAAATTATCTTTAATATTAAAGGAAAAAGTAATATTAGATGATAATGGTTATTGGTTAACTAATTTCTGAATCTTTTACTGTTTGGAACCCTGCATATGTTTAAACACAAACTTTCAAGTACGATATATAATACTCCTGAGATCATCAGTGGCTACGCCCGTACGCCGTACTCAAATATATCAACAATTCAGGAGATACCAAGGGAAATGGTATAACAAAAGTGGGATAAATTCTTCATCGAGTATATTACCAAAGGCAAAATCCTAAATTGTTACTAGCAGATGCAAACTCGACAGAAATACCAACACTTTTCTATGTGGTATGCAGGTCAACATTATCAAACAAGATTTGGACTCTGAAGAGAACAAACGCCATATTTTGAAACAAATTTCATTGAAGTAATTCTCACAGGTTTTCAGTTCAGGTCTTACTGAACTCATACAATAAGCAGGTGTTGAAAATTATGATAGGCACACTCCTAAATTGTTACTAACATATGAGATATACTTGTTCATAAGCAACAACAAAAAAAGAAAAGGAGGAATTCTTACCAGTACCAGTAGCAATTTTCCTTCATTGAACTTTACCTAAAAATTTAAAATACACAATCAGATTACAGAACCCATAATAAAGTTAAAAAGAAAGAAAGAAGTGTTAATTTTAAAAAGAACAAAGGGAGCATACATAAACGATACTCTTAGGAGGTGCAGGGTAGACAGAACCAGGGTATCCTCTTGAACTAGTGCCCCTTCAGTATGTTCATGCCTGCTGTTTCTTGAAGAAATTAAATCGTTGACAGCCTTAAACTCAGCAGCTGAGCCCTTTCTTGCATCTCCTCCCTTGCAAATTCTCAAACAAAATCCTCTATTAGTTAATTCCTGAACCAAGTGTGTAGGAATCATATGCCCTAAGAATCTGAGTCTTAGATCATTGTTCAAAAACTCCAACAAAGATTTGGGTATCTGTTCTTGATGATTCAGCTGATACACCATGGCCTCTCTCTGCTTCATGAAACATAGCACCAAATCCCCATTCCTCTCTATAACGCAAATGGGATGGAGAGCATCAACTCCTACAACATTTTTCTTAAACCATTCGATCACCACATTTAAGTCTTTGGTATAACAAGTGTTGATTGTATAGGTTGATTGAATTGATATTAACACTAATAATTCTGCTTTTAACAGCTTTCTTACCAAGCTGTATTTCTTTAGAAGAAGATACAGTACTTTGTTTAGCAGCCATTCTTGAGTGAAGAATGGGGAGAGATCGAAAGAATTGAATATAATTTAATTTGAGAAAAGGATTAACTCTATCAATTGAGGAGGATAATGGTTTTGAGAGAAGAAAAGGGGTTTATGATTCAAAGAATTGAGATGAAGGTTTGCAGTGGCTTGAAGGTGTTTTCTTGGAATGGTGGTGATATTGATACATGGATTAGAAGAAGAAGGGGAGAGAGAATTACAGGGAGGCTTTATATAGTTTACCTTGATCATCTGTGTTCTCGTTGTTGTTCTTGATTCGCGTCAACTAACTAGCCACTGAAGTAAGCACTTCACCACTGGCGCGAATTCTGTTGAAACAAACTGCAACCGAGCTCGGCTGAGCCGGCTCGGCCGACTCTTCCGATTCAAACAGAAATTGAGAGAAATCCATTTCTCCATTTGAGAGAGTAAAATGAAACAAAAATCCCACATCAAAAGTAAGATGAGATAGCTAAAAACCCTAGAATTTACTTGAATAGACATTATTGATGATAGTATATGAGACTGGCGAAGAGAGATATAACCGTGGATCATTGGGATTAGGGTTGAGTGACGAGAGTTGAGAGAGGTCATAGAAGATCTCTTGGATTTATAGATATTTGGAGATAAATAGAAACTAGACATTTTGAGAGTAGCAGAGATAGATAGAGAGATTGAGTGTATGATTGAAGACGAGAGAGAATGAGAGGCTTTTCTGAGAGATTAGGACCGAGTCGGACCCTAATTCTTTAACATGTCTCAAAAATCTAGATTTTGTGAGTTTTTCCGACTTATGGACGCGAGGGTCACTTTTTTGTTTAAATAAGTTGAGAACTTAAAAGTTAACTTCCTAACGTAATCTGAAAATGACTTCAAGAAACAAAAAAGTTAATTCTTTTTTCCGAAAAGAGATAACTTTTACTTCTAATTTATGGAATCGACTTTTGCTTCTGCTTTCCGAAGAGCAACTCCAATGGCCAATCTCGAACTAACTGATTAATTTGTTGTGCTAGGTGGGTGGACAAACAGAGTGGTGAACAGTGAGAAGATGGTAGTTCGAGAAAGATTGAGCCGACTGTTACAAAGTGGTGTGATCGTACCAAATAGAGACGGGTGTCATCTCAAATTGCACCGAGTCTCGTCTCAAATAGAAACGAGTGTACTAATATGATTCGACAATGGTCAAATTTATAACAACAAAAAAACAGTCATTTTTTTCAAAATCCTATAAACTGAACACAAATTCAATATTTTCTATTCACAAACCATTCAATCTTTTCTACATATGTTCTCCACAAATTCAATCTTCTCTACTCATAAACCATTCAGTCTTCTCTACATATTTTCTCCACAAATTCAATCTTCTCTATTCACATCAAATTCAATCTTTTTTTGCCTATTTTCTCCAAAAAAAGTTCCTTATAATTTTTATTCCACTTATCTAGATCTTTTGAAAACTACCATGTCTCAATCTCAAGATATTAGTAGAACAAGAAATAGAAAATCACCTAGAAATAAATATAGTCAACCTTTAATATGGATACAAGAAGGTTTGGATGAAGAGAACAATCCCACACTACTTTCCAATCGAGAATTAGTATCAAGACAAGGTCATCTGTCTACAAAAATAGAGCGGGATAGTTCTCATCAAAAACCAAGAGGTGGTTGGTACGAAGTTAACAAGGTTTATTCAAAAATCCTCCTGGTGCTAAAATTATTGTCGAAAAAATTCCTTAGGTCACTTTATACTATATACAAGCGAAGAAAAAATTGCCCAAATTGGTGGGTATATTGATGGAACGTTGGTGGCATACTACACACACGTTTCATTTTCAAGACTTAGAAATATATATGTCATATTTTTTTATTTATAATTTTTATGCAATCAATACGAAGATTATATGAAATTAACAATTTTAATTCTTTTACAGGCATAACACCATTAGATTTGTATTTCCTACTTGGGATGCCTTCTGGGGTGGCAGATGATGTTCCATTTGACCAAGAAAGTTGGTTGGCAGAAGATCGATATAAAGATGAAATTTCGTTGTACTTTGTCGTAACAACACAGGATGCTCATCGAAATTTAATAAGTGGTGGAATTCCCGATTTTGGTTTCGTTTCAAGACACTTGTAGTCAAAGATGGTGGTAATTATCCTGATTCGGCAGCTTATGACCCTGGTAAAGATACATAAATTGACAAGGTATTTATTTTATTGATACTTGGTTCATGTTTTTTCCCCAATTCAAGCGCAAGTACTCGGGCGGGATGGCTAAAGGAATTGCGAGGTACAAAAAAAGGTTGTTAATTATGATTGGTGGTTAGCTATATTGGTCGTATTGTCCATTTATCTCGATATCGAATGCTTAGGTTCGTCAAGCGTCTAAGGTTTTTGGAAGCGTAAATACGATAATACATAATACATTTCTTTGGATTTAAATCACTTTACAAATATATAAAAAGTTAGACTAAATATTGTGTTTACTTTTCTTTGTATGTTTTTTTATTTTAGCTTTGGTGGTATACATATTCCAAGATTAGTTTACCAAGACTTATTGACTACGGGAAAAAATTTTACCCAATTATAGTAAGGTATAAAGTCAGTAATTGTCATCCAAAACAAAATCGAAATGGGCGGATAACATTCATCTATGGAGATACCAACTCATGATTAGGAACAAACATAATGTTATTTGGATGTCGTATGTGGATTTTGAAAACTTCAACAGTGGAAAGTCCAAAAGCATCAAAGAATTTTCACTCCAGCACGTGGTGTTATACAGTCCTGTCAGTAGACGATTAGTTGGTTTAGTGGGAGAGCCAAATAACCCTTTGTATTTATCTACCGTGTATGGGTCGCAATGCAACTCACTGGAAAGAAAGTGATGGAAAAAGTATGAGACATTATTCACCCCTTGTGGCGAAGACCAATACGACCAATGGTATAATTCAGTTATAGAGACGACAATTGGTGAAGAAGTTTTACATATATGTGGGATGAATTTTTTTGCATTAGGTAAAGCATTACCGAAATGGATATTCAAACACATCCACTACCAGCGATTCCAACCTTAACCATTATCCTTCAGCACGAATTTCTTCTTCGTCGACCCCTGCAAGAGGACGACGGTCTAGATCTTCTTCTTTGTTAGAGCATTTCTCGGTTGAACCCATGAAGCGTTGGTATGTTAAGGTTGGTTGTAATATTTTAGTATCGAAACTCATGAGTTGCTTGATTAGATTACTAGAGTCAACTTCGTTAGGTTAGGCTGGGAAGTCTATAAATGTTGAAACATACAAGTATTACTTTGAAGACTTGAGGATTTCGAAGACGTATCGACATCAACGATAACATTATCCTTCCACTTGAGGTTAGTAATACATGACTTGACTTGTTTCCATTTATATATCGTAATCTTTCAAGTTGTTTTTGATTGAAAATATAACATGCGAAGTTATATACATGAAACTCTAGTATATTAGACTTAATCATCATATTGTGATCAATGTGCCAAGAAACAATATATTATATATCAATAGTGATAAGTACTTTATATTGGTATATTGAATTACGAAGTATAATGCTTATCTTTTGAACTTAGTAATTGCGACATCGACATAATCTTTATAACTCGTTACTAGATTGTGTAGTGAACATAGGTTTGATTTCATACCTAGAAAACTATGTTTAATTACATGAGTTTGAGGAAGAAGACGTACGAACTTGTTTCGTAGTTGAAAGGAATACAAGAGGATTGAAGGTCCGGTTTTCATTTAAGATATTATGGTTGGATCGATCCTAACCTATATAGGGAATCAAGGTAGAAGCGATCCTAGGTTATGTTGGGAGACAAGGTAGAACCGATCCCTACCTATATTGGGAGTCAAGGTAAAACCGATCCTAACTTGTTTTATGAGTCATGGTATAACCTGAAGACGTGGGGGTACCAAAATACACCACCAACTTTTTCTTAGGCAATATGTATGGACAAACTCAACCCAATTTTGAGAGTTCAACTCAATCAAGGAATAATATCTAGAGTTATCTCTCTCTCTCTCTCTCTCTCTCTCTCTTGCATTTAGAACGTTTACAGAATCAGGCCCGTGAACATAATTACAAAGAGATTACTTAGACGGTACCAAAGACCAATGTCCAAGTCGCATCCAACAAACAAGGTCGGATGTATCTACTATGATTGATTAACGCACAACCTATGATATTTCAATTATAAAAATAAACAATATAATGCTGAAAAAGAAGTAACACATACATCAGAAGTTTTGTCAACGAGAAAACCGCAAATGCAGAAAAACCCCGGGACCTAGTCCGGATTCAACACCAAACTGTATTAAACCGCTACAGACACTAGCATAATACCAATTAACTTCAGACTGGAATGTAGTTGAGCCCTAATCAAGTCTCCCACCGATTAAGGTACAGTCACGCTCCTTACGCTTCTTGAACCCCAGCAGAACTCCACGTAATTGATTCCCTTGGCTGACATCACACCAACTAAAAGTTGCTTCAACTCAATTGAAGACTTTAAACCAATCATTCTCCCACATATTAAGCATATATGTGATTTCCTTTACGATCAAAAAGTTTGATCAAGGTGATAGAACTCGATAGAAATAGACAAAGTCTAGCTAACCTCAAAATCCGGACTTATGCAACCTGAAGTGCAGCCTAGATAAAACTTGTAGGATCAACAAAGTCTGAGACGAAAAGAAGTTTGATGATTACTATCTATCTTGATCAAGTGAGAATCTTAACAATCGATCAAGATCAAGATACTTGAGTTATCAAGAAAAAATAACTTGACCTGGCTTCACGAATCCCAATAAAGTCCTTATAGTTGCTAAACCCTAAAAGGGTTAGGAAGATGACGACTCTAGTTACAACTAGGACACACCAAAATGTTGTCGGGATTCAAAGATCCTAGTTGCTTGAAGTTCCCCTTTTATAGACATTCAAAGCATAAGTTTCTTTAGGTTTAAGCTAAGATAGCTTTGGAACCAAGCAATCAATATCCACCATTAGATGAATCTTTGAATCTGGTTTACATAAACAAGATATATACTCTTGTTAGGTGAAACAATAACCGAACCATGTATAAAGACTTTGTTCAAGGTGGTTTGCCGAAACTAGCCGATTTGAACTTATAAGCTTAACATTCATTTTCATGAACACTTTAAGACTTTAACCTTGAGTCACAATCATGTGATCAAATAAGTCTAAAGTGTTTTTAGAGATTTGAACAAATGCTAATTATCTCGTACAAATAATTTTATTGCATTTGAAAATATTCAACATGGTTAGTAGATGTACAAAGTACAAATACCATAGTCGTTCGCAAGTCTGGTCAGTCACAAAATGTGTACCAGTTTGTATACTATTAAGCACAACCAAGTTCCCGAGTTCACAGAACTATTTAGGTATGCTTATTGGTATATGTACCTTAAGAGTATAACAGGTTCCAGAGTCCACATAACTATTTTGGTATGCGTACCGGTACGGATACACAAACCGAGTTCCGAAACGCAAAACTTTTCTGGTACGTGTAACGGTATGGATACCAAACCAGTTCTGTGACCACAGTTCCTTTTTGGTTTGCATACGGGTAAGCATATCGATCCGGTTTACGAGTTAACATATTTTTACAGGATGTGCATAAGGATATGTGTACCATAAATCTGCTTGTCGATATATATCTATTGTGTTACATGTATGAGTACATGTCATACGGCTTCAGACTTATAATAGTTTTCCCAGTTTGTAAGATTGATAACACTGCTTATATCCGAATCTATTAGTTTTATATTTTTCTTTAAATGGATTCGAAACGTTCCCGAATAACATCAATGACACATATCACTGTTGATCGCTGTCGTAAGCGTCAAAAATAATTTCACTTTCTTACTCACTAAATATAAATGAAGTACAAGGTAAGGAAGAGTTCGTTTCCACAGAGAGGCAATTGTTGTTATGCGATTTTCAGTTTCTAAGGTAACCAAGGGGGAATGTTTGTTGTTTTAGCGAAATACTAAAGTAAAAATAAAATAAAGCAAAGCAAATAATTGGAATAATCAATAAGGAGAAGATATTGGTCACGGGATAGTATCATTCACAAACATTTATTTTCATCAATGATTAGAATTGGTATTTTAATCTCTCATTCACTAAAAGTCCTAGGATACCTTGATCGCAAGTATATCCCGCTAATTCCTCGTTTTCATCACAACCACATTAAAAGATGCATATGTGAATTCTTCCTAGAAAGCAACCTAAAGTGTAAAAGCACAATTAGATTTAACTCCCTAAAAGCAATAAGTTCTATGGAATAAGACTAATCAATGCAAACGAATGTGTAAAAGCACTAATCGTTTTAACAAAAGTTATGATTCACTTGTGACTAGTAGGATATATCACTATAAGCACTACCCACAATTATGCTACTTAGAATCAGGGATATACAACTTTTTCGTATTGAAAACCCTAATATAGCTCTAGAGATGAATGTAAATCGGATTGTTTAGGACTCAACCAAACAAACTATCAAATCATATAACACTATTAATTGTGAATCACAAACAATAAAATATTGAGACAAAATTAATTCATTGAATCATATAACATATTGAGAAATCAACTTTATCCCATAACCAATAATAATTGTTTAGCTACTCATAGCTATGGAGTTCATCATAAAAATATTAATTGAAAAGAAGAAGATGAACAAAAGCAAACCCTAGAAGCGTAAACAAAACCGGCTCTCCAAAGTTCCAAGAAAATATGTGTTTTCTCCATTCATTGCTCTAGTACCAGCGAGCACACTCATTGCTTCCACTTCCTGCAGCAGCAACTCCATACACAACACAGGCCATCGACTCACACCTGTAATCACTGCCAACATCAGTTAACACCATCTTTAGTAACAGCTCCCCCACCGCATAATGTCACGACCAAACCACCAAGACCAAAATGAGCCGATTCAACTCAATTAACCACCACCCGCAATATCATTCTAATAACCTCGCAATACCACTCAAACCCCATCCACAAGCACCATCACCTCCCCGCTTCAATCCATACAAAGGCCACAATCACAAGCTGCACTTCTTACACATTGTAGCTCAAAATGTTGCAATTCCATTCAACCAAATTCACATCACACCCAATCTTCTCATAACTCGATTCAAACCCTAACCAACAAATTCACCTCAATTTCTTAATTCCACGCTTCTGGAAGTAAATTCATCAAAACCCCATCTCTGCCATCATTTTAGAAACCCTAACTCCATTAACCAATAGCAACAATAGTAGCTGTTTCTTCATTTCTTGCTCTTGACTGCATCAGAAGCGAACCCCCATCGATCTTCATCTTTCTATCAAACCCTTATTTCCATCTCTGGATTATTAAACACCAACAGAACTGAATCCTCTCAATTTGCACCATTACGCTCAAATCCATCGAACCCTGATCACGATTTCACATTAACAGCTTCAACCCCTTCTCCTTTCCTTCTCGGTTTCATTTTTATCATCTTCTTCGATTTGATTTCAATTTCTGATGAAAGAGAGGAAAGAGGAGAAGATAATATCTTCTTCGACTGAATTAAAGTATAATTATTGGGGCGAATATTTGCACCCCAAGTGATAGGGACCACCCCACTCATTAGATAAGGGACATCTTGATTGGCAACCCCTTAACCATCAGCTGGCCTGTCTTTAGTGTTCTTCCACATAGAGGTGCCCTTAACCGTGACTCGGCTCCAGATGATGTTCGCCCATGAAATGATAATTTTGCCCTTTTTACTCCAATTGGGTGATTTCTCCATCTTTTCGTCCGTGCGACTCACTGAGTACCTAATAACTCAGCGGACATAAGATACATAATTTACAAGAAAACTCGCAAAGAAAGCATAAACAATAGATAGATATTACGGTGTTTTACAACACCTATCAGCTGTTTCAGGCTATTTTCGAATGGTAAAACTTGAATCATGATTTTGATTGCGAACAATAAATTGTCCTTAACCGAAATTCATCAAGTATGAACAAATGTTCATTAAGCTTAGTCATTATATTTCGAGAACTAATTACCAAGATAAAATTGACTCGAAATTCTTGTATATGCATGATAGTATAATTAGTTATGCGACAACGTCTCAAAGGTTAAAAAAAAAAACTGAATATAACTTGAGAAATAGGTGGTTCAGTCTTCACTTACCTTTTTTTTTTTATGAAGTTCTCAAAAGCTTCGGTTGATCTTCTCCTTCAAATGGTAGAATGCAATGATGACTGGTTCGTTTCTCAACTACATCTTTTATCCTAGTTCGAGACTTAACTAATTATAGACTAGAAATCAAGATATAGATTTGACAATAAGCTTGAGATAGCATTACTTGTAAGTTCGACCTAAGCAATGCTCTAACAATCTCCCCCTTTGTCAATTTTAGTGACCAAACTATCAATACATATGGATAAAAAAAAGACTTTGAAAAATCCTCGAATCCATCATGCTTGTGTTTCACTTTTGGATTATAGTTTTTGGCTTATTTCGTTTCTTCTTCTACAAATTCTTGTGTTTCAATTTGGATTATCATGAAAGAGATCACTTTTAGACGTATTCATATCTAAATCCATCTTTCCCATGAAAATTTTAACTTCCAACATCATGGATTTTGCCTTTTCCATAGTCATGAAATTTTTTGGGAGATCATTCCCTTTACACTCAATGCATCATTGACTTTCTTTGGTATCCATTTGTGAGTGCGTTTAGGAATAACCAAAACCTTCTTCCTATTATTCTCTTCAATATTTCTTGAAAGATAATTGGATTGACTATTCTTTTGCAAGTTAGTCTTTCTCCAATTGGGAGCATCGGATCTTATCTTCATCTTTACAAAGTTAACCTTTTGATAATCGTTACAATTGTGAAAAGGCTTTGTATGACGTTTATAGGCAAATCTTGGTTTATCATAGCATATGATTCCTTTGACTAAACGTTGGGCGTTGACAACTCATAATATTAAGGGGATTTGCCTTAACATATGATCTCGGTTTCATAACTTGTTGTGATACCCAAACAAGAACATCAGGAAGTTTCTCATTCATTAAACGAAAACGACATCCCCTTTACAGATGACTTTTGTTTCCGCAATAACAGCAATTATAAGGAATGTTCTTACCTGGATTCGCGTGTGTTGTCTTTGGAGGTTGATATATTTTGTTCTTCCAAACCTTAACTGCCGGTGTATGTGTTTCACTTTTTCTATCAGTGGAAACCTTTGGTTGAGAAGAATTACCAGCCTTGACAAATTTTACCTCTTTGCTAATACTTGGAGCATCTATTCCCTTATAGCCCAATCCTTGTGTATCATGATGATTTTTACTTGCTCCTAGCATAGTGCTTAATTTGTTTGAACTAGTATTGAACTTTTTCAAGTCCTCTTCCAACATCTTGATTTTATCAATAGCATCAGCTAAATTAGCCTCGAGGCGTTTTTCTCGAGCGAGAGAAGCGTTTTCTATGTCATTAAAACTTGTTTTCTGGGAGTTAATCCTTGATTCAGTTGCTGCAAGTTTTTCTTCCAACTTATAGAAATATCTATGAAGATTATCACATTCAAGTGATTTTTTACTTGGGTCATTCTTACAATCTTTGAGGATCGAATTGTTAAAGGAATTCCAACCATAAAGACCTGAGTAAATTCTTTTTAATTTCTTGTTTTCTCGACAGAGATGTGTCAGAAAAGGAGTGACACAAGGAGTCGTCAACTTTTTAACCGGTTTCAACGGCTTAACATACTCTGAAATTTCCTCATCAACATCTCTATTAATATCTGAGACACCTTCATCATAAAGTTCACCCCAACTATTTTTCTAGGCGTGTTTCCCAGTTATCAACAATTTCTACATCAAGAGGATGTTTAGATATTGATCTATATGTGACAGTTTCCTCAGGTATTGGATTCAAACTTTAAACAAAATCATCTGGTTGTTTTTGAACTGGTGATACGTTATTAGGATAGTAGATTCGTCCATATAGTCAGACTGCTTGAAACACAAACTTATTAGGTCTTAAACGTGTTTTCCTGCTCACATACCAATTGAAAACGCGTGGTACCAAAATGCACCACCAACTTTTTTTTAGGAAATTTGTATGGACAAACTCAACAGAATTCTGAGAGTTCAACTCAATCAAGGAATAATATCTATAGTTATATATCTCTCTCTTACAATTAGAACGTTTTTTACAGAATCACATCCGTTAACCTAATTACAAAGAGATTACTTGGACGGTAGCAAAGACCAATGTCCAAGAATCAATCAAGTCGTATCCAACAAACAAGGTCGGATGTATCTACTATGATTGATTAACGCACAACCTGTGATATTTCAATTATAAAGCTAAACAATATAATGTGGAAAAAGAAATAACACAGACACCAGAAGTTTTGATAACGAGGAAACCAAAAATGCAGAAAAACCCCGGGACTAGTCCAGATTGAACTCCAAATTGTATTAAGCCACTACATAAACTAGCCTACTACCAATTAACTTCAGACTGGACTGTAGTTGAGCCCTGATCAATTCTCCCACCGATTAAGGTAGAGTCGCGCTCCTTACGCCTCTTGAATCCCAGCAGGACTCCGCGCAATTAATTCCCTTAGCTGACATCACACCAACTAAGAGTTGCTTTAACCCAATTGAAGACTTTAAACCAACCTGCCTCCCACAGATTAAACCTATATGTGATTTCCTTTACGATCTAAAAGTTGATCAAGGTGATCGAAATTGATAGCAATAGTCAGAGTCTAGCTAACCTCAAAATCCGGACTTATGCAACCCGAAGTGCAGCCTAGATTATTATTCACCTCACAAGTATAAAACTTGTGGAATCAATAAAGTTTGAGATGAAAAGAACTTTGATAATTACTATCTATCTTGATCAAGTGAGAAGCTCAACAATCGATCAAGATAAAGATACTTGAGTCATCAAGAAAAGATAACTGGACCGGGCTTCACGAATCCCAATGAAGTCTTTGTATTCACTAAACCCTAAAAGGGTTAGGAAGAGGAAGACTCTAGTTACAACTAGGACACACCAAAATAGTGTCGGGATTCAAATCCTAGTTGCTTGAAGTTCCCCTTTTATAGACATTCAAAGCATAGGTTTCTTTAGGTTTAAGCTAAGATAACTTTGGAACCAAGCAATCAATATCCACCGTTAGATGAATCTTTGAAATCTGATTTACATGAACAAGATATACACTCTGGTTAGGTGAAACCGTAACCGAACCATGTATAAAGACTATGTTCAAGGTGGTTAGCCGAAACTAGCCGATTTGAACTTATAAGCTTAATATTCATTTTCATGAACACTCTAAGACTTTAACCTTGAGTCACAATCATGTAATCAAATAAGTCTAAAGTGTTTTTAGAAATTTGATCAAATGCTAATTATCTCGTACAAATATTTTTATTGCATTTGAAAATAATCGACATGGTTAGTGATGTACAAAGTACAAATACCATAGCCATTCGTGAGTCAGGCCAGTCACAGTACGTGTATCGGTATGTATACTATTAAGCACAACCAAGTTCCCGAGTTCACATAACTATTTAGGTATGCGTACCGGTATGTGTAGACTATAACCGGTTCCGGAGTCCACAAAACTATTTTGGTATACGTACTGGTATAGATACACAAACTGAGTTTCGGAACACAAAACATTTCTGGTACATGTAACGGTATGGATACCAAATCAGTTCTGTGACCACAGTTCCTTTTCGGTTTGCATACGGGTATTGTACCGATCTGGTTCACGAGTTAACATATTTTTACAGGATGTGCATAAGGATACGCGTACCACAAATCTCCTTGTCGACATATAGCTACTCCGTTACGTGTATGAGTAAATGTAATACGGATTCGGACTTATATCAGTTTTCCCACTTTGTAAGACTGATAACACTGCTTATATCCGAATCGATTCGAAACATTCCCGAATAACATCAATGACACATATCCTTGTTCCAGGCTATTTTAGAATGGTAAAAATTGAATCATGATTTTGATTGCTAACAATAAATTGTCCTTAACCGAAATTCATCAAGTATGAACAAATTTTCATTAAGCTTAGTCATTATATTTCGAGAAACTAATTACCAAGATAAACTTGACTTGAAATTCTTGTATATGTATGATAGTCTAATTAGTTACGCGACAACGTCTCAAAGATATAAAAGTGAATGTAAATTCAGTAATAGGTGGTTCAGTCTTCACTTACCTTTTGTTGATGAAGTTCTCCAAAATCTTCGGTTGATCTTTGCCTTCAAACGGTAGAACACAATGATGACTGGTTCGTTTCTCAACTACATCTTCTTTCCTTGTCCTAGACTTAACTAATTGTAGGCTAGAAATCAAGATATAGTTTGACAATTAAATTTGACAAGAAGCTTGAGATAGCAACACTTGTGATTTCGACCGAGCAATACTGTAACAGAACCGATCCCCTAAATACTTTGTTTTAAGAACCTGGACCAATAATTGCTCGGATTATTGACATATCCCCCATGTTAGTTTTGTCAGGAGAGCATGATTTAGCAGCTCCGGTCCAAGTTCATAAGACCAAATATTCTGAGTCGTTTTTTTGTTTAAATTATGGTTGGCAATAAGATTACCTCCTTTATTTGATTTGTATCCCCACCACAACATCCTTTTGCGTATTTAGTTTTTTAATAAGCTATTTTTGGCATCTTCAAAGTACACATCTGGTAAGTTGAAACCATGTTTAACACAACCTTCACAATTGTAGTCTTACCTACCTAGTTCATAGTTGTAATATTCCATCCATCCAATATTCTTTCAAAATTTGTAGCATGTTCGGATACCATTTCAAAAATTACTTTTTGACTTTCAGAAGTAAAAGAAGTCATTTCGGTACACAATTTCAAAATGACTTCTAAAAACTCAAAACATCATATTTTTATGAAACTAAAATATTTTAATTTTATCTTATGCTTCTGGTATCCAAACATGATGACATTTTGAATATGTCAACAAGAGGAGGAAATCCAAGGTAATTTTCGTCTTTATCCTTATATCAAAGTTATATGAGTCTTAAATTCACCCTATCACGTTGTAACAAAATAAAAATTAGCTAAGAAATGGCGTCAACCACCAGAGGCAACTCAAGATGGCCCTAATCCTAATCATGTTGATTGATAATTGCCAACGCTAATTCAGAAACTCCAACGTCGTCATAACGGCCTATTTACCTTCTTTTTTTTCTTAACTTTTCCAAAGACGAAAAAGAAATCAAAATGCTCTTCTCTTTTTAATTGAAATCCCTTTATATTTAGCATGCCTAGTGATCCAGATATTTCCCAATACGTGGGTCATAATAGGTGTACGTTTCTTTTTCCTCAGCTTTCAACCCCCAAAAACGCTTGAATTCATTACGAAAGCTGAAGAAAAAAGAAGGGTATTTTTCAGAATGGTCACTGTTCCCTAATTTGTTTCACAAAATCATCACACCTTTAATTAGTGTTGACAAAAAAGTCTTTTGCCATCCGTTTCCATCCGAGTTAAATGTTTTGAAAAAAAAAAACAGTCATTTTTTGGTCTTATACCCAAGACATTGTTGAGGTGATGGTGATGAAGTGGTGGTGGTGGTGGTGGTGGTGGTGGCTATACCCAAGACAGGAAGCAATGAACCCTTATAGGGAATGTGATATAACGATCCTAAATGCGATCGTCGGAAACTAACAGCAACAGCAGCAGCAACAGTTCATCGAAACAAGAAGCAAGACACAACAAAGAGCAACAATAATAAGAAGAAGAATAAAGATCAAAGAACCACCACCATCACCACCACATTCAACATCCATTAATGGAGTTACATGAACAATGAAGGTATAAACAGGTAATTCCTCCACTCACTTAACTCGATTTGTGGGACAGTATGTCAATAACTCTGAAACTAACGGTGCAGTGATCATTTTGAAAAATGATTGTAACAGTGTGATGGCTTTGTGAACCGGATTATGAAACTGTGACTGTTTTTGTAAATACCCAAAAAAGAAAACAAAATCCCAATTTCTAGCTCAAATTCTTCAATCTCCAAGTCCTCTCTTGTTAAATTCTCCCATTTTCATTAGATTTTCATCCAATAAAGAAAGAAGATCCTATTCAAGGATTGCAAATTTTTGAAAGAAAAGCAAAATTTTAAGAATCCTATGGAGACTTCTTTCATAGCAGAGACACCAGCTTTATAACAAATATCGCCAAAAACGTCTCTTACCAAATCGTGACGAAACTTGAGCCCGACATCGCTGGCGTAGTTTAGAGCGTGATCTCCAAAGATATTCATAGCCTTATTGCAGCTTGAGCAGGTATTGTCTTGGTCGAAAAGTGGAATATCCACACGATAGCTTAGGACAACCGAGAACTGGCATCACCTGATACATTGATTAAGCCATGGAATTGGTATAACTAGTAGATAATCTTGCGTGTGTTTTATCTTGTTGCACTGCCATGAGATGGACTCTCGCTCTGACATCGGGAATAGGGTGGGCATATTCTTCACCACATCGTCGAATTATAATACATCCAATGCTCGCCTGGGATAGGGGGCAGTGTCGACAACGTTGAGAGTAGAAAGTGAAATGCCACAAGATTGCACGAAGTTGAGTTAGGCTTGCTGATAAGTTGCACTCGGCATAAGAGAATTATTGTTACCCATAATTAAGTGATGTAGGGATTTTTTTCTGCATATGTGAGGCAAGAAAGCAATATTTACTCGTGTCGGCCATCGAGTAAACACCCAACCCACCATGTTTGATGATGAGTGTAGCCAGCCTCTGTTGCAGTAGTCCAAAGCCAGCACCGTTTCCTACAATTAGTTGTCGTAAGTACTGGGATAAATGCCGATCAAAGCATTCTTGTCCTTGTTGAAGAGAACTTGGTCTGGTTGTGCGATAGTGAAATACAACCGAGATACCCCTGTACAACTGCATAATAGGAGAAGCTCAGACTGGGGGTCCTTTAATTTTCTGACTGCGTCCATTAAGTGTAATGTCGTGTACACTCTGTGTATGACCAAGTCATTGCATAACTATTCTTCACAACTGATATGACTGCCGAGGAGTTTAACTCCATTAATTGAAGGGTCTTTTTATATTGGATGGGAAAACATCAGTAATTGCACTTCTTGGATCAGGGGTAGGCCAATACATTTATGTTTTAGTGATGTTGAGATGCAAACCTCTGCTATGTCCTTCCTCTTGTATTATCTTCAATGCTTTAGAAACCTCAAGAGTGTCACCTATTAGAGTGTCGTCATCTAGGTACCATGCCTGCAGGTCTAAGGAACAAGAAGAAGTTATTTTCTGTGTCAGTAGATGTAAAAAATGGGCCACCTAGCTCAGCTGGTCATCCCCGTTACACAAAGGTTTCATGCACTCCAGGAGGTCCCAGGTTCGAGTCCCCGATGGCGCAATATTACAGAATTTGATATGGAAGGTAGAGTTAGCTTGCCTCCCTTACGACATAATCATAGCCCCCTATCTTCTTCGACTCCCTTGGCATGGTTCCTCATGAGGCTCGCTGGTAGGCTAGCACGGCAACCTATTAAATTAATGTAATAGTACATCGTTGGAGCTTAGATTGTTAGGCTTCCAACTAGTTAATGTAATAATCGTTAACTATAATAATAATAATTATTATTTATTTATCTTAGAAAACACTTTATTCTTTAGAAAAGTAAATGAGTAACTTTATACTACCTCTGAAAAGTAAAAAACCATTTTGCCTCTAACAGATTGACATTTATTTCCTTCATAAAGATAAACTGTCAGGGTAATGGAAATTTGTTTGCATATGAGAGATCTTTAAGGTAGATAAGTGTACTAAACTAGTACAAGAGATGAATGAATTACTTGGTAGCAAGCTACCTTCTCTCTGAAATCAGAGCCTAGTTTATCTTCCAAAGGAAAATAGGGTTTTTCATTCATTAGTTTTCTTTCTTACACAATGATTGGTTTATAAACACCAATCCTGAATGTCTTAATCCTACAGCCAGGATTACATCAATAATGAGACACTGAACTCGAGGAAATAAACCTAACTAATTATTCTTATTCTTACAGAATTAGCCCTTAACATATATGATAAAGACTTAAAGAAATTATTAGCCCAAGTAATCTAATTTGCAGGCCCAATATAATGTTGAGTTCATGACATTGCCTCCCCCATTAAGCATCCTTGTCCTCAAGGATGAAATCTGGGAATTGAGCATGTAAGTGTGCAGCTTCCTCCCATGTTGCATCTTCAGGTGTTGAGTTAGACCAATGAACCAAAACTTGAGGTACATACAAGCCATTACGGAGTGTAAGTCGGTGCTGCAGAATATCCAATGGTTCGATCACATAATGCCCATTGTGATCAACTAGTGGCAGTTGAGGCATAGTCGTTGTCGTAAGACCAATTTTCTTCTTCAGTTGGGATACATGAAAGATATGATGTATCCGAGAGCCAACTGGTAGCTTTAACTTGTATGCAATAGCTCCAATGCGTTGGATCACTTCAAATGGTCCAAAATATTTAGAAGAGAGTTTGAAATTCTTTCGAATAGCAACTGAAGTCTGCCTGTATGGTTGAAGCTTCAGAAACACCATATCACCCACTGCAAACTCCCTGTCTGAGCGTTTTTGATATGCGAAAAACTTCGTTCTGCTTTGAGCTTTAGAGAGGTCATTGCGGAGCAGTTGAAGCATAACATCTCTCTCATGTAGATAATCTGCAATAGTGGCCACATAAGTAGTAGTAGGAATAGGAAACACCAAGTGTGGAGGTTGGTAGTCGTATAATGCTTGGAATGGAGACATCTTAAGGATGCTGTGATAATTGGTGTTGAACCAATACTCTGCTAAAGCTAACCACTGAACCCACTGTTTAGGCTGTGAACCTGTCATACAACGCAAGTACTGCTCTACACATGCATTTGTCCTTTCGGTTTTCATCGAGGATGGTAACCACTGAACCCACTGTTTAGGCTGTGAACCTGTCATACAACGCAAGTACTACTCTACACATGCATTTGTCCTTTCAGTTTGACCATCAGTCTGAGGATGGTAAGCTGAACTGAGTTTCAAAGTAGTGCCCAATGACTTAAATAAAGCCAGCCAGAACTGACTGATAAAATTTTTATCTCTATCACTGACAATAGTGCTAGGTAAACAATGAAGTTTAAAAATATTGGAGAGGAATTCTTTAGCAACTGTGATGGAAGTGAAAGGGTGATTGAGGGGAATGAAATGGGTATACTTGGTTAGTCTATCTACCACTACCAAGATGACATTTTTTCGACAAGATATAGGCAAACCTTCAATGAAATCTAAGGATATGCCTTTCCAAGCTATATCAGGGATGGGAAGAGGCTATAGAAGACCTCCATGGAATGAGTGTTCACCTTTATTGCATTGGCAGATGCCACAAGTAGAGACATATTGGATGATGTCTTGTTTCATGTGTGGACAAAAAAAATGTGCCTTAGTTCTGTTATAGGTACCTGTAATGCCAGAATGGCCACCCACAATAGAAGAGTGTACGGAATGCAATATAGAAGATCGAATGTCATTACCTGAACCAATATATAGTCTCCCTTTAAACCGTAAGAGCCCTTGGTGGTAATTATAGTGAGGCAGAGTTGGAGAGACAAGTAGCTGAGTGATGAGTTGATGGGCAACTGTATCCGAATCATAGTTGGCTATAATATCACTAGTCCATTGAGGTTGAGATAAAGATAATGCATAACAAGAGGCAAAGGGTAACCTGGAAAGCGCATCCGCAACCTTATTGTCTTGGCCTTTTTTATATCGGATGACATAGTCGAAACCCATCAGCTTGACAAACCATTTATGTTGTAGTGATGAGGAGAGTTTCTAGTCCATCAAGTACTTCAAGCTTTGGTGGTCTTTGTTGATGACAAATTGTTGGTGGCTGAGATAATACTTCTATTTCTGAACAGCCATTACAATGGCCAAGAACTCTTTCTCGTATGTAGACAAGGCCAATGCTTTTTGACCTAAGGGTTTACTGAAGAAGGCAATGGGCATGTTTTCTTGTAGAAGCATGCGCCGACACCCCGTGAACATGCATCAGTTTCCAATGTAAAAGGCTTGTTGAAATCAGGCAAAGCCAAAACTGGAGCTTGAGTCATGGCAGATTTGATGGAGGAGAAGGTTGTTGTTGCATCATCAGTCCAATGAAATGAGTCCTTATTTAACATATCTGTCAGAGACCTGCATATATTTCCATACCCTTGGATGAATTTTCGATAATAACCAGTCAGGCCTAAAAAACCACGTAACTTCTTCAATGTTTGTGGTTGAGGCCAATTAACCATAGCATCAACCTTGTCAGGATCTGCAGCCACACCATTGCCAGTGATTAAGTGTCCCAAGTACTCGAGTTGAGGTTGAGAAAATGTGCACTTGGACAATTTGGTGTATAAGGAATGTTGGCGTAGCAATGAAAAAACCACATGAAGGTGCTTCAGGTGATATGCAAGAGATAAACTGTACACAAGAATGTCGTCAAAAAATACAAGGATAAACTTGCGAAGAAATGGATGAAAGACCTCATTCATCAGTGCCTGGAATGTCGCGGGTGCATTCGTAAGGCCGAAGGGCATGACACAAAACTCATAGTGGCCATGGTGTGTACGAAAGGCAGTTTTGGGGATGTTTGGTGGGTAAATCAAAATCTGATGATAACCCGATAGTAAGTTAATCTTTGTAAAGATAGTGGAACCATTCAACTCATCCAATAACTCCTCAATTAAGGGAATAGGAAACTTGTCCTTCACAATCATGTCATTGAGCTTACGATAATCAACACAGAACCGCCATGTTCCATCTTTCTTCTTTACCAAAAGAATCGGAGCAGCAAAAGGGTTATGACTCTTTTGTATCAACCCTGTAGAAAGCATTTCATGTACTAGTTGTTCCACTATAGCTTTATGAATGAAAGGGCATTTGTAAGGTCTTTGTGAAGTAGGTGTGGAATTGGGCTTAAGGGGAATTTTATGATCTAATGGACGAGAAGGTGGTAGTTGGGTGGGTTTCGAAAAAATATCATTAAATGAGTCCAATAATGTAAAAACTTCACTAGGAATTGGATGTAAAGGGACAACATGAACATGAAATAATTGGCCAATTAAAGAATGAGCCTTACTCTTGATGAATTTCTTAAGAGTAGTAGCATTGATAAGACTAAGAGAGGGCTTAGAAGAGCTCCCAGTTAGTGTAATTTGACACCCTTGATGTATAAAAGAAATTTTGAGTTGAGCAAAGTTGAAAATTATATCACCGAGCTGTCGTAACCAATCTGCGCCAAGCACCATGTCACAACCACCGAGAGGAAGAGCTTGTAAGTCAGCAGAGAATTTGTAAACTTGCATTTCCCATTGAAGCTTTCGACATATACCCTTGATGATGGTGCTATCTCCATTGGCAACAGTAACGAGCATATGACCTGTAGGTGAGATGTGGAGACCAAGCTTATCTGCAATATGAGAATCGATGAAACTATGGGTACTTCATGTGTCAATCAGAACCATAATATGGTGATTATTGAGACGTCCCCAAATACGAATGGTGTCATGAATAGTATTGCCTGTCAGTGCATGTAAAGAAATTTCCATAGTTGTATCTGAACTAGAAGGAGAATCTGTCGTATTCTCATCAGGTGATAAGTCACTCTGATCACTGAGTTCCTTTTCATTAGAAACAAGCATAAATAACTGTTGAGTTTTGCAAATATGGCCAGTCATGTAGAACTCATCACAGTTATAGCAGAGACCTTTATCTCTGCGAATTTTCATTTGTTAAGGGGTAAGTTTCTTTATAGGTGGAAGTGGTGGGTCAGTTTTAGTAGGTGTAGAGGAGTGAGTAATGAAAGGGGTTGAATAAGAAGTAGAAGGTTTATTCAAATTAGGAGAGGAAGAAAAAAATGGTTTGATTGTGGATGAATTCTGAGGAATAGAGATAGGTGAAGGAAAGAATGGCCGAGAAGGGTATTTTACTGGCTTTGGAGAGTTAACAAGTGAAGCCTGTTGCATTCTAGCTAAGTAAAAAGCACGAGAAGTATCCTCTGGCTTAAACATTTGAATTGTAGTGCAAATTTCATCCTTCAAACCACTAATAAAACTCATAGTATAGAAAGATTCAGGCAATATTGGATTATTAGCTACCATATAAGCTTTAAAGTGCTCAAACCTATCATAATAATCTTCAACAGTAGTAGTCTGAGATAGCTTGTTAAAACTACCAACATAATTGTCATTTGCAACATCCTCAAATCTAATACACAAATCATGAACAAATGTATCCCAAGACATATTATGCTTACCATGTTGATAATTTAAAAACCATGGATCCACTTTTGAATCAAAATGGATTGCAGCCATATCAACTCGGTGTGAATCGGCAAAATTATGAAAAGCAAAATATCGTTCACATTTTTGAGCCCAACCCCTTGGATTAGTTCCATCAAAGCGTGGAAAATCAACCTTGGGTGTTCGAGAAAACTTCTAGGAGGAGTAGATTTGATCAGCTCATGATTTCCTATAGCTCATTTTGTTGAATCTTGATTAGAACCAGAAGTTGAACCAGGATCCATAGTTGCATCAGATTGTGCATCAGGAGGTAGAAGGATCTGTAAGGCTTTGAAGATGCGGTCGAAATTTGCGTTCGTTCTAGCCTCAGCAGTAGTACGAGCAGCTGATTCCTCGGTGAGAACCTTCAATTGTTCACGAATTGCTAAAATTGCAGCTGAATTATCCTGAGCGATTTGATGAACATCTTTAATAGTGTGTTTCTCTCCAATCGTCGTGATTCAGGTCTCAGAATGGAGTCTGATACCAATTGTACTGAACTAGTACAAGAGATGAATGAATTACTTGGTAGCAAGCTACCTTCTCTCTAAAATCAGAGCCTAGTTTATCTTCCAAAGGAAAATAGGGTTTTTCATTCATTAGTTTTCTTTCTTACACAATGATTGGTTTATAAACACCAATCATGAATGTCTTAATCCATTTTGCCTCTAACAGATTGACATTTATTTCCTTCATAAAGATAAACTGTACAGGGTAATGGATTTTTTTTTTGCATATGAGAGATCTTTAAGGTAAATAAGATATCAAGAAAACCACAACAATTAAGATAGTTTACTTTCTTCAAAAGGTTGTAGAGATGCCTAATCGATTCTACCTCACAAGATCAATCAGTAGATATGAAACTTGTGAAATTACAAAGTTTGAGACAAATAGTGCTTTGAAATTTATATTAATTTTATTCGATGATCTATAATTCTTGAATTGCCATATAACAGAAGAGACGGACCTTGCTAATGGACAAAAATTACGATGATAAAGATAATATTTTGGATATTAAGAACCATCGTAAAAGTAAAAGTACATTATTTATATAATACAACAATAAATATGTCCCTACTTTTTTTATAACCTTATCCATTTAATATTAGGACTTCATGAAACCCTTAGTGAAGACTTCAAATGTCCTAGTGGATAAACCTATTGTTGATCCACTAAAGTTGGATCTAGTTGATATATGTAAAATTGGATCAACAATGAAAGTTTTCACAAGGAAACCTAGGTCTTTAGAGGACGACTCTAGCCGCAACTAGGACACAAAGTTATTTATTTACTTTTGAAGAAAGTAAGTTATCTTAATTATTGGGGTTCGCTTGATAACTTATTACCTTGAAGATCTCTCATAAGTAAAAAAATTTACCATAACCTTGAGAATATATATTTATGAAGGAAATCAATAGTCTATCACTAAGTATTGAAAGAGGTTCTTCTTCAATTGATTGAATGGTTAAAAGTATTCACTCTTCGGATGAAGCAACTTTATAAGTGGGATTGGGGCGGAGAATCTGTTGTAAAGATGGAGATGTAGATGGTGACGGTGGTGTTGGTCCATTGCAAGGGTGTGTTCTTGCACCCATCAAAATAATTTTTTTAATAAAATTTCAATTATGCCATTAGGGACATTTGTAAAGTTTGTTAGGGATATTTGTGAAGACCCATCAAAAGGAGGGACAATAATTCAATTACCACCTTCTCCAAAGCCCATTTCAAGTCCAATTAGAGCCGCAAAAAAAAAAAAATATCTAAGCTTGATAACTTATTTTTTCATTTTTTCACGAATGGTTAAAAGTATTCCCCTTATAAAAAAAATTTGCACCCCATAGCAATTTTTTGCACCCCCATCCAACATCCAACATTTCTTGGCTCCGCCCCTGCTTATATGTTGTAAAGGACGTCAGCTAGTGGAATCAAGTACGTAGGATCATGTTGGATCTAGGTACGTAAGGATCACCATTGAAGTTGAATTGCTCATAGGGTTGATACTCACATCAAATAAAAAATTTGGTGGTATACTTGGTACCCTCTCCGTTTTAATTGTATCAGAGCAGGTTCATGCACTGAGGTTTTACGACCAATATGATGATCCCTTGCAATGATATGAACAGTTCGTGTACAGAAGTTGATTGTGTTCTCGAAATTCTTTTAGTGATTTGTGCACAAACTGGGTAAAATATCGATACACTTTACATGAAATTTTTTGATTGATAAGGAAAATTGACAGACTTTTTAGTGGACTGTACGTCAAGGATTCTAACCTTCGTGAAGAAATTAAAAGATAGGCAATTCTTCAAGAGGAACGCAAAAATCCGTTTTGGAAAGAACAAAAAAAACTCGAAAATAAAAAGTAAAAAATGTAATCGTCTCGAGGATTCTAAAAGCATATCTCTTGACTCTTGTCTATAAAATTGTCATCAGGTGACAGACACAGCCTCACATATGACTTAGAAATCCTCTAAAATTAAATCCACGAGATTATGTGACCTGAATGGTCATTACCAACCACATGTAAATTAAATTCTAGCATTGAGATGAGCAATGTTGGCGAATTAAAATTCTTCTTAGGATTACAAATTCGTTAGCACTTAAAAATAATATGCCAAGGATCTTGCAAAAAGATCCGGTCTTACAAATTCCATTGTAAAGTTAACTCCCATTTCCGCAACTGGAAAACCGTAAAAAGATGAGAAAGATAACAAAGTGGATCCGAAACCGGATCCTCCCAAGTCTTTTGTTCTGCATAGATTATGCTAGCCGATTGATGTGTAGTTGTGAGGATAGTGCTATGAGGATCGGGCGACAGTGCTGAGTCGACTCAGTTTTCTTTTTTCATCAATTTCTATCGAAAATTTCAATTAATTTTTTTCCATTTGAGTATGTTTTCAGCTGTTTCATGTTTAATATGAATTGTTTCTGATTTTAAATTGGTTTCTACAGGTTTCTATAGTTTTTATATTTCACTTCTGGTTTATATTTTTAATCATGTCTTGCTAATCTTTTCTCCCAAATGTGTTTACAGTTAGTATTATCCCTTATGGTGTTTACCATGTTTGAAGTTGTGATTCAGGCATTTGCAGCAGTTGTTATGATGCTTTTTGAAGCTATTGTGATCTCACAGATTATCAAGTTCTATTATCTGGGATTTTTTCTCTACCGATTCATCTCAGTGACTCGGTGTGTTAACAAATGCCGCGTTTGGAGGATTTTGAAAATTCAAAAAGTTCGTTACAAACAATTTTCTTTATTTTCTCTCGTAATTATCGCTTCAATTTACAGCTGTGAATTCAACTCTCAGAAAACAACTTTCCTTAAAATTGAAAACAACCCTTTTGTATGATCATCTCTATCACATGATTCTTGGTTGAATATCTATAAAAATTCAATTCAATCCCTTAATTCACTAGGGTTAATTCCTTATAAATGTCAATCGAAATCAATAGCCTATTGTATCAGTCAACTTCATCAATCAGTTCAGAGAAAGATTAGTTTTGTGTCCATGGTGGAGGAAGGTGACAAATCTGTTTCTGATTTGGCTTCAAAATTTATGCAAGCTGCTATTGATCTTGGTGATATAGAGGAGGTAGTGTACCATGAAGCTGAAGATGTTGAAGATAAAACTGAAAGAGATGATGAGTTTAGTCTTGTGGGCAAAATAATCATTGAAGGAAAAATGGGGCTGAAAATTGTGAAGAATCACATTGGTTATGTTTGGGATTTTATTTCAGTAGGTGGTCTTAAGGTTTTTGAACTTGATGATAATATCATTGAGTTCCGTTTTAAGGATCGAGATACCCAAAAGAAGGTTTTTGATACTCGTCCTTGGAGTATTAATGGTTATTTGATCAATTTGAGGTTTTATAGTTCTGGTGTTCTTTATTAGGAATTGGACTGGGATAAGAAATGTTTCTGGATTCAGGTGAAGAAAATACTACCAGAACATATGAATGTGAAGGCAATTACTAAGATTGGAAGAACCATTAGACATGTGCTAGCTATTCAGCCTGAAGATGGTGTGCCAGTTGAAGGAGAACCTGTGAAGGTTTGTGTCCAAGTGGATATTAGTTATCCACTGAGAAGAGGTGTTATGGCTATTACAGATGCAGGCTCAACCAGATAGATTAAGTTTTTCTATGAAAAATAGCCACACAAAATCTGTCCCAACTGTTTTATTCTCAATCACACTAAAGATGCTTGTAAAGCTGCTTCAGATTATCTAGCTAAGGTTCATGCGAAACCACATTATTTTGGTGAGATTAAGAAGGGTGAAAGGAAGCAAATTGTGATATCTAGGGGAGGTGATTAAGTTCCTAAGTTTCTCCAGAAGAATATCATCAAAAGAAAAGTTTTTGTACCTCCAAAGGATGGATATTTTGTGGGATCTAGTTCAACTACTGGTGTTTCTCAGGATCATGTCAATGGGGGAGAGAGACTTGGAAAAAGGCAGAGAAATGAAATTCCAGAATCACATGTTTTGGAACATGATGCTAATAGTAATGATAATCTTGTGCCTTCACAAGCAACTCATATGATCACAGCAAGGGATAATCAAGCTGGAAGCACAACTGAGACTAAGGTATTTCTTAATCTTTCTGTTTTCTTATTTTACAAAATTCCTTTTAAAATGAAACTGATTTCTTGGAATGTGCAAGGTATTGCAAATAGTTTTACTAAGTAGAAATTTCAAAATTTGGTTAATTCTCAAAATCCTGATTTCATTTTTCTTTGTGAAACAAAAGTTGATGAAACTAGAATGATTTTTGTAGCTCAGTCAGTACATTATCTCAATTATACTTGTGTATTGATAGAGATGGTAAGGTTGGGGTTTAATTCTCATGTGGAAAGATGGTATTGATGTAGAAATTATAGGTTGTGAAAATAATATAATTCATGTAGTAATACAGTTGGATCCTAGTAAACCTAAGGCTCTTATCTCTTTCATGTATGGTTCAACCTACACTGAACCTAAGAAAACTCAGTGGAACTTCTTAGCTGAATTTAGTAATGATGTTAGACAACCTTGGATTCTTTTGGGGGATCTAAATTTCCATTTAGATAAGCATAATAACACATCTGATAGATGGGTTCAGAATAAAGTTAATGATGCAGGTGCCCTTTAATTGATATTGGTTATGAAGGAAGAGACTACACTTGGACTAGTAACTCTTTTGGTACTGGTAGTAGAAAAGCAAGATTAGATATGGCTTTATGAAATAATGATTGGGCCCTTACTTTTTCTTCTGCTAAATTAATCCATTTGAATTTCATTGCTTCTGATCATTGTCATGTTCTTCTCATAATCGATCTTATCCCCAAACATCTTTGGAGACCTTTTAAGTTTTTAGAACTTGGATAAGTCACAATGGTTTTAAAGACCAACTTGAACACTCTTGGAATGTTGAATTTCAAGGAAGCCCTGCTTTCCAGTTGAAACAAAAACAACATAGTGCTAGAATATCTTTATCTCAATTGAATAGGATGGAGTTTGGTGATATTCATAAGAATGTCAAAAATCTCCAAGATGATCTTGACTATGCTCAAAAAGAAAACTATTCTGACACTCAACATGATAGAGTTAAGTATCTTACTAATGATCTTGAAAAATGGTATAAAATACAATCAGAATTTTATAGGGAGAAGTATAGAGATAAGATTGGTCTGGATTTGGATAACAATACTAGATATTTTCATACCATGGTTAATTAGAGAATGCATTCTAATACAATTAATGTGCTCTGTGATTCTAATGGGAATTGGTTAAAGGATAGAAATGATATTAGTAATTTGCTTACTGCTCATTTTAGTACTGTCTCTAGTACTTCTAATCATATTTTCTCTGATGGTGATTTTGATGTTATTTCTAGTGTCATTACTGAGGCTGATAATGTTGCTTTAAACATGATTCCTACTGATACTGAAATTGAGAATGTTGTTAAAAGTATGCCTTCTTGGAGCTCTCCTAGACCTGATGGTTTTCATGTAGGTTTTTACCAAACTCAGTGGCAGATTGTTGGTAAGGATGTTATTGAAGTTGTTAAAAGGTTTTTTCAATATGGTCACATGCCTAGAAGCCTTAATAAGACTTATATTTCACTTATCCCTAAGTGTAAAAGTCCTAAAATGCCATCTGAATTTAGACCCATAGGCTTGTGCAATGTTTCTTATAAGATTATTTCTAAAATCTTAGCTAATAGAATAAAACCTATTATGAAAAATCTTGTTTCTCTTTATCAGACAGCTTTTGTTCCAGGAAGGGCAATTCATGACAATATTATTATTGCTCATGAAATGATTCATTCTATGAAGCATAAGGAAGGTTACAATGGTGCTATGGCTATTAAACTTGATATGTCAAAGGCTTTTGACAGACTTGAATGGAGTTTTCTCAACAATGTTTTGCTGAAATTTGGTTTTAATACTGATATCTGTAATCTGATAATGCAATGTGTGACTACTACCAGTATTAGTGTTTTGTTAAATGGGTCACCCTGTAATCAATTTGAGACAACTAGAGGTATTAGACAAGGAGATCCTATATCTCCTTATCTCTTTATTTTATCCATGGAATACCTCTCCAGGTCTTTATTAGTTGCTGAGAATAACAAAACTATTACTGGTGTTAAAGTTTCTAGGAAGGCTCCTCATATTTCTCATTTGCTTTCTGCTGATGACATTCTTATTTTTGGTCAAGCTAATATGCAGCATGTTAATGATATTCTCAAGATTTTGAAAATTTTTGGTTCTTTATCTGGTCAAATGCTTAATTTTGACAAATCGTGTGTCTATTTCAGCCACAATCTCAGTCCTGATTACTGTGATTTCCTTGCTAAAGCTCTTAACATGTCCATTGTTACAGATTCTGAGAAATATTTGGGTGCTCCACTGTTATTAGGACATTCTAAGTTGAAATCTTTTGATCCCATTGTGCAATCCTTTGAAGCTAGGCTTAAAAACTATGTAAGTATCACTCTCAATCAGGCTGGTAGGTCTACTTTAATTAAATATGTTCTGAATTCTTTAAGATTCCAACTAATCTGCTTAATAAGCTAGATTCTCTTCAGCTGAATTTTTGGTGGGGGCATAAGAAGGTAAGGGCATTAAATTTATCTCATGGGATAGTATTAACAAGTCCAAGGAACTAGGGGGTTTAGGATTTAGAGATCTTGAGAATTTTAATATTGCACTCATCTGTAAGTTAGTCTAGAAAATTGTCACTGAGGAAGAGGAATTATGGGTTCAGATCTTAAGTGCTAAGTACTTTAAAGATTGTAGTATTCTACATTTGGACAAGCTTAATGAAAGTTGCTCTTGGATATGGAGGGGTATTTATAGGTGCATTGAGATCATTAGGGAAAATAGTTTTTGGTATATTGGTTGTGGTACTAAAACTAAATTGTCTGGACTGTTGGGTGGTTGGTCTTGATCATCCTCATATCCCTGCTGATGGACTTGTGAATACTGTTTCTTTTGTTTATGTCTCAGATCTGTTTATAGAAAATACTAATTCTTGGAATGTCCATTTGATTTACTATCTTTTTACAGAGGATTGTGCTGAAAAATTCTTGTTATGAATGTACCATTTGCTGGTAATGATAAACTTATCTGGTTACCAGACAGATGAGGTCAATTCTCTGTCAAAAGTGTGTACAATGTGATTGCTAAAAAGACAAACTTTACTGCAGGAACCACAGTTATCCCATCTCAGGTTTGGGAATCTCTTTGGAATGTTAAACTTCCCCATAAAGTTATATTGTTCATATGGAAATGCATTAGGGACATAATACCAACTAGAGATAAGCTTTCTAAATATAAAAATGGTATTGATCTCCACTGCAGTTTGTGTAATCATATTGCTGAATCTAGTGATCATCTTTTTCTTAACTGTCCTTATGCAAGATCTGTCTGGTTAGCAGTCAATATTAATGTGAGCACTGTGATATCACAGCATGGTTCTTTTAGAAACTGGGTTATATCCTGGTTCTCTGCAGGTGCAAACCTAGTTTTTGGTTCTGGTATTACAAGGGAAGAGATTAAAAAAACTCTTATGGTCACTGCTTGGACCATATGGAAAGATAGGTGTGCCAAAAAATTTCAGAATAAGAATCCTGACAGAGTTCTTTCAGTGGCAGGGATTAATAGTTTAACTAATTTGAATTGTTCTTCTTCAAATAGTATTACAAATTCCATACAGGTTCAAAGATGGCTGCCTCCTAATGATGGATATTTGAAAATTAACTTAGATGCTTCATTTAAGAAACTGCATTCTCAAGGTGGCATTGGACTAATTATTAGGAATTTTGCAGGTACCTGCTTTGGAGTCCAAGGGGAATACATTAATGGAGGAATGAAGCAAGGAATTGAAGTGGAGGAGCTTGAGTGCAGAGCAATGTTAGCAGATGTCACTTTAGCAAGAGCCAAAAATCTTAATAAAGTAGTTTTTGAGAGTGATAGTGAGGTGGTTGTGAAGTCAATCAATGAGCATGCCTCTTATGTTCATTGGATGAACCAACATTTTATTTTGGATATTAAGTTTTTTCTTAGTAGCATTAGGCCCTGGAAGTGTATCTCAGTTAGAAGAGATGCTAATGGTGTTGCAGACAAACTAGCTAAAAGAGCTAGAGTCACTAAGTCTCAGTTTGTTTTTCAGTCTGATCTTCCACCTGACATAAAAGGCTGGATTGACCAAGATAACAATGTAACACATTAATCTCTCAATAAAAATCTTTTTGCATCAAAAAAAAAAAAAAAAAGATTTCCTCCCCTATTTGATTTGTATCCCTACCTAAACCTCATTTTCCGAGCTTTTTTTTTTTGGCATCTTAAAAGCAAGGTTTGAAAAACACCCGTTTTTATCGAAAAAACGACCGTTAAAATGGTCACATCCATATACCGTGGCCGTGAGGGTCCCCGAACCCCGTGCCTTTATAATGCCGATAAATAAGAAATAACAGCAGTTTTTTAGTACCGTTTTTCAGTTTTCATACACGTTATAACCATTATTCTAAAATTAGTTTGAATGTTTTTTTTCTTCTAAATAACATTTTAACATGCGTTTTTTAGAACTGTTTTCCCATTATCACGCACGTTATAATCGTGTAAATAACTTTCTTACCATTTTTTAAAAGTTTTTTTCTTTCTCTGGATTGAAAACTTAAAACTTCGAATTATTTTTTTTTAAATGATACAAGGAAAGTAACTACAGGATTAAAAACTTCAAATTTAAAAAACATAGGATTGTTAAACTAGTGTTCATCATTTAAAAAGCTATACGAACCAACTACGACCACCACCTTTTTTTGATTTATTCATGTATACTTCATTTTCTCGGCGGTTCCTTTCCACATCATAGTCATCGTCGTGGGGGTACTGGCTGTCTTCATTTGCATAAGTATCATCATCATAATAATCTTCATTATTGTCATCATAACCTCCTTCATTTTCATCATCATTGTTACCTACTTCATTATTGTTATCAATATTAGAATTATATCCTTCGTTCATATGTTGAACACCATGGTCAGAGCGATCGGAAGTGTAACGAGAATCATATGTTGGATTCACATTCTCATAATCTTGTGTATTGGCTCCAAATGAAAGATTACCAAAGTCATAAACAAAGTCACTCACTGGTAACCTTTCGTATGGGATTTGAACTTCAGGATCATGCTAGTTGTATGGTAGATGGACATGCTCCGGATTATTAACGCCTTCCTTTTCCAGCATATTTAACCATTGTTCTTCTTGAGGTAAAACCGGTGTTTCGTCTTCCCCTTCTATCCATTCAAGCATATTGTCATCCCTCAGTAGACTATGAACGTCGTGAACATCAATGTTATGTCACCTTGCTTTACCTTTAATTATTTGTTGTTCCAACTTCAAATTGTACTGGACTTACACCATATCATTTATTCTCGATGAAAGTAAACGATTACGTAGTTTGGTGTGGATTCTTTCAATCACACTCTAATTCCTCTCTGATCCAGACGATGTATTTGTTTGACTTAATATCTTTACTGCAATCTTCTGGAGGGATGGATACTTAGCACCATAAGATAACCACCAACTTACATGATCACCATGTTGAGCTGCAATACGTGCTGATGGTGATGCAAATTGACCTTGCATCATTCGCATTCTTCCCGCCTATAAAGAAAAGTACAATTGTTACTAGAAATTCAAATTACTTAATTAAACATATTTGGAGATAATATTAGTAATTTTGTACCTCTAGCATGCATTTTGCTTGTTCTTGCGGGCCACTAACCATTTTTGATATAACTTCAGTAGGACAAATTTGGGGCTCAGAAATTTCATTATTGATGAGATTATTTGTTGGGTTAAAGATGTAATAAGGATTGAGAAAATAAGCTGCAGCATGAAGAGGAGAACTCAACTGACTTTTCCATCGTTTCTTTATTACACCCACGATAGAATCATTTCGATTTGATCCTAAACCCATTTGTATAGTTTCCACACATGTAGCAAGTGCATGGAACAAATAACCCATGGTGGGTTTGTCTGAGTCCAAGAAACGAATCATTTTCAATAAAGAACCATCCATTATGCATGCATTTTGACACGTCGTCCAGAACATCTCATTTGAAATAATATTCTTCACTTGTCTAACTTGTTTAGTTTTTGCCTCATCTGATTTCAAAAATTCTTTGTCCAGAAATACACTCTCGATAGCATTTCGTTGATCAATGATGCTTTTGATTGCAATAAAATTCGTTGAAAACCTTGTTAATCCAGGGCGCAATAGATTGCATCCTGCAGAATGTTGTCGAAATCTAGCAAGAACCCAACCATGATTGTAAATAAATTTGCTAATTTGTCTTGCTTCTCCGATCACATCTTTAACAAAGGGGAATTTTTCCATATCTTCCAACATCAAGTCCAATACGTGAGCAGCACAAGGTACCCAAAAAAATGTTCCATATTCTTATGCCAGTCTCTTACCTATTCAAACAAAAATAGAAAGAAGTAAATGATTATTATATTCCCAATATATATATATATATATATAAGTATAAAATAAAATGAAGTTATTCTTAGTTACCTGCAGCTTTGAATTGGGATCCTTGATCTACTACTAATTGAACAATGTTTCTCGGACCGACATCATCTATAACAGGCTTGAACAAAGTAATTAAATACTCTGTCGTCAACCGATTATGTTCTATGTCGACACTTTTCAAAAACGTAATTCCACTGCCACTGTAAACTAGAAAGTTTACAATCGTACGGTTGCTTTTGTTTTTCCAACCATCAGACATGAGTGTACATCCATATTCTCTCCAATAATGTCGTTGGACAGACACCACATCTTTTTCAATCCTTTGTTTTTCTGAAGTTAATATGGGATTCGACAACTTATAAGATGATGGAACTCTATAGGATTGGCCGAAATTTGCAACTGCATTGAATGCCTCGTGGTACTGACTTGAGTTACCCACATTGAAAGGAATATCATTGGCATAGAAAAAATGTCCAACAAAAGAATCGACTTTTTCCCGACAATGGGTTGATTGACTCTACCCTAAGTCACCATGCAATGCCTACTTTACTGAGTTTTTTAAGCATTCAATGATTGACTTTTAGAAACTAGTACCCTATAGACTTGTTAAACCCTGCCGACTTCTTGGTATTTGATGGAAATTCTGCAATCTAATAAAGGGACAAGTCTACCTAGCTAGGCTATGCACTCTCTTAAATTGGATTGGTGATTGTTTCTTTCATCACATTTCTTATGCATGTATTGCATAATTGCTGCCGACAAAATTTTAGTGGCTATAATTGACCTCCACGAATTTTATCAAACTTTCGTAAATTATATAGTGAAAAGCATTTTAAAACACCTATGTAAGGAATATAAACATGACTATCGAATTATACATATTTCTTATACTAACAATAATCAATTAAAATGATAGCATTATAAATATCCCATTTCTTAATGATATAGGTCATCTATTAGTGGGACAAAATTTAAAAATTAATAGGTCATCTATTTAGGGACGGAGGGAGTATTAAAAAAGAAAAAAACCCTAGTAACAACGTTTTTTAGACTCGTTAAAACGTTTTCACGCACGTTATAACCGTTACATAGGAATTTCAGATCATAATTTTTTTTTTTATTTTATGTTTATCCGTTACAACGCCCGTATTTTAAAAAAAAAAAACGTCCAAAAAACACGTTTTTTTTACTATATAACGTGTTTTTAGCCCAAAACGTGCTCACACCTGTCAAAACGCATTATAACGGTCACGCCTAGTGTCTGTGACCTGAGACGTGACCCGTTTTTCAAGAACGCGAAATTGGGGGATATAAAAAGGAATTGGGGGATATTGATTACTTCTCCCAACCCATGGTGTCTGCTAAGAGGTGACTTTTGGGTATGAAAATACTAAAATACCCTTCCCTCAAAATAAAAATTAAAAAACTTAATCAAAAAACAAAATCATATCCCCCATTTCCATCTCCACTTCTTATTAATCTCTTTCAGGGTTAGAGCTTTGAAACCTAAATATTCCCCATTCCCTTTCAAATTCTAAACTCTCCCCACTCTCTTTCAAATTCTCTTCTCTTTCTCTGCTGGCTCCTCACTTTGGAAACGAATTATTATTATTTTTAATTCGGAAGTGATGAAGATCATATTGCAAGTGATGAAGACCATGCCTGGGAATTGATGAAGACCATGCCTAAACCGGTGTTGGCATGCTTGGTAACTAACATTCAATGTCAGTAACTAAGTACCCAAAGCATGCTCAATAGAAATCTATCAATGTCGGTAGTCAAGTGAAAAAAAAATTCAACTTTACGGATACTTTACATCATGTGCCTAGGCATAAAAATTAAAGCAACATACTATGCCTAAAACCTAGGTCTTCTGCATGCTCGAGAATTAACTAATTGTGCTTGGGAAGTGGGTGATTAAAACCATAAAAAATTCAAAACGGAATATTTTTTTACATCACTAGGAAGTGATGAAGACCATGCGAATTGGTGAAGAACCATGCCTAGGAAAATGGTGTCAGATGCTTGGTAACTAACATTCAATGTCAGTAACTAAGTGCCTGCATGCTCGATAGAAATCTATCAATGCGGTAGTCAAGTGAAAAAAATTGAAGTTTCTGGATACTTTTCATCATGTGCCTAAGATAGAAATTTAAGCAACATACTATGCCTATGATAGGTACCTAAGATGCTCGAGAATTAACCGATCGTGGTCAAGAAGGACCGATTAAAACCAAAATAAATAGGTTTTGAAGATCATTTATGAAAATTTCCAACAAATGCCTGCATGGTTTTTTAGGTTGAATACAATGCCGGCACCGAGCTATTTCAGCCGCAACAATGGTGGATTCAAAGAAAAAAAAAAATCAAATTTTCAACCTCTTAGCAGCAATTCTCTCTTCACAATCATCCTCCACTTTCACAAAAAAAAGTTCCCTCTCAATTTTTTTTTCCATCTTTCTACTCTCATCTCATTCACCCAAATACAAATACACACTAATCATTTAACAAATACTTAAGATTTTTACTAATTATTATTAACCACTAAACATGATTAGTGAGGGGTAGATTAGGATTTAAAAAAATGCTTAGATAAAAGAATGATTTATGAATTGATATCTGGATCCAATTTTTGTCCTTTTCTTATATCCCCAATTCCTTTTTATATCCCAATTTCGCGTTCTTTTTCAAACCTTGCTTAAAAGTACCCATATGGTAAAGTGGAACCGCATTTAACAAAGCCTTCACCATCGTAGTCCTCTGTCCTCCTACCTACCAGGTTCACGGTTCACACTGTCGCGTTGTCTTATCCACCGGAGGCAACTCAACATGGCCCTTAATCATGTTGATTAATACTCAATTGCCAACGCAAATTCGGAACTCCAACGTCGTCATAACGGCCTATTTACCTTCTTTTCTTAACTTTTCCAAAGACGAAAAAGAAATCAAAATGCTCTTCTCTTTTTAACTGAAATCCCTTTATATTTAGCATGCCTAGTGATCCAGATATTTCCCAATACGTGGGTCATAATAGGTGTATGTTTCTTTTTCCTCAGCTTTCAACCCCCAAAAACGCTTGAATTCATTGCGAAAGCTGAAGAAAAAAGAAAACAAAATCCCAATTTCTAGCTGAGATTCTTCAATCTCCAAGTCCTCTCTTGTTAAATTCTCCCATTCTCATTAGATTTTCATCCTATAAAGAAAGAAGATCCTATTCAAGGATTGCAAATTTTTGAAAGAAAAGCAGATTTTTTTTTAGGGGTTTCTGTCAAGAATTTGAGAGGAGATCTGTCTGTAAATATGGGTAATATAAATTCAGGTTCTGAAGATAGTGATGGCAACTATCAGGCACCTGTTATCTTGAATATTTACGATCTTACCCCTATCAATAATTATACCCGTTGTGTTGGTTTGGGGATTTTTCATTCTGGGATTGAAGGTATTATTACATTCTTTTGATTACATTTTGTTGTTGTTGATATTTCTTGATTTTTTTAATTCATAACAAGATTTGATGTCAAATGCATGTTCTGTAGATCTTAAATGTCTTAGAAATATGGTCTATGGTGATGGTAATTTGTGTTCAAATTGTAATTTTGTGTTTATTGCTGAGATAATCACAGCTTAGGATTGGTTAAGTCAGGATCCAAAAACCTTCTTTTGATAATTCAGATTGGAAATTTGTCAAATATTAAACGGATGATATATGCAAGGAAATATGTGAATGTATTTATTATTTGATGATGATCTTGGTGAACAAAATTAGAAAAATGTTAGAGCTAATTGCATGACATTCAAATCTGTTGATTATGATGTTCATCTGTTCCTTCAAGTTAAGGGAGTAATTGGTTGAATCATGATTCATGCATTTGGGTATTTCAAAACATGATATCATTTGTTGATTGGGGATATTTGTGTTTGTTGTTAGAATAGTTTTTTGATATCCGGTTTGCATTTTGAGTAATGAACAGAACCTGTAGCTCTGTCGTTTTATATTTTGGACTTGAGATGTTAGAAGCCATCGCATTAAGTATTTGGTATATGGTTTATCTGATGCAAGTACTCATAATTTCTTAATTTGATTGAAAGTGCAAGGAACTTAATGTGGGTACTGCATTGCCACTTTTACTAGATTGGTAACAAGAGTTTGTTTGTTGCTTGATTGTATTGTGTCGCCCTCAAAAAATAGCATTGACATCATATACTACTAGGTATCTTTAACTTGGGAATGAGATAAGATCGAGTAATCTTCAAGTTTCTAATTTGTATCAAGACTCATTAAGTAATTTGGTTTAGGCTATTTTGCACTCACTGTCCATTTTATCTAGTATTGAAGATCCGGTTATATTGTGTGGTTGCCTAAAACTTGTATATTGGCAGTTCATGGTTTGGAATATGGGTTTGGAGCACATGATTACTCTGCAAGTGGAGTTTTTGAGGTGGAACCAAAGCGATGCCCTGGTTTTCTATACAGATGCTCAGTGCAGTTGGGTTATACGAAAATGCCACCTGCTGAGTTCCGGTTATTTATGGAGGATGTAGCTTCAGAATACCATGGTGACACCTATCATCTGATCACTAAGAATTGCAACCATTTCACAGAAGACATGGCAATGAGATTAACTGGCAAAGAGATTCCTGGATGGGTGAACAGGCTTGCCCGAATAGGTGCGAAGTCACATCTCTTTACAGGATAGCGACCATTCTTTATTTTTATATGTTTCCTTATTGTGCTTCTCAGCTTCTCTAACCGAAAGATGTTAACTGCAATTTAGTTACCAACTCTTCATGTAGTTCTACTCGACAACAAACTGTTGATGAACTCTTTATGCTCTCCTAGTTTACTGAATTAAGCTGCTTTCTGTGGAAAATGTATGATATGCTACCATGACTTTGTTATTCAGGGTAATAGAAAATTTTCTGAGGAACTTCATAACTTTGTAACCTGCCCTTTCTTCTGACGCTGTGCAGAAAACATTAAATTTTAAAAAGTACATAATGTCTGAAATAATGAATACTGGCGCATATACTCATAACATTTTGAATGTGATCTGTTATATTCAGGTGTCATGTGCAGTTGTTTGCTTCCTGAAAGCCTCCAAGTAACCACGGTTAAACAGTCGCCAGAGTATCACAATTGTTCTGGTTAGTAATAAACTCTCACATTTAGTATCACTGTATCAGTTATTCTCATCCAACTGTTTATTACTACATCTTAATCTGTAGTTCTCTTTAAGGATTTTGGTCGAAAAATACTACTGGACTATTATTTTTTGCTTTGTAAGAATCTTGTTTCCCAAAACCTAGAAAAGGGGCATTTAACCATCTGTGGAGTTTTTATATTTTGTGACTACAGAGGAAGATGGCTCTGAGTCTCAATCCACACCAACCACACGCGAACCTACAGAAATTGATGAGGCAGATCAAGCTGATAAACACCTCCTCTCTCCTACTAACGCGGGTGGTATTGAAGTTTCTTTTGTCCGAGAATCATCTGTCAGGTGAAGTCGTGAAGTCTTCGTCTCTCTGTTTCTTCCATCAGAGAGTAGCCTTGGTATAAACATCAATTCAAAGGAATACTTTGATACGCATGGTGGTTCTGCAAAATGAACTACCTTCGTTGGGAATGTATTATAGTCCATGGTTGTGTATAATTACATTTTTGGTAACCGAGTTAAATTCTGGGTTGATCAGCTTAGTGTGACGTTTGTCACTTTATCTTACAGTTGTTCTTGCCTGTCTTAATGGTATGAAGCACTCTGCTTTCCGGTAAAAGATGTTAGGATCTTTTTTGGAAACATAAATTGTTGGGAAAATGAATGATTTGGTTTGGCGTGTCTGAATGTCCATTAGAATCTCTGAAATCAGAAGTTTTGATGAACTAGTACAGGAAAGTAGTTACCTAATTTACTAGTAATATATTTTTGTTACTACTAGTATAGTACATATTAATATGTAGCATCACCATATTGATACTACTAGTAACATTTACATGTGTTGATACTAATTAGATTTGGAAGGGTGTTTTAGGCATTTAGAAAACACACTTTATAATCTCCACAAAGTTTTTGGACTAGCGAGTAAATAATCTAGATTCACATGGAACACCGACAGCTCCTTTAGAAAATTACTCATCAAAATCTTCCGACGACTTTATTATAACATATACATACGGGATAGGGATAAACAGATGCAACATAAGATCTAGCTTTCATTTTGACATAAACTTGTCATGTGTTGTTGTATACTAGTTTTTCAAAATTTAAAGGTACATCATTGTTACAAAATCTTATTTGGATTCCCCGGTAGAAGAGGCATCGAGAGTCCAATTTTAGATGCCTTTAATTGTTGTAGCTTCTACTGCAGCAGACTTGTCATGTGTTGTTGTAATTCTGCTCATTGTGGCAAGTCTTTCCCGTCGACGGTCCGGTTATTGATTAATCATATGAAGAATAGTGATTCCAACAAAGTCCTGCCAATCTAGTGGCTTTCACTGTAAAAAAAAGAAAGAAATCCATCTTAATTAAAACCCATCCGAATTTGAAAATAAATTATACAACGATATTGCCTACTTTGCCAATAGAAATAGAAATTACCATTACTTGTGCAGCTTCCATAACTCATGATTATGGATACCGTGGAAACCTCACGAACTTCAAAAACTTACTCATGATAATGGGTTGAATTCAAGTAAACAGATACTGACGGATTGAAAACAGTTGGTTCGCAAGTCAGAAAGAAATCATCTAGGTTTTCTCACTTCACAAACACCAAACCTTGTTCGACTTTTGCTTGTTTGGATGCCTGACTACTTAAAAACATAAAAGAAAAAAAACCTCAATCACCACCACAAATCTGTACCAAATGCATAAACATAAATATAAAGCAAATGACTTTCTTGCTTTTAATCAATACATTGCCTTAACTAATAAACAAAAGCAAAGAATGCATTGGTAGAGCAAAGAATGTTGACATAATAATAACCAATAGTTTTGAGCATTTGAAACCACAATGATAACATAAAGCAACAATAATAAGATCATTCAAGACCTAAACGTGGTTAGGGATTTTAGAAGTATATAACAATGGTAGTTATAACATGGTCTTGAAAATGGAAGTATATAACAATGGTAGTTAGGGATTTTAGAAGTCATTCAAGACCTAAACGTGGTTAGAAACGGATTTTTTTTTTTAATAATCGTTTATTTTCAAGACCTAAAAGGTGTTGAAAATAACAAGATTTTTTATAGGGGGAAAGCCACTTTTACTAGGGGAAAGCTGACCTCAGTCTAGCCTATTTGACTATGGGTCAATATTGGGTGGAAAAAAGTATTAGCTTTCCCCTATCAAAAATTACGGTTGGAGATACGTATTACGATTAAACCGTTCGTATTTATTATTCCCTGCGAATCATCAAAAAACCCTAGAGAAATCCAACTATCTTTGAAGAAGATTACTTTCATCTCGATGGTAAAGCAAAATGGGAGAAAATTATCACAGCCATAACGAATCTACATCACAGGCAATTGAAGAATCAAACGAAGCAATAACAGATCTTGTTAGTTCTTCAAGTATAATACAACGAGATGCAAATGAAGAAGAAAATCAACTGTTTGAGGTGAAAAATTTGTTTAATACAATTGATTAGTTTACTGATTTAATGTATGTTTATCTGTATATGAAACTTATACTTTTGTGTTGTATATTTGTTAAGGTTCTCGATCATGAAAATAAGGTTTCGGTTGCAGACAGTAGATGTGATCAGTCAAGTCAATCTATTTCTTCCAATTGGGACTTAACTGATTCTTTTACAACCAATGAGGTGCGTTGGGTATAATCAAAGGATTTAACTCTAATCCAGTCATTCAAAATGCTTATCTAATGTGATTTGCTATCCTTTAGGTATTTGAGTCCAAGGAAGCAGTTCGTGAATGGTGCATGGAATTAGGCAAAACTTTGAACTGCGTTGTTGTTTGCAAATCATCAAGGGCAAAAAACTTGGACAGTAATGGTAAGGGATCATATTTAGAAATGCAATGCGAGAGAAGTGGTGTGAACGTCAGCCACAAGGGTAAAAACTATATCAAAACCCCAAATGTGAGGAAAAGGCATTCCGGCACTAAAAAATGTGGGTGCCCATTTTTGCTCAGTGCTCTTTGTGGAGATGATGGAAAATGGCGTGTTCGGGTAAAGTGTGGTTCTCATAATCATGATCTGCCTAAAACTCTTACGGGACATGCATACGTCGCAAGGTTGAAGGAAGAAGAGATCAAGAAAGTCGACAGCTTTACTGTGGATGGTGCTAGACCTCGAAATATTCTAACTTCACTAAAACAGGACAATAAAGATAATTATTGTACTATAAGAACCGTGTACAATGCCAAAGCTAAACTTAAAGAGATTTCGAATGAGGGCAGGTCAGTAATGCAACAATTCATGAAGTTGTCGGAAGAACACAAGTACACAGTTAAATGCAAACGTGATTCTATAACAAAGGAGGTAACTGATCTATTTTTTGCTCACCCTAAATATATTTTATTAGCTAGGTGTTTCCATAAGTTTATTCTACTCGATAATACTTACAAAACCAATAGGTATAAGTTGCCGTTGTTCCATGTAGTCTCTCATACATCAACGGGAAAGACGTTTACAGTTGCACTTGCTTTCATGAGTAGAGAGAAAATTGAAAACTACATATGGGCTTTGGAATGTGTTAAGGGTTTGTATTGGGAGAATGAAATTCCTTCGGTAGTCATAACCGATGGAGATAGCGGCTTGGGTACTGCAGTTGAGCATGTGTTCCCAATGGCATCTCATCTTTTGTGTACATGGCATATTGGAAATAATGTTTATGCAAAATGTGCAAAGCATTTTAGAATTGTTAGGGATAACCCAGATGAAGAAAACAAAGAAGAAGGAGATACTATGGAACCAAAAGAATCAAAAAATAATGATGTTAAGAATGATGACAAAGATGCTGAGAAAGAGAAAAACCAAAAGTTGTTCGATAATTTTATGGACGACTGGAAATCCCTTTGTTGGTCATCAACCGTAGATGAGTATTATGACCGGTATAAAAGGTTTTGTACTAGATGGTCTCCTGAATACAACAAATCAGTGAAGTATGTGACAGATACTTATTTGGATAAGTCAAAACAGAAGTTTGTTCGGGCATGGACTAATAATATCAAACATTACAACAATGTCGCAACAAGTAGGGTCGAAAGTGCTCATGGTGCACTGAAAAAATACCTCGGAACTTCACAAGGGTCATTTGTTACTTGTTGGTATAATGCTCGTATAAGGTTTGAAAATGATTTTGTGCAAATTCAAAGTGACTTCGAAGATAGTGCAACAAGAACCATGCATAATTTTTCAAGACAACCAACGTTCCAGATGCTTCTTAATAATGTGTCGCACTTAGGTCTGAGGCTTTTGATTGATAAGTTAACACGTTTTGACAAGCATGGGTCGGATATCAAAAAATGTGGGTGTGTGATTCGTATAACCAATGGGTTACCTTGTGCACACTTGTTGCTTCAATTTAAGGCTTCTAATGGTTTCATACCTCTAAGCGCCATCGATTCGTTTTATCGACAATTGACAAGTACTCCTCCAGTGAAAGAGCATACAACAAAAGCGTTTCAAGATCTTCCAGAAATAAAAGCTATTAATAAAGTGTGGGATGCTTCAATTGACACTCAAAGAGCTATTATGCAATCAGATCTCGGAGTGCTTGGAAATCCGAAGACAAATTACTTTAAAGAACCGAAAGTGTCTGAAGTACAACATGGTAGGCCGACAAAGTTACAACAGGCAAAGAACAAATTAACAAAAAAGAACTTATCAGAATTTGAACGTGTTAAAAATGCTTTATCGTGTGCTGAGGAGGGCAGTGTTGAAGAATGATTGCAAACCACTGACATCACAAGCTAAAATAGTGTCAATCAAACAGCCACTTGATGAATATTACTTGGTTCGACTTCCATTAGAGATTCCGCCTTTTGTAAATCACATTGAAGATGTGAACAAGGATGGACATTGTGGGTACTGGGTTGTGGCCAAACAACTGAAATTGTTGACAAAGAATGTAGAAGCACCATGGAGGTATGTACGACAAGAGATGGTAAAAAATCTAAAAAAGATGAGACTTTTCTATCAATCGATGTGGGATGTCAAGGGGTTTAAAGATTTACTGGAGAATGTAGACTTCCCAATTAGTGGTGTTGATATGGAAGTCAACCACTGGATGACTTTGCCAGAAGTTGGTTTTCTTATAGCCGAGACCTTCACAACGGCCGTTGTTATATACAACAAGTAGGGCAGCAATACTTTTGTGCCAAATCATGTTAAACCTTCCATTAGGACAAAGGGTAGGATCATCTTTATGGGTTATGTTGATGGATCACATTTTGTTAGTCTGCAGATGGAACTCAATGCGCCAATCCCTCCATACCCATCATATGATTTTGCACAGGAAGCGTTGACCGAGTGTGGACGTGAATGGCTAAACCTATACAAGAAGAGAATTGCAGTTTATGAAGCACTCTCGAAACTTGGAAAGGCCAGTAATAAAGATGAAAGCCTGGGAACAATTAACTTGGATGATTAACGATATTTTGTAAGTGGTTAGGGCAGCTTACTTTGTGCATATATGGCGAGAAAGGTACGCATCAATTTATTTCTCAATTCTAGTATATATTAGTGTAAGTAGCATCATTATTAATTAGGTAGCAAAGAGATAAGTATATGAGGTTGGAAGTACCCAATAAGAAACTTGTATCCACTTTTTAGCAATATATGCCACATGACTTAGCTATACTAGTCAACAGTAGCAATCATAAACTCGTCTCTCTCTATATATATCTTAAGTTAAGTTACTGGATTGTACTTTCAATTAATGCATTTTAGCTTTATAACATAAATACACATCTTTCTTAAACTTATAAGATTAGTTCTATCAATGTGTTTTGTAGATGAAACTGAAGTCGAAGGAGGTGGTGACATGGGAGAGAAACTAATATGTTTTGAAGGGCCTTCAGTGTTTACGTTCAATAAACTGTAGTGTGCAACTGCCGACTGCACAGATGATGGGAAGCAACTACTTATTGTGTACAAAGCTATGTTGTAGGACGGTAGTCAAGTTGAAGATGACAGGTTGTGGAAGAAAATTGCTTAGAATCTAAAACAACTGGAAAGGCAGTCATGTGCAATCATTCTTTTTCAAGAATTAATATTGGTGTCCGATAAATTATTTTGGGGTAATTTGCGTTACCTACCCTGACGAAGATTATAATTTAAGTTACCTCCCCTACAGAAATAACCTCCCCTCCGTCCAATGGTCTGTTAGATGACTCACCGGCTATGTATAGGTGGACAGAAAAAAACACGTGGCCCTTATCTACCAAAAATACCTTCATCTTCTCGATCTTTTTTTTTATTGGGAACAGAAGAAGAAAAAATATCCATTTTCTTCCCCAAACCATCAGTAGCAGCCATAGATGGGCGATTAGGACTTTGGTACGGGTTTGATATTGGAGAAGGGAGGGTACACCAACTGCGGCTACTGTTTCCGCCAACCCAAACCGACGATGGCTCTTCCTCTTAAAAATACCCATCAACCCTAACATATAAACCCATATTTTTCTCCACCCCATTATTGAACCTTCCGCCAATACCACTAGATCTTTCTATCTGGACAGAAGAAAAAAATGGTAGATTAATAGAGGTCGTACCGCCCAACTTCAAAACCAACAACATCAAAATAGTTATATATATAAAGCAGCAACACGAATTTGAGGTCTGATTTAATATTAATTTGAAGATTTGATCAAGAACAAGCCCTAATTTTAGGAATTTCTTTTTCTTAAATTGATAAATCATCAGACATCATCAACAACAATGAATCATAAAATCCAACACACCTGACTTCATCGACAAATATTTCTTCAGGTGATTTGATTGCATGGATTTTCTATAATTTTTACTATCAAAGGTTTCAACGAAATTGGTTTTTTTGGTTTGAAATTTGGGAACCGATTAAGGAATTTGATTCGATATAATTGGGTGATTTGAATATATGGGTTTTCTTAAAGTTTAATTGTTCTTTCCTCTTAAAATTATCATGCGCTCTCCGATCTCTCCGCAATCATCACCTGAAATGCCAGAATTAAGCCCATTCTTAGACATAAAGGGTCTGTCAATAGACAATGGGTTACCTTCAAAATCAACAACATCAAGACAAATCCTTCTCGCCGGCTAGAGATTGGGTCTTATGGCTCATTGCTTTGGTCGGGTTAAACTTCTCAGAGAAGTCGAGTCAACACTAGGAACAACATCAACAAGAGAAAATCAGGGAATCAACTAGTGAAGATTAAATTTAATGTTCTCTGTTGTTGATTGTGGTGTCGATTGTGAGTGGAAGATTATGGCAGAGTTTGACAACAAGAAAATAAAGTAAAGATTTGAGAAAGTTTCACATCGGGGTTTGCTGGTGTTAGAGAAATAATTGTTCTAATCTCATATTGATCTGAGTGTATTTTGATGGTAATTGGCTAAGCTTGTGCATCCCAGTAATGACGAGCTTTAGAAGGACATATGGAAATTGGTTCAGGATGTTCCACCGGTGGAGGAAGAGGCTGATATGGACAGAAACTAAGTAAATCTTACGAAGAAGATGAGGGTCTTTTTGGTAGATAAGGGGACACATTTTTCTTTTTGTCCACCCGTACATAGCCGGTGAGTCAGCTAACAGACCTTTGGACGGAGGGGAGGTTTTACGAATTTTATTTTTGTAGGGGAGGTAACTCAAATTATAATATTCGTCAAGGGAGGTAACGCAAATTACCCCAATTATTTATTTCATTGGTGAACTCCTTTGCAGTAACTAATGAGTTCTTCATAATGAACTTGTTTATTTAGTGCTAGAAATGAAGCATAACTATTTTGTTAATTAATTGATCATTTTATGGGCTACGGTTATGCAAGGGTAAAGGGTCATATAGCAGATTGAACTTCAAACATAGTTTTTGATAGGGAAAGCTAATACTTTTTTCCACCCAATACTGACCCGGAGTCAAATAGGCAAGACTGAGGTCAGCTTTCCCCCTAGTAAAAGTGGCTTTCCCCTTATAAAAAAATCAATAACAACCACCTTGGATGACACCATTATTAGATCATGGCAGTGAACGTCAAAAATTTCCTAATACACACACAACTAAAGAACTAAATAACTCAGCACCATAATGCAACAATACAAAGAAAACATTCCTTCACAGGAAACAAAAAAACAAACATTGAATCCTAAACCCCGGCAACATCCATCCACCAAAAAACTAGATAAAAATTCAACCTTCCATACTCCGCTCCCGGATACCCAGAAAACAAAGAAATTCAAACACCTTGACAGACAAAAAACACCACCTTCATTTGAGTTATTTAGAACTAAATAACACAGATAATTTAGAAGGGACTTTCTTTAATGTTTCTCAATTATTATCAAGGACTTAAAATCAGTGAATCAATATTATTCAAGTGCCATTGAACTAGTTTTCTCTAAATTCTGGAAGCCTAGTGTTCATTTAGTTTGCCATATTTTAGATTTGAGTTAAACAGTCTTTTCATTTCGGTGCAGATGAGCTCAAGGAAACTAAAGCCTACGAGCGTTGGGTGAAACAAGTTGATGAAATGAAACCTCCAACAGAACGTAAAAAAAAGTAAGTTATCTTTTGTGCAATTATCATGTAGGGATTGTTCAATTATCATGTCAGGATTGTTTTCAAATTATTATGACATGCACTAACTTCACATTGAAATCTGTTGATTCAGATCTAACAAACTTCCAACGGCAGAAGCAGAGGATCTTCTTGCGGTGATTATTCAGCAGAGGAAAGAAGACTTTGATACTAATTTGACGACCATGATGTCAAAGTATAAGGAAATCGAATCTGAATCTGTTGAACCCTCTGAAGAAGAGTTTGAAGCTGCACGAAAGAGACTTGAAAGCAAGAAGGCTAAGAATGCTTCAAAAAAGAAAAAAAAGAAGGCTAAGGGAAGACACAAGAAAATAAGTAATACCGTTTTATCAATATTGCTGCGACTTTTGCTTTCGAATGATCTGCCCCTGATTTTCTCTTATGTGTGTGGGCGTCTTTGTGCGGCAATTTTACATTGATTTAGTCTTTTGCAGTTTGGGCTCATCAGATGTAAGCCTAGTTTGGTATTGTTGTGAGTTTTACAAAAATGCTTTTCATTTGTGCTGTGCTGTGCTGTGCGTTGTTGTGTTGTGCTTTAAAAATAAAGTAGTCAGACGTTTGTAAACTATAATATGTAAAATGGTGTGGAACCAACAAATTGTAAATTTTGTTTGGTAAATTATCATCTTGAAGTGTTTATGATGTGGCTAATGGCAAAAATAGATATGGTTTAATTTTTTTTTTAAATTACATCTATTAATAATAAAAAAAAGAAATATTATATCATAAAAAAAAAACCTCATACAAAAGCCTTGGTGGGTAGCCTAGCAACAAGCTGGGCTCCAACACCTTTTTGAATAGCAACACCTAGTCTATTAAAAATAAAACTACCAGAACCACAACTAGCATCATTACTAACTAGACAATTTTTCAAACGCTTAAAAAAACATAAAGTATCTTCGCCGAAGTTCTCCCAAAGTAGAGAAGGCTAAAACACCTGCACCATAGCCATGTGAAACACATTTGTCCAAGTATTTAGTGTGTTTACGCGAAACATCACTCGAAATAGCTTTTCCAGAACGAAGGAACGAATTCCTTCACCGTTGAACTACGAGACACCCGTGACATCCATACGAGACATCTTTCCCATTTTCCCGATTTTGGAACAAGAATGTCAGACGACGCAAATCCTTACCATTATCAGACAGAAACCCCAGAGAAAATTCCTTAAACACATGCACACCAGCCTTGTAACAAATATATTTTGAATATTTTATTTAAATAAAGATAAAAAAATAATAATAATTCTTATTCATATTTTAATCATTTAATATTTTAATTCTTAATTTTTACCTTTAAATATTATTATTATTATTATTGTGTTGTGCGTTGCTGTGCTTTTAAAAATAAAAAATAGACGTTTGGTAAACTATAATATGTCGTGCTTTTAAAAATAAAAAGTAGACGTTTGGTAAACTATAATATGTAAAGTGATGTGGAACCAACAAACTGTAAATTTTGTTTGGTAAATTATCATGTTGAAGTGCTTATGATGTGGCTAATGACAAAAATAGACATGGTTTAAAAATTCTTTTTAAATTACATCTATTATTATTGTGTTGTGTGTTGTTGTGCTTTAAAAATAAAGTAGTCAGACGTTTGGTAAACTATAATATGTAAAGTGATGTGGAACCAACAAACTGTAAATTTTGTTTGGTAAATTATCATGTTGAAGTGCTTATGATGTGGCTAATGACAAAAATAGACATGGTTTAAAAATTCTTTTTAAATTACATCTATTAATAATTAAAAAAAAATATTTTGAATATTATTTAAATAAAGATAAAAGATAATAATAATAATTATTCTTATTCATATTTTAATTATTTAATATTTTAATTTTTACCTTTAAATACATTATTATTATTGTTGTTGTAATTATTATTTTATAAATAAAATTTGATTAGTGAAATAATTGTACATAAATAAAAATACCAAAGAACTGATAGCTTACATTCTGCAAGCCAGTTCCAAATTCTGATAAAAGTCATGCACGAGATTCCATCCAAAATCAAAAAAAGAAAAAGTTGGGTTTCACAAAACTGTTGCAAAACAGTTGAAGAAACCGTTGCGAGGTTGAAGAAACCGTTACGAAGGTTGAATAAACTGTTGCAAAATAGTTGAAGAAACCGTTACAAGGGATGAAGAAACCGTTACGTGATTGAAGAAACTGTTGCGAATAGTTGAAGAATTGATGAAAGCGTGACGAAGGATGAACAAAGCGTTACGAAAACCTAATCTTCATCAATGTACAACTCCAGATCGAGCAATTCTTCACCGTCAGTTCAGAGGATCTCGTCCATAGAATCTGTCCAGCTTCCCGTACACCAGTGATCCAGTGCTTCTCATGCGCTTACTAATGTGGGTACATTCGGCGCCACGTCAGCGGAGACCCTGCCACATTAGTAAAGATCACTCAGTCAGCGAGAGCCACGTCAGCAAAATGGCATAGTTAGCATAGCCATGTCAAGACCGACTACCACGTCGGTAGATTCGCGATTTGAAAGCGGACGGTTGGGAGGACCGCCACGTCAGCACCTCATGTCCAGTCAGTAACGTCACGTCAGCTCTTAACTGCCATGTCAGCAAACTGTGTACGGTCAGCACTGCCACGTATGCAACAGCACGCGCGCATCATAAAAGTCTTGTTTCGTCAACTTCTTCGTTTTAAGTCCGAATTGAGTGATTTTTGGATCGTTGGAATCGTCTTTCAATTCCCTACAATATAGAAGCAAAAAATCCAGTGATCGAGAAACTTTTATATGCACTTAGGACAGCAACATGATCGAGTTCGAGGTTCGTGGATAGCGACATGATCGAGTTCGAGGTTCGTGGATAGCAACATGATCGAGTTCAAGATGAGGATTGCTTAGACCCTTCAATATTTAGCCTTGCATCACTTCGCAAGCACCTAAAGCCTCACCTTGCACGTGAGCATATTAGTCTTGCTCTTATCGCAAGCATAAAATCTTGTCTTGCACGCGAGTATGAAAGATTTGCACATTGGCAAGCATAAAGTCTCGTCTCAACCACGAACCCAACGCCCGATGTTGGTCCAAAGTCTCGTCGAACCACGAGCCCAATGCCCGATATTGGTACAAAGACTCGTACACAACACAAGCAACAGCCAGCCTACCTGAGCAGCGGGCGCTTCAGCCTTGTTATGTTGCGAGCAAAAGCCTTGCCCTAGCCGCAAGCACACTACATTCTACTCAAGACTCGACTAGCTCTTGAGCATCATCAAGTCCACCACGTGGAAAAAAATTCTCGCCTAGCACGTGAGCAAATTTATTGCAGGTTACCACAGTTGGGGGCGTCTTTGTAATGTCTCGACAAACGCTTGGGGGGCGAGTTTCATCATCAATGATCGACGCAAAAGGAAAAACAAATTTCTTAACCACCAACAAGTTGGAGGTTAAGAGGGGGCGATGTTTGTACCATCAATAAATTGATGGTGGCCAGCTAATAAAGCCTGTTACGTCTAGTTCGTGGAGGAAGGTTTCAGAAGTTTCCACATGCTTTGTTGCCCAAGTTGCTTGCACATGAAGTTTGTATCATAATTAGGGTTACATAAACACTATAAATACATGTATCCTAAAGCCTAAGAGGATATGAAATCCTAGGTTAGCTAACCATAATTATTGTAAACCTCATATCAATACAATATCTCCCCTATGGGATTCATCCGTGGATGTAGGCAACACTTGCCGAACCACGTAAATTCTTTGCCTGCTCTCTTTATTTATTGTTTTCTAGCCCTAATTTTCATTAATCATCATCAAATCATCGTGTTTAGTGCCTAAAAGTAATTTAGGATATGCAACTAATTTCACTTAAATCCGTCAACCAAGTAGTTATGGGCATTTTTTGTGGGAAAAAATTTGGGGAACTCTCAACTTTGCTACTGTTCTAAGTTTGGTGCTGCCACTAATGTGATTTTTCTAATATAAAAAATATGAGATATTTCAAAGTAATCATCATGGAAGGTAGAAATTTTGGCTACAAACCTGAGCACGCCAGGTAATGGACATTCGAATTGTTAAATGCCAAATACATTAAGGAATCAAATTTTGGATACAAACCATTAAACATTAACTTACTTACAGTCTAACACACAGTTCATTCTATATGGGCTAACCTTAACTGTGTGACCATCGTTCATCCAGCCAGCACAAACCTTCCATTCACATTCTTCATCATATTTTCACTTAGCCGTGACTGTGTGATAATCATTTTTATAAAAAAAAGATCTCAAACCTCTATGGTATACCAAATATTCTTAAATGCCTCATATACGTACCCCATTTCAAACCCGTAATTGATAAGATTTGTTCTTCGCCCAAATACACTTGTGATACTCTAAATCACACCCAAAAATTTCTCCAAATCCACTTTGAGAATAAGCACAAGAAATCGATCTGAAACCCTAATAGTTTCGAACTTAATATGACCTAAAACCGCATCCCACAGTTGATAGAAAATGAGAAAAACCTAACCTAATATCTCCATCACCGAAGAAGAAAGGGAAGGCCAAACAAACACATCTGATCGTATGTGTTACCACTAGTTCATAGACGGGTCTCATAATTTTTTTTTTTTTTTTTTTTGAAGGAAACAGGCATTTTATTATATTAATCCTCAAACAAGTTGAGACGTTGCATAATACAATAGGATGGTTCTTCATGAAACCACCACCTATTTACATTGTTTGAAATTGCAAATTGTACAAATTCATGAGCAATTGAATTAGCGTCTCTAGGAATAGATGTAAAATTTATATCACTAAATTCCTTGACGCGATCGTGGATAGATAAAACAGTTGAGCGGATACTCCATTGAATATCATTCATGCTCCCTGTTATGGCTTTAGGTATCTCCTAAGCATCTCCTTCCACGATTATTTTTGAAGCTTGTATTCTTCTCGCCAATTGTAAGCCAAGACCATATGTTTTAGCCTCCGCCACCATAGAAGAAAAAGAGTCAAAGCAGAAAGCACCACAACCCAAGTATATACCAGAAGAATCTCTAGCTATGGCTGCAGCTGCACCTCTGCCATTGTTATACGCTGCATCAACATTAATCTTAATGGTGAACTGAGGAGGAGGCATCCATTGAACTGAATCTTGTTGGTTGATATGAATCAAGGAATTGAAGTTCAATGCATGGTGAAGATCGAAAAGCATAAAGTCTTGCAGAATGTAAGCTATCGGTTAATTGCAAAATGGAAGTGCTGGTTAGGAGTGGTAGTGCACATGAGCTTGTGGTGATGCAGTTGCTACAAGCCATGATCTGAGGAGTGTGTTGTTAGTATTTTGATGGGGTTTGTGATGGATTCAGAGATGCGTAAGCTGTGGTGGTATTGTTGAGCTAAAGAGAACAATTGGGTTTGATTTTGTCGCTGCTGTTGCTGGTATTTACATGGATATTGCAGGCATGAATGGAATGGTTGTGTGACTTCTGGAATAGTGCAGATGGGTGGTTGTAGGCATGGATAACTAATATTGAATGAAGTCGCAGGGAATTGAAATCCCAAATGGTGGATATATTGCTGCTTCTGGAGGAATTGGCTGGAATGTATGAATGCTATGCAAGATGGCAGGAGGTGATTGAGGTTGAATCGGAGATGAAATAGAAGGTGGAGTAAATGTTGGATGCAATAGACTGGTTGAGCTCATGGTGGTTCTGGTAATTTACCGGTTGTCAGCCCGTCAAAAATAATTTCACTTTCTCACTCTACTAAATATAAATGAAGTATATGATAAGAAAGAGTTTGTATCCACAGAGAGGCAATTGTTGTTATAAAATTTCAGTTTCTAAAGTAACCAAGGGGGGATTTTTGTTTTATCTAAGCAATAAAAATAATTGAAAGCAATAAAATAATTTGAATAATCAATAAGGAGAAGATATTGGTCACGGGATAGTATCATTCACAAACATGTATTTTCATCAATGATTAGAATTGATAATTTAATCTCTCATTTACTAAAAGTCCTAGGATACCTTGATCGCAAGTATATCCCGCTAATTCCCTGATTTCATCACAACCACATTAAAAGATGCATATGTGAATTCTTCTTAGAAAGCAACCTAAAGTGTAAAAGCACAATTAAGTTTAACTCCCTCAAAGCACTAAGTTCTATGGAATAAGACTAATCAAGGCAATCAAACGTGTAAAAGCACTAATTCAATTTAACCAAGGTTATGATTCATATGCAATTATAAAGATGTATCACTACAAGTAATAACCACACTATGCAACTTAGAATCAGGGATAAACAACTATTTCGTATTGAAAACCCTAATCTAGCAATAGAGATGAATGTAAATCGGATTGATTAGGACTCAACCAAACAAACAATCAAATCATATGACAATATTAATAATGAATCATAAACAATAAAGTATTGAGACAAAACTAATTCATAGATTCAAATAACATGTTGAGAAATCAACTTTATCCCATAACCAATAATATGTGTTTAGCTACTCATAGCTATGGAGTTCATCATAAAAATATTAATTGAATATAAGAAGATGAACAAAAGCAAACCCTAGAAGTGTAAACAAAAACGGCTCTCTCCAAGTTCCAAGAATAATACGTGATATCCCCAAAGTTGTAGAAAACTTTCTCCTTTTGTAGCTTTTTCATCTTTCCAAAACTAGGTCTTCAAAGCCCAAAGTCCAATAATAAAATGTCCACCAAGCCCATATGTGAAGAATACCCATGTGAAAATATGTCCCAAAAGTAGTCGCCGGAAAACTGGTATTATGGCCGGAAATTGGCCGGAAAATATATCTCAGGTGACCGACAAAGTCCACCCGGTCACCGGTCAACGAGTCAGCTCGGTTGAGTCAACTCGGGTCAACTCAGAAGTCAACCGAGTCAATGAGTCAGAAGGATAATCAGACGAGTCAGGTCTGGCTCAGTCTGATTCACTTTGGCCTATGCCATTTGCACTGGCCAGAGATTGTGATGCACAATCCTTGTGCTGTAACATTACACATCCAGCCCTAATGGCTGCTTCCTGCACATCAAGCCATCTTGCCCGGGCCATCTCACCCAATTCTGCAGCTTTATCAGTTCAATTCCAAGCCATCTTCACAACACAAACTCCATTCCTTGCAGTTCACCAGCACAAGCCATAACTCCTTGCAACAGCCATATTCACTTCTGTCTCCTTCTTACACTCAAATTCTATACATAACTCCGTTCAACCACACAACACCCAGGAACCGCAATATCCTTCAAACTGCGCACCTCCATTTGCAGTCTCGCATACAACCAACAACCTGTACTTTATTGCAGTAACAACACATTCTGCAACATAACAATTCCATCTGCATCACTCCATCTCAGGCTCAGTTTTACCTCTAACACTCTGCAGTTCATACATTCCTTCAAGATAAACCTAACAAACATCTAGGCTTCAACCATTGCAGCTGCATCATTTCAGGTTTCTTGATTTGACAGACCACTGCAACACCATCCCATTGGAAGCATCACAACCATACACACAGACTCAGTATTCTTCACTTATGTTCAGTTGTAACATCAGCTCCAACTAAAACCCTTGAGCACAATAACACAATCACCTCTTCCCTGCAGTGCCAACTCCGCTTCATTCGACTGCCATCACTAGCATTTCACGGTTCAGTTCCATTGCATCCATTCGATTCACTCCTTGTATCATCATCATCTTAGGCATTCAACAACACCCCTAAAACTCCATACTCCATCCCTGCAATCTAACTGCAACTACAACACATGCATATCTCCTAAACATTCATCTATTCTGCAACTCAAGATTGAGCTAACACCACCAGACCTTGTAATTTATCATCACAGCTCTACAACAATACCTACAATTCTAGACTACCACTGTAATATCAGTTTCTGCAGCTCAACTTGCCAATCCTGCAATTTTGATTCACACATTCCAACAGCAGTTGCAACTCAGCTCACTGCCTCCATCGAACTCATTTTAGTCCCTTGTTTCGCACCAACAACAACATCAGATCAGCTTCAGTCTCATCAGTTCTTCCATCTTTACCTCGAGCCATTATGACCAACCAACGAACCGATTTTAGTTCACCTGCAAGTCAAGCCCAGCTCAACTGCATTACCATAACACCTGACATTTGGAACTATTTTCCTCCATTACTGGTTCTCACAGCAACAACATCACAAACAAGCCAACCATTTGTTCAATCTCCTCCTTGAATTGCACCTGCAACTTACTTCACACAAACTCTCCATTTCTCTTGGCTGCAATTCCATAATCCCAGGTCATCACCAGCTGCACCAATAACAACTCAATCTCCACTGAATTGCAAGCTCCATTGTAGCTCACCACCAGAACCACGACTAACTCAATCTAGTGCCTCAGTTCATTTGCAGGTGTAAGCTTAACCTCCAGAACTTGCTCCTCTTCTTCCCTTTCTTGCTATCACCACAGAACTTCAATTTCTTCCATCAATTTCACAGATTCTAAATCATCTTCTCCTCTTCATTTGAACATCGTATTCACCTTCAATCCACCATTTATCACCAAACCCATCTTCTTATTATCGAGATTGAGCTCAGCTTCCATCTGATTCATTCAATTTCTCATAAACCCAGAGATTCAATTCAAACCCTTGTAACATCCATGGCGGCAAAACCCAAATTCCTAACTCATCAGAAACCCCTCTTCTCTGCTTGAATCGAACTCGATCCCCTTTCTTTCTCAAATCGACAATACCAACAAACCCTAGTTTCTATTTCAATTTTCTTTGAATCTTCTTCAAATTCTCTGTTGATGATGGCAACAACTTGAATTACTTTGATCGAAATCTCTACCATCTTTGAGGGTTCGTTCCTCTCTGAATAACGGACGAGAATGATGGAGAGATGATTTCTCTCGATTTCAGGGTTGTGTAAGAAATGAAGGTGGATACAGCCACCCAGGTCCGGCAGATAAGGGGTAACCAGCTCATTCTAGCTTGTCGGTTTCGAAGGACTGACACCCTAATTCCTTTCTCAATTCAAACGTCAGTTTTGAGGAACCGCCAGTTCATTCTTCACCTCCTTCTCGCACAACCTAGCCGGCTCCAAATATATTTCGCCCGTCAATTGATCTTTTTGGCCTTTACGCTCCAAATGTACACTTTCTCCTTCTTTTGCTCCAAAGGACTCCATTGCACCTAATAACTCAAAACTAAACATAAGAGATGCATTTCACAAGGATAATAGCAAATAAAGCATAAATACTAGATATAAAATTAGGTGTTTTACAACACCTATCAAATTCCCCCACACTTAGACTTTGCTAGTCCTCAAGCAAATCAAACAAAATAATTCTAAAGCATACATACAACTCTGTGTCGTCGAGGCTACGGTCACACTTAGCACGTATAACAAGCCTTTGAACCCCTAGGTGTTCCTAGTGGACGAGTTATAGTCTCGTGAGGGTTTACTAGAGATATACCCACAAAACCTATTTTTCCAACTTATTAGTTCTCCGAAATAATAGCATCCAACGCGCTAAGAAGACATAGAGATTCTGCACACTAGTCATAAGAAGTTAGACACATAAATGAACACAATCTTATCCTTAAAAGTTGAGAGAGAAATAACCATCCCTTCTCGAAAGAAATTCGGGTTCGGAGTGATCAAAAGTCTCGACTCTGCCTCACAAGAAAGGGTTTTATGAAGTTGCTCTCAATAATAAATAGCTTTTTATGGGTCACACATGTGTCCAGGTAGGAATGAAGAGAGAATCCTGCGACACTTTGAATGGTAGGAAGTCATAACCCTCCGAATCGTTTTGAAAACCCACATCTTTTATCATTTTTGAAAACCCATTTTTTCTGACAATCTCTAAGAAAGGAAATTAACCACTTAACGAATGTGGGAATATGCTTACTTACCTTGTTATATGTTCGACATGCATCTAGCACCACTCTCACAGCATCCATAGAAACGTCTTCGGTCTTCATTCTTTTTCTTCATCTTCGTCTTCGGTCTTCAACTCTTGATGATAACTCTTGAACTTCGTAGAATCTTGACAATGTAACTCTTTTCCTCGAAATCCTTATTGCTTGAAACTTCATTGTAGATATTCCTTCTTCCATTGGCTTTATTGAAAGAATACAAAACTAAAAACGAACTATACAAACCCAAAATATGATACAATGGATTTTTCTTGTCTCTTTTTTTTTTTATTTTTTTTTTTCATCATTTTTTTTATTATGAGACAAGAAAAATAAAACAAATACAAAATGAAAACAAAACGAAACAAAACAATAAAACTAGTAATGAACCTAAAAAATTTTCTCTTGTCTTTTTTTTTTTTCTTTTTTTTTTTCTTTTTTTTTTTGAGACAAGAGAAATAAATACAAACTGAAAAATAAAATAAGTACAAATGGCCATGGTGTAAGTACTTTACCGCTTGATTCTTCACAACTTGTATGTCTTGATATCATAAACTTCTCGAACTCTCATCTTGATAATCTTCGCTCTTATACAATAGTCTTCAACTTGTAAAAATTCTGCTCCTCGTCTTGTTGCTTTACTTGAATCTGAAATCTGCTCATTTCTGTATTGTTGCTTGTAAACCTTGAACGTCTTCAACTTTCCTTCAAATTTGTGATGCTCCTCTTGTTGATGATGATGGTGTTTCTATGGACCTGTTGGTGTAGAGAGAGATAAAGTGGATGGTGCTAACTGCGAACAAGATTACAAGTGGTATGTAAGTTAGCAATTCGATGTCACCATCATGATTGATAAAAATAGCACTCAAGAGGTCAAAATAGTGCTTTTATTGGTGGGAGGTTGGGCAGCTCACCATTACGGACAAAATCGCTCACAAGATAATGCCCGGAATTTACGTACGGTGACACACACTCTCTAAAAGCACATATTTATGCTCCTCTTGTTGATGATGGTGTTTCTATGGACCTCTTTGTTGTTGTAAGTTGGTGTAGAGAGAGATAAAGTGGATGGTGCTAATCGCGAAAAGATTGAAGGTTCGATGTCACCATCATGATTGATAAAAATGTCAAGAACAAAATGGGTGGGAGTCTCACCACTATATGGGACCACTACATATTTCTACAAAGAATATCTCATGAATTCATTGGGACCACTACCTTATTTATTCAGACCTTATTTATTACCGGCATGGTTAAATCCAACTTTAACTCTCATACAAGTAAGAAACCCGATCATGTTCTCTGTCATCTCTAAGTTCAATCACTTTTATGAGAATCTAGATGTAATCTTAGCGACATGTATACTATGTGACTCTAAACTAACTACAAGTTGGAGTTTTCTTATTCACTAGTTTACACAAAAGTTGAAAATTTCATGAAAAATTTACAATGCAAATGCTTAACCACTCCCCCACACTTAAACTTTACATTGTCCTCAATGGAAATTGAATCGTCCAAAGTAAGTCAAGGTGGGAAATTCTAACATGATATGTGACAAGAAATCAGAAAAAATAAAAACAAGACAAGAAAAACTAAAAACAAGACAAGAAATAAATACAAGACAAGAAATACTCATCCGATGGGTTGCCTCCCATTTAGCGCTTGGTTTAAAGTCGTCACCCGACTATCTCCTTGCTTTCTATGACTCCTCCGGAGGAGTACATCCACAAAGTTAACTCCTTCCACCACTTCGGAAGTGAAATTCTCATAATATGGTTTCAACCGGTGCCCATTAACTTTAAGTTCTTTTACTGTAGCTATGCTACGAATTTCCACTGCACCATGAGAAAACACATTAGTAACAATAAAAGGTCTGATCCATCGTGACCTTAATTTACCCGGAAATAAATGCAAGCGAGAATTAAACAAAAGCACTTTCTCGCCCAATGCAAAATTGTTTCCTAGAAATCATGTTATCATGAAATGCTTTCGTCTTTTCCTTATAAATGCGTGAGCTTTCAAATGCATCATTGCGAAGCTCCTCTAGCTCTTGGAGTTGTAACTTCCTTTGCTTTCCAGCCCCATCCATCTCCATATTGCATTGCTTAATAGCCTAAAACGCCTTATGCTCAATTTCAACGGGTAAATAACAAGGTTTACCATACACAAGCCTAAAGGGAGACATCCCGATAGGTGTCTTGTATGCGGTTCTATACGCCCACAAAGCATCATTAAGTCGCATGCTCCAATCTTTCCTTGTTGGGTTCACCGTCTTCTCTAGAATGGATTTCACCTCCCGGTTAGACACCTCGGCTTGTCCATTTGTTTTGGGATGATAAGGTGTTGCAATCTTGTGCGACACATTATACTTCTTCAACAAGCTTTGTAAAATCCTATTTTTGAAGTGAGAACCCCCATCGCTAATTATGGCTCTTAGAATTCCAAACCTTGCAAAAATATTAGCTTGCACAAAATCTGAAACCACTTTAAAATCATTAGTTGGGGTGGCCTTAGCTTCCACCCATTTCGAGACATAATCAACAGCAAGTAAGATATAAAAATTCCCATGGGAGTTGACAAAAGGACCCATAAAATCAATACCCCATACATCAAAAACTTCAATAAATTGAATAAAAGTTTGTGGCATTTGATTTCGGGCACCTAGATTGCCTGTTCTTTGGCACTTATCACAAGTTGTACAAAATATATGTGCATCCTTAAACAAGGTCGGCCAATAGAAACCGATTTCAAGTACCTTGTGAGCGGTTCTCTTACTCCCAAAATGTCCTCCGCAAGCATAAGAGTGACAAAAAGACAAGATAGAATTAAATTCATATTCGGGAACACACCTTCTTATTACTTGGTCACTACAATGTTTCCATAAGTATGGATCATCCCATATGTATTGGTTTCCTAACTTCTTAAGTTTGTCTCTCTCAGCACAAGATAATATTGGTTTCCCATATGTATTGGTTTCCTAACTTCTTTGGGATTTGTTTAGACACTAAGTAATTGACAATATCGGCATACCATGGTTCTCCAAAGGCAATTGAGAATAGTTGCTCATCCGGGAAACTTTCACGAAATGGGATAGCTTCCTTGTCCACAGCAAGACGACTCAAGTGATCCGCAATGGTGTTCTCAATTCCTTTCTTGTCCTTGATTTCAATATCAAACTCTTGCAAGAGTAAAATCCACCGTATGAGCCTCGGTTTCGCTTCTTTCTTCATTAGCAAGTACCTAAGTGCTGCATGATCAGAAAAGACAACAACTTTTGTACCAATTAGATAAGAGCGAAACTTTTCCAAAGCAAAAACAATGGCTAACAACTCTTTTCAGTGGTTGTGTAGTTTTGTTGGGCCTCATTTAACGTTCTAGAAGCATAATAAATAGCATGAGGTATCTTCCCTACACGTTGCCCAAGCACCGCACCAACCGCATAGTCACTTGCATCACACATGAGCTCAAAAGGCTTGCTCCAATCCGGTGGTTTAATGATAGGGGCTGAAATCAAAAGTTCTTTCAAACGATTGAATGCCGCCATACACTTTTCATCAAAGTTAAAAACCACATCTTTTTGCAATAAGTTACAAAGTGGTGATGCTATCTTGGAAAAATCCTTGATGAATCTTCGATAGAAACCTGCATGACCAAGAAAAGAGCGTATCTCCCCCACCGTAGTGGGAGGGTTAAATCACGAATAATGTCTATCTTCGATTTATCAACTTCCAAGCCTTTAGAAGATATTATATGGCCTAAAACTATGCCATGAGTTACCATAAAATGGCACTTCTCCCAATTCAAAGTCAAGGTTTGTTTCAACACATCGTTCAAGGATTAGAGACAAGTTGTTCAAGCAAAGGTCGAATGAATCACCAAAGACACTAAAGTCGTCCATGAACATTTCGATTATGTTTTCAACATACTCTGAAAAGATACTTACCATACACCTTTGAAAAGTAGCTGGAGCATTGCATAAGCCAAAAGGCATCCTTCTATAAGCAAAAGTACCAAAAGGACAAGTGAAAGTGGTTTTCTCTTGATCCTCCGACGCTATCACAATCTGATTGTAACCTAAATATCCATCAAGGAAGCAATAGTAAGAGTGTCCAGCTAAACGTTCAAGCATTTGATCAATAAAAGGCAATGGAAAATGATCTTTCCTAGTGGTGGCATTCAATTTCCTGTAATCAATACAAACCCTCCAACCAGTTTGCACACGAGTTGGGACAAGTTCGTTCTTATCATTCTCCACCACCGTCACACCTGATTTCTTTGGCACTACTTGTACCGGGCTTACCCACTTGCTATCGGATATTGGGTAGATCACACCCACTTCCAAAAGCTTTAGTATCTCCTTTTTCACAACTTCCATCATAGGGGGGTTCAAACGACGTTGCGCTTCCCTTGTAGGCTTTGCATCGTCCTCCAAACGGATTTTGTGCATACAAACGGCAGGGCTTATACCCTTGATATCAACAATTGTCCATCCTATGGCCGTCTTGTACTTCCTTAGCACCCTTAGAAGTTTTTGCTCCTTGTAAATCACTAAGCTCATTAGAAACAATCATAGGTAACTCTTCATTATCACCCAAGTACAAATACTTTAGGTGATCGGGAAGAGGTTTCAATTCTAACTTTGGAGATTTAACAATTGAAGGTACAAGCTTTTCATCACCGCATGGTAAAGAAATAAAAGAGATGTTATGAGTTTCCGAGCATCCTTGTAGTGAATTAAGATCACCAAGGGCTTCCTTAACTTCATTACCACACTCTACACCATTATCCATGGATGTAGTTAACACGGTTTCCAAAGCGTCATCACCATTTAATTCAAACATTTGTTGTGCCAATGTATCCATAACATCAATGGAGAAACAAGAGTGGACATCACTAGGATATCTCATCGTCTCGAAAATGTTGAAACGTATTGTTTCTCCATCAAACTCCATAGTTAGCGTTCCGTTGTCCACATCAATAATGGTTTTCGCCGTTTTCATGAAGGGACGCCCAAGTAGCAATGGAAGAGACGAGTCCGGTGACCCTTCATTCATCTCTAACACACAAAAGTCAGCTGGAAATACAAGTTGATTAACCTGCTCAAGAACATCCTCAACAATACCCATTAGGTAGACATTAGAGCGATCGGCTAATTGCAATACATTTTTAGCCTTTTTAAGAGGACCAAGATCAAGTGAATTATACATTGATGCAGGCATAACATAAACGGATGCACCTAAATCCAACATAGCTTTATTAAATGTTGTGTTACTAATTGTGACGGGAATGTCAAAACTACCGGGATCCTTGCACTTAAGTGGGAGTTTGTGTTGTAAGATTGCCGAAGCATTCTCCCCCACACTAAGCACTTCATTACCTTTGAGCCTTTGCTTATTGGTACACAAGTCCTTCAACACCTTTGCATACTTTGGAACTTGCTTAATAGCATCAATGAGTGGTATGTTCACATGGATCTTCTTTAGAACGTCTAAAATCTCATTTTCTAGTTCCGCCTTCTTACAACTTGCAAATCTGCGAGGAAAAAGTAAAGGAGGAACATAAGTAGAAACCGGAGTTTTAGAGTTAGGAATAGGTACCTCAGAAGTTTGGGGAGAATCCTCATTCTTCTCCTCCAAAACAGGTTCCTTTGGTGTTTCCACCTTGCCCGAATCAGTAACTTTGGGTTGCACAAGTTGTGTACCACTTCTCAACGTAATAGCATTGACACCCTCTTTTGGGTTAATAGGTTGAGAAGGGAGTTTCCCACTATTTTGAGCCTTCAATTTGTTTATATCAATCGCCATGGAGCCCATTTGTGTATGCAACTCCTTGATAGCACTATTAGTTTCCTACTGACTTTCTTTAAACATGGTGGAAATGCCTTGCATAAAAGTTTGAAGCTTTGCATCGATATCGGAACCTTGATTTTGCATTGATTGTTGTGCTTGTGGTTGCTGAAATTGTTGTTGTTGTGGTTGAAATCCACTCGGACGGTTGAAAGTAGGTTGTTGGATTGCACCTTGCTTGTTGGCATAGCTAAAATTGGGGTGATCTCTCCATCCCGGATTGTAAGTGTTAGAGTAGGGATCATACCGTCTTTGTTAATTTGGAAAGACCGCATTAGCTTGCTCGTCCTCATAATCTCGAGAGGAACTTGGTATCACCGCGGCTGCAACTTGTTGCATCATTGCTGTCATGTTACCCATTTGTTGACGAAGTTCCTTGACCTCGCTCACTTCATTTACTTTCCTAAGAAGCACATCTGAACCACGACTCAAGAATTGTTGGGAGTTTGCTGCCATGTTTTCAATCAACTCTCTAGCTTGTGCCACCGTCTTGCTCACTAGTGCACCACCACCCGCAGCGTCAAGAAGATTCCTATCACTTGATTGGAGTCCTTCATAGAAGTATTGGATGATCATAGCGTCATTGAATTGGTGGTGAGGGAAGCTTGCCACCAATCTCTTGTATCGTTCCCAACATTCATATAAGGATTCTCCCACATTTTGCTTCATCCCACAAATCTCCTTGCGAATTTGAGTAGCCTTTGATGCAGGAAAATATCTCTCTAAAAAGAGTTTCTTCAGCCCATTCCATGTCGTGACACTTTCGGAAGGCAAATAGTACAACCAATCCTTAGCACTATCCATCAAAGAGAAACGAAAAACTTTCAACATTTCACCATCCGCCTCAACATCCGCTGGAAGCATGGCCATGACAATGGTGTGGAAGTCCATAAGATGCTTGTTTGGGTCTTCATTCACCATGCCATGGAACTTTGGTAATTCTCTAAGCAACCTCGGCTTGATCTCAAAAGTAGAGTTTGTTTGAATACACCCATGTTGTGTATCAAGCCTATGAGAAGCCAAGTCCTTGAGTGTACGATTTGCATCACCCATTGTTAATTCTTCTTCAACTTGTGGTTCGTCTACGATTGGAACCTCTTGTTCTCCTTCCAGTTGTAACTCTTCTTCTACTTGTAACTCTTGATCTTCTGTTGTGTCTTGACTTGGTTGGAGTATTGTGCCTCTTCGAGTAGCTATCCCGCACGGCCGCACCTTGGATAGTTCCAATCTTTAGAAGCCAGGGATTAGGTACCTGAAAACAATTCTCGCAAACAAGTGAGAAACAAGACAAGAAACAAAAAGCAAAGATAAAAGCAGAAATTGTAAAAAGAAACTAAAAACTTAATAACAAGCCGTATGCCTCCCCGGCAACGACGCCATCTTGCCTAGGCCATCTCACCCAATTCTGCAGCTTTATCAGTTCAATTCCAAGCCATCTTCACAGCACAAACTCCATTCCTTGCAGTTCACCAGCACAAGCCATAACTCCTTGCAACAGCCATATTCACTTCTGTCTCCTTCTTACACTCAAATTCTATACATAACTCCGTTCAACCACACAACACCCAGGAACCGCAATATCCTTCAAACTGCGCACCTCCATTTGCAGTCTCGCATACAACCAAAGAACTCCGTACTTTATTGCAAAGAACAACACATTCTGCAACATAACAATTCCATCTGCATCACTCCATCTCAGGCTCAGTTTTACCTCCAACACTCTGCAGTTCATACATTCCTTCAAGATAAACCTAACAAACATCTAGGCTTCAACCATTGCAGCTGCATCATTTCATGTTTCTTGTTTTGACAGACCACTGCAACACCATCCCATTGGAAGCATCACAACCAAGGTATTGAAAGCGTGAAGCGAAGCGTGAAGCGTTTTTCATTTTTAGGAAGCGATGCGTATGTCGAAGCGTGAAGTGTCACTTCATGGTTGATGTTTGAAGCGGATATTTTCTTATAAATAAATTATTCGTAACTAGTAATTAAAAATTTATTAGGAAGAAAATATCTATATAAATTTTATATAAGTCTATTTTTTAATATAAATTTTATTTTATTAAAAAAACAGTGTGTGTACACCAGTTCAACCTACTCCAGGCAAGTGGGAGGTGGGGTGTTCAATTCCCCTTAAAACATTCATATTTTTCTTTCAAAATTTCTAAAAATCAGGCGAATTTAAAGCTTCATGAAAGATGCGCTGGGGTGTTCGATTCCCCCTTAAAACATTCATATTTTTCTTTTAAAATTTCTAAAAATCAGGCGAATTTAAAGCTTCATGAAAGATGCGCTGGGGTGTTCGATTCCCCCTTAAAACATTCATATTTTTCTTTTAAAAGCTTTAAAAATTAGGCGAAATTTTTAAAGCTTCATGAAAGATGCGCTTCACATGACCTCTTCGAAACGAAATGTTGAAATTTGAAGCGAACTCTGAAGCGTGAAGCGTGAAATTTTAAGCGAAGCGTACGCTCTGAAGCGTGAAGCGTACGCTTCATGAAAGATGCGCTTAACATGACCGCTTTGAGCGAAATGCTGAAATTTGAAGCGAAGTGTACGCTCCGAAGCGTGAAGCGTACGCTTTTAAAAACCATGATCACAACCATACACACAGACTCAGTATTCTTCACTTCTGTTCAGTTGTAACATCAGCTCCAGCTCAAACCCTTGAGCACAATAACACAATCACCTCTTCCCTGCAGTGCCAACTCCGCTTCATTCGCCTGCCATCACTAGCATTTCACAGTTCAGTTCCATTGCATCCATTCGATTCACTCCTTGTAGCATCATCATCTCAGGAATTCAATAACACCCCTGAAACTCCATACTCCATTCCTGCAATCTAACTGCAACTGCAACACATGCACATCTCCTAAACATTCATCTATTCTGCAACTCAAGATTGAGCTAACACCACCAGACCTTGTAATTTATCATCACAGCTCCACAACAATACCTGCAATTCTAAACTACCAATGTAATATCAGTTTCTACAGCTCAACTTGCCAATCCTGCAATTTTGATTCACATATTCCAACAGCAGCTGCAACTCAGCTCACTGCCTCCATCGAACTCATTTCAGTCCCTTGTTTCGCACCAACATCAACATCAGATCAACTTCAGTCTCATCAGTTCTTCCATCTTTACCTCGAGCCATTATGACCAACCAACGAACCGATTTCAGTTCACCTGCAAGTCAATCCCAGCTCAACTGCATTACCATAACACCTGACATTTGGACCTATTTTCCTCCATTACTGGTTCTCACAGCAACAACATCACAAACAAGCCAACCATTTGTTCAATCTCCTCCTTGAATTGCACCTGCAACTTACTTCACACAAACTCTCCATTTCTCTTGGCTGGAATTCCATAATCCCAGGTCATCACCAGCTGCACCAACAACAACTCAATCTCCACTGAATTGCAAGCTCCACTGTAGCTCACCACCAGAACCACGGCTAACTCAATCTAGTGCCTCAGTTCATTTGCAGGTGTAAGCTTAACCTCCAGAACTTGCTCCTCTTCTTCCCTTTCTTGCTATCACCACAGAACTTCAATTTCTTCCATCAATTTCACAGATTCTAAATCATCTTCTCCTCTTCATTTGAACATCATATTCACCTTCAATTCACCATTTATCACCAAACCCATCTTCTTATTATCGAGATTGAGCTCAGCTTCCATCTGATTCATTCAATTTCTCATAAACCCAGAGATTCAATTCAAACCCTTGTAACATCCATGGCGGCAAAACCCAAATTCCTAACTCATCAGAAACCCCTCTTCTCTGCTTGAATCGAACTCGATCCCCTTTCTTTCTCGAATCGACAATACCAACAAACCCTAGTTTCTATTTCAATTTTCTTTGAATCTTCTTCAAATTCTCTGTTGATGATGGCAACAACTTGAATTACTTTGATCGAAATCTCTACCATCTCTGAGGGTTCGTTCCTCTCTGAATAACGGACGAGAATGATGGAGAGATGATTTCTCTCGATTTCAGGGTTGTGTATGAAATGAAGGTGGATACAGCCACCCAGGTCCGGCAGATAAGGGGTAACCATCTCATTCTAGCTTGTCGGTTTCGAAAGACTGACGCCCTAATTCCTTTCTCAATTCAAATGTCAATTTTGAGGAACCGCCAGTTCATTCTTCACCTCCTTCTCGCATAACCTAGCCGGCTCCAAATATATTTCGCCCGTCAATTGATCTTTTTGGCCTTTACGCTCCAAATGTACGCTTTCTCCTTCTTTTGCTCCAAAGGACTCCATTGCACCTAATAACTCAAAACTAAACATAAGAGATGCATTTCACAAGGATAATAGCAAAGAAAGCATAAATACTAGATATAAAATTAGGTGTTTTACAACACCTATCAGTAATGTATGAATTATGGAATGAATTGCAGGAGATAGTTGTGGCATGAGTTAGGTGGTTATGAAAGCTACAGAAGGCAGTTGCTGGTGCTGGTATTGAACTGCAGATGGAATACAAGAAGGTGTTGGTTTGTTATTCATCAGAAGGGTTGTGATGCTATGATGTGCATTGCAGGGAAGCAGAGAATGAGATGATGGAATTGAACCTGCAGAGATGGCCAGGTGATGGCAGTTCTTGCAGGTGGATTAAGCCGTTGTTCAGTGCATTGCAAGGAAATGCTGTTGCTATGAAGCTAGAAATTATGGGATTGATGTGCAGTTGACATATGGAAGGCAGTGGTGGTATTGGTTTTGGTTTTGGTTTTGGTTTGAGAAGATACATGCATGGATTGCAGCTGGAGTTATAGACTTGAACTAGAATAGGAGTGAGCTTGAAGTAGTGAGGCAATGGCTTGACAGAGAATGAAGGTGTATGCAATGGGTTGCCCAAATTAGTTTACAGTTCTGCAGAAACAGTGCGGAAAGTAAGCGAGAATGGCGAGCCGATGGTACTAATTTCGGTTTCCGGATTTTGGAAGTTAAACTGGGGATCTTAAAGTTTCAATGAATCATAAAGGTAGAGCTTGTTGGGTGTGAGAGTAGACGGCGGGATATATGAGTTTGAAGTCGCGCTTTTGGGCACGTTTCCGCAAGAACCAAGAAATTGGCTTTAGATGGTTTCTGCGAATGAATGAACTGTAGAGAAGAAGAGTTAAGTTGCTGGAAGCATATATTTGTCTCATGACAGTTTACGATAACTCAGGTGGTTGGGAACATTTTCAGGTGACCGGATTCCGGCCACGATGACCGGATTCCAGTGATGAAGTAAGTAATCGGCGACCAACTTTGGACCCATAATTTCCAGAGAAGAGATGTTTTAACACATGGGCTTGGTGGACCAATGGGGGATGGGTTTTGAGAAGAGAGTATCCTTTTGGAATTGGAGAGGCATATAAATAGAAAACTCTTTCTCTAAACCTAGATATATTTCCATTAAGGAGAACTACTGCTTCTACTATTGTTCTAGGGTTTAGAAACATGATAGGCTTTCTCTTCCTTCTTGTTATGAACTCCATGAACATGAGCTAATTTTTACTATTGGTTATGGATTAGTTGGATTTCACATAACATGTTTCTTGTTCAATAAATTAGTTTTGTCTCAATATTATCGATTATGATTCACTAGAAATATCGCCATGTATGATTGAATGTTTGTTTTGTCAAGTTGCAAATTGGTACTCACATGCATATTTATTGCTAGATTAGGGTTATTATACGCAAAAGTGATAATTTTTGATTGCAAGTAGCATAAATATGATTATAGTTTGTAGTGATATATTCTTATGATCATATGTGAACCATAACCTTTGTTAAATCGGATTAGTGCTTTTACACGTTCGATTGCTTTGATTGGCCTGATTTCATAGAACTTAATGCATCTAGGGAATTAAACTTGATTAGTTCTTTTACACGTTAGGTTGTTCTCTTAGATAGAATTCATATTCGCATCTTTTAATGTGTTTGTTGATGTTAAGAGGAAATTAGCGGGATATACTTGCGATCAAGGTATCCTAGGGATTTTGATAATGAGAGATTAAATATCAATTCTAGTTAGTAAGACAAGAACATGTTAGTGAATGAAAGCAAAATCCTTAACCAATATCTTTCCTTGTTTGATTTGATTTGTTTATTTCTTTGTTTGTTTGCTTTTATTTTATTTTAGTATATAAAATCAGAAAACCCCCCATTGTTATTTATAGGAAACCGAAACAACTTGAAAACCTTAGTCCTCTCTGTGGGAACGATCCTTTCTTGCTCTTGCTATATTTAATATTTTGAGTAGTGAGAAAGTAATTTATTTTTGACGCATACGACAGCGATCAGCAACTATAAATGAGCCTTAGGCATCATTTATACTCTTCCGAATAAGCTATGAAGCTTACTTGGTGCATAGTCCGCATATGCACCATCAACCAACTACCCCTACCTATATATGTTAATTTGACATTTTTACAACTCAAATTGGGGGAGCAAAAATCATTCATCAACTCCCCGGGCCATGATGGCTGCACCTTACCATTCTAGCCAACTGCGATGTACGGCCGTAATGGTTGTACATTCAATTTTGGCTAACATGCCATTTTCAATGTCCGGCCATGACGGCTGAACATTTACTGAGCCAGGTCCCGTGAAGGGTCGTGATGGCTATACTTTCGTCTTTGGCCCATAGGCCACTCCCGATGTCCATCCATGTTGGTCGTTTGCTGCCCACCCAATGTCCGCCATGTTGGCCGTCCTCTGCCAACCCAATGTCCAGCCATGTTGGCCGTCCGCTGCCAACCCGATGTCCAGCCGTGTTGGTCGTCCACTGCCAACCCGATGTCCAGCCATGTTGGTCGTCCGCTGCCAACCCGATATCCAGCCATGTTGGCCGTCCGCTGCCATACCGATGTCCATCCATGTTGGATGAACATTTTCAACGCATTGGCCAAGGGACAATGTTGCCTCTCCTAGTCAACGGAAGCTTTGGATGAAGCTTCATCTCGGATCATGGCACATCCTTTAGCATGCGCCATGCTAAAAACATGGGGTGTTACATTATTCACCCCTTTAAAGAATTTCGTCCCTGAAAGTCAAAACCAAAACTATTGTGGACAATCTCTTCAGTTTGGATTTCCTGAGCAAAAGTCCCATACTAGATGCTCCGAAATCACACGTTTCTTCAAGTTATCGTGAACAACAATTTAGACCTTCTGAGCAACCGTCTCGTACCGCCTGCCCAGGAATCCAAAAGTGCCCACAACAATACCAAGAATCGCAATTGGCAGTGCCAAGAGGATATCTCGACTGTATCCTAGATGGCATCCCATACTACCACCCAGAATCCCTAAGGTTCACAAGTTGAAAGGTGTCATCGAAATGACAAGATCTTAGCACAAGATCTTTGTGTGGAACAAGATTCAGTTGCCCACCGTCCCCGATAAGTCATCCAGGTTGCCACTCGTAAGTGGGATGCTAGCCGGGTCTGACAACGCACACCGTTGGCCAGTTTCCAACGTATGGGGATGATCAGTCCCATTGTCTACCCACCGTCCCAGATGGTCTTCCAGATATTCACTCGTACGTGGGGTGCCACTTAGGCCAGGAAAACTCACATCACTCAAACAAGCTCAACTCGATTCGCATAGTAACTGGCATGGCAGTTACAAACTCCTTTCCACGCAAAAGTTGGCCTATTCTCCAACTTTAAGTTTCCATTAAGGAAAATACTCGCTTGACGAGTCCATTACTCACAGTCCGTAGAGTTATCTTGGAACTTGCTCTGATACCAACTGTGACGGACCGAAAAATTACGCCTTTTGGCGTGTTACCCCGCAGGCTGTAACTTCCCCGACACGTCATGATAAAGCTACGATCCGGGCCATAAAGCTAGGCAAATGCACGTCCATTTGCCCTTGCAATCATGCTCGTGTTATATAAGCTTCCACACCGTTCCAACCTACCCTTGTTCTGCAAAAGGTTTATTAAGAAAATAAAAACTTTCTTAATACAGCAAAAACGTCCTTTTGAGGCCCTAAACGAAGGAATTTGGCTAAATTCTGGTGACCATGTGGATCTTTTGATCAACATGTCTTGATCTTTGGGCCGTTTCCCATCAAAATGGACTCCTCTTGAGCTAAATTACGACACTCGGGTTTTTAGCCTATGTCGAACACCTTGATAGGAAGTATGAGCATCCAGTGAATGGAATGCAACTTGCCTCATCAAGTTTGGCCACAATCATCTCTTGCATCGAGCTACCCGCATGACGAGATGATAGGAGAGGCCAGAATGTCACAATAATCTCCCAATTAGATGATATGAGCGACAGAGTGCTGGACCAGCAATGCTGCAACTCATTACGGCTGCCTACGTACCCTTCCCTACTCTAAAGGGATCAAGCACATACCGTAGTTCATCACTAAGGGACATAAACTTAAGCCAACTCGTTTGCATGGCCGTGGCCAAGCAATAAAGGTAATGGCCGAGTCCGTATAGGCCGTTCCGCCAAAATGCATCCAAGTGATGCATGTTTGGTCTGCAATATGGCATAACGATGCCTAAGCATCAAATGTCCTCTTCGCGAGGCTACGCAACTATAAATGAGCCTTAGGCATCCGTCTTTTTACTATACTAAAGAGCTTTCTAGGTAACTACTTTACTATACTAGTTCATCACTTTGTCAATCAGAATTAGTTTTGGTCAAATCAAAACTAGTTCATCCTAATAATTTCGTTTCATTAGAATAGAAATTGTCCAAACAGATTCAAATCAACGATTGATTGATTGGGGTTTGGAAGAACAAGGGCTCATAATTTTGAGCTAGGGTTCCTTCTGTGAAAATGCACACTTGGGAATGTTATAAATACCCTCCATTTTTGTTGACTTTGCACAAATACCCCGAGGGGTAAAAATTAATTTTTTTGGAAGCAACTTGTATAAGTTGCGGCCACTTATGAAAGCAACTTGTATAAAGTTGCGTCCACTTATGAAAGCAAACTTGTGCCAGTTGCGTCCACTTCTGAAAGCAACTTGTGCCAGTTGCTTCCACTTTTCAGAAGTTAGGGGTATTTTTAAAAATTGAATAACGGTATATTTTAAGGGGCGAATTTTGAGGGGTATTTAAATAATGTTCCCGCTGTTATTGTATTTAACAAACAAGTGGTGGAATAAGTGACAGAAGTTGTGTTTTGAAAACACGATCACATCATAACTAGAAATTTCATGGAATCTAATAGCAAATATATCAAGTAAAAAGACTTTAGCTCAACATAACTTAAAATTGGGAGGTTCACTCATTTTACATTTCCTAGGGCTATAAAGGACTGAAACGCGGAAATCCGTCTTTTTATATCTCTGCGGCACTCTGCCACGAGCTTTTGAGATCCAACTCCCTGGAGTATTAAAGAAGCAACACCATCAGGGTTCAAAGTGGCCATAACAAATGTGACCTCTGCTTAGCTAGCGCCATACTAACAATCTAGGTAGTTGAAGAAGCTTGGGAGCTGATGGTGGAAATTCAAAGTTCCTGCTATGTATGATGGAGTCAACAATAGGCTGGAAGTCTGTAACCTGAATAGATTTTTAAGGTCAATTGGAAACCAGAAGCTGCAATACAACGTATATGAGCACTAACTTCAACTAGAAAAAATAAAATATTGATATGAACTTGATTTTTCTTAATTAGAAAATTGGAAGTGACTCTGAACTCTGTAGCGGATGGGGTCCAATTTGAATCATTCCTATTTAAGTTGAAATGTCCAGTAAATAAATTCAAATTTTGAATTTAGACTGATGTTACTCTTTGATACTGACCATGAATATACTTGCAGAGAAAATGTAAACCATGGGTTTAAACTACAATATGGAAGATATAACTGAGGTACTGGAACAAAACAACATAACCTTTCGGGTGAAAGGAAAGATAAACCCCAAGTATATTTTGATATTCATCACTGTACACACCAAACATCAGATAATTCCAAATCTAGCAAATAATTTAAGAGATGACAAGAGTTATTTACTGTCACACCTCTTAAAAGCTCAGCAATAGCCCTTTCCAAGACAATTTAGACAGCGCTGCACCCTGAAAGACCATAATATCACCTAAACATATAAGGTCTTAAGATCACAAAGCTCAATTCTGCCTTGAAAACTAGCTAATATTGTTATGCACCAAGCTCAGTTCTGACCTGTTTCCTTCACATGTGGGGCAGAGACATGGATTTATGACAACAGGATCATACAGCGGTGACCACTCTACTGTAGAATTCCCTTTGCATAATTTGCAAATATAGAACCCCTTACCTCTACAAACTCCACAAGGTGAAGCACCTTTTTTCTACACAACACAAAAGAATGCATCGTTGAAAAATTAGCATAGGTCCAGAAAAGAACCTGAACATAACAAATGGTTCATAGTATCTTTTCTTATACTAAGAATCAACTCTGAGTACAAGCTTAAAGCTCTAAAGAAGTAGTACGTGGTCAAATTGAAGTTGCTGCTTAAGAAACAAGTTGTATTTATGTGTAATAATCTTGCATCCTCTGCTAATTTAACAAGCACCAGAAAAGAACTTTGGAATACTATCCGAAGAGATATCTCGACCCCAGAATAATTTTCGGACTGACATCCAAAACACATGTGTGAGGGCAGTTTTTGATTACGAAAAATGTGATGCCAATGGGTTCCAGTTATAAGATCTCAGCACTTGGATTATTTAGGATCCAAACTGTCTACTGGTTCCCTTAATTCCAAAACTTATAGTCAGTAAAATGAGGTACTACTGTGATCAAAGGCTTTGTTTTGAAGTTAGAACTTCATTTAGTTTCCTTGGTTACTCTTGTTCAGAAAATTTAACAGTTCAGCATAATATCTAGCGGCAGAGTGTCGAAATAGAAAAATAAATCTAATGAGGTACTTCATTATTTCTAAAAGTTAAAATGCTGTGGTAACTTATATGTAATGTTGAATTAGAAATTACCCGTTTAGCTTCAGAAACAGATTGTAGTGCTCGAATCGTTAGAGTAGAAGCCAACGACAGCGTGATGACTCCACCAAACAAAATACCGGCTGCGGTACCAAGCTTACGTAAAGGCTCAGGGACACCACCCACCATATCCCTCGAGATACAGACTAATCGTGCTCGGGGAAGCTATAAGATAACGATGGAATAAGTTAAATGAACAATTTTTTATAATAACAAACAAGTGTAGTTCTATACTACAGTATACAAAGCTTTAGTATTTCTTTGGCGCATATTGTCAAACAACATTTACTCAACATGGAAATTTTGCTATTTTACACAGTCTGATCTCTATGAAGTAAAGGGCGCATAAAAAAGGTTGGGAGTAGGCATACCTGCTGTAGAAATTGAATTTGGTACCAATTTGAAGACAAAGATCAAACTAAGTATCTCTACTCAAAATCAATTAAAATTCAAGATTATACGAAGTAAAGACTTGTCACTTATAAATTGGAATCCATTATTTTCTCACTCTATTTCTTTTCTCTTGATGAATCCGTGTCTCTAAATCTCTATCTTATCCTCTCTTCAAACAAAAAACAGAACTTATTCGTCTACGAGTCATAAGTCGCTCAGAACTTAAAAGTATCTTTGGATGATGCTATAGATAATTAATAAGGGGAAAACCATTTTTACTAAAGGGAAAACTGACGTAGAGGTGGTCCGGGTGGATATTGAAAAATAAAAATAAATTCCAACCTGGCATCTTTAGGGGCGACCCCAAAAGAATTAGGGGCGACACAAAAGGACAAAAAAAGTCACCCAAACGTAAATCTAAGCTACCCGTTATCTTCGAATTTTCGAAATGGCCGATATGCCCTTATATAATCGGTAGCAAACACAACAATCGGTAGGTAACTAATAATCGGTAGTCAATATATACTAATTAGTCTCCGATTAGGGCTGCACAAGACCCGCCCACCATACCCAAACCCGTCCGTACCCGCTAAACCCGTGGATTTTTAGTCCATACCCACCCGTTGTGGGTGCAGGGATGGTTATGAAGAAAAAAAAACCGATGTCTGTGCGTGCGAGGTTGGTTTAAGCTAATACCCGCCCATACCCGCCCAAAAAACCCGCAGATTATATATCATTAGATAAAACTAATCTTAGCCTTCTATTATGAAACCCTAATACTAGTAGATAGGATAACTGATAACCCTAATACTAGTAAATATGCAAGTGCGACGCACCTGCGTTTCTATTCTACACTTCCATGAGTTGCTCTTATGAAGCTGCTGTGAAATAGTGTGCACAGTCGGTACATTTGGCCCCCTAAGCTTGGTTCATGTCCCCAATCTCAAAGTCAATCTCAAAAAAAAACTAAGGACAATAAAATCCATCCGTAAGATCATCTTTTTCTTCGTTAAAACATGGTTCCCTTTTGCTGGACGTGATTCAAGCATCTGGTCATGGTTCCAAATCTGCTTCTCTCGTTTGATATTAATGGAGATTTCGATAATGAAATTTGAAGACTTACTTTATGCTAACACTGCAACCATCGAGATTTTGAAATCAATTTTCTTTTTCTTTCAGATTACCTTTCTTAAACAGCAACGGAGTTATTCAATTAAGTATACGAAGATCATGTCGCCTCTCACCGAATTTATTAGAAATTTAAATTGAAGCTAATGGATTATCACGAATCATCTTAAAAATAGTTTATTGTGATCAATAAACAATTCAATCATCGACGATTGACGAAGCAACTTTGAGATTAATTTGAGTATTAGGTTTAAGTAAATATGTGAAGAAATCGAAAATGGAGATGAACCCAATTTATTCGGCATTACAGTTAGATTGGAATAGAACAAATGTCGTAAAGGACCGGAATGTTTCTCATAAACTAAAATCTATGACGGGGACATTCAAGTCATTTCAGGGTCCATGTAAGGAAAATGCTCCGGTCGAAAACTCCCCCTTTTCTTTATTATAGAATATAAAGCGGGTTTAAGCGGGTTTAAACCCATATCCGCCCAACCCGTAGCGGGCGGGTAAAAAAACCCGCCCGCTGTTTGTGGGTGCAGGGTTGGTTATGAATAAAAAACCCGCAATCTGTGGGTGCGAGGTTGGTTTTAGCTTATACCCGCCCATACCCTCCCATGTGCAGCCCTATCTCCGATTATTGTGTACATATTTCGGCTAATATGCCATTCTATAATCGGTAGCTAAAATAACTTATAAACTTACTGATTATAAGTAGCCCCATATTCAAACTTGGCCAAATTCTATAGGTTTTGAGGGTACATAGCCCTACCATAACCATGTGTTTTGTGTTTTGGATGTAGCAATAATCGGAGGTCAAATTGGTTACAAAACCTCTCGATTATGGGTTGCCCCAAAATGAGTTTTTGCTTAATTCCTTTTTTTTCCAAAATTTTGAAATCTCCCATAATCGATAGATTATCTAACTTGTAAACTACCGATTATAAGTGGCCCCGGATTCAACCTTTGCCAAATTGCATAGGTTATGAGGGTACATAGCCAACCATAACCACTTGGTTCGTGTTTTGGATGTAGCCTTAATCGGAAGATAACTATATTACCCAACCTCCCGATTATAGGTTGCCCCAAAATGAGTTTTTTCTAAAATAATTTTTTTCCAAATTTTGAAATATGCCATAATCGGTAGATTATCAAACTTATAACACTACCGATTATAAGTGGCCCCAGATTCACCAAAACTTGGATGTAGTCATAATCGGAATACCAATAGGTTACAAAACCTCCGATTATAGGTTAACCCATATTCAAATTTTGAAAGCTACCATAATCGGTAGATATTCTAACTTAAGTACATACCGATTATTGGTTTCCCCAGATTCAACCTTCGTCAAATTAGCCGTTGCAGTTTAAACCAAATTTAAGAAATAGCCGTTGGAGTTTTTGGGAAAAAGAAAAAGAGTTGTTGGACCCTAAACCTATATAAAGAAATTCATATCTATCAACCCAATTGCACCAAACTCTTTCCTCTCTTCAGTTCTAACTTTGAAAACAAAAACATGGATATTGCTTTTGCCGAAGAAGAAGATTGTGTTATTTATAGAGCGTACGTTGTGGTAACTGCTCATGATCGTGTTCACAAGCTCCACAAATCGGAATCCCAAGAGCAGCTATGGAACCGTATTTTAATGGTATTTGAGGCGTTACATGGTAATCGAATTCGAAGATCATCCAATGACATTAAGATGAGGTTTAAGGCGCTCGATAAAGAGATTGACAAACTTGAAGATGAGGAAATATTTTTTAGGGACGCTTTTCCTTGGTGGACGTATGAAAAACGAGTAAGTATCTCCGTAACTCCGACTCACATTAACATAAGTTAGTACTAACTTGTTACTCATTCGTAATTTCAGAGAAATCTTGCGGATCGCCGGTATGTGGACCTCTACGGGAAACGATTTGAACATGAAGGATGCTACAACCATTCAACGTGTCGCAGATTCTCTCTTCATTCCAACTGGACACATGTGTGACCCATCGTTTATTATTGAGAGCAACTTCATAAAACCCTTTCTTGTGAGGAGTCGAGACTTTGATCACCTGAACCCGAATTTTTGTCGAGAAGGGATGGTATATCTCTCTCAACTTTTAAGAATGAGATTGTGTTCATTTATGTGTCTAACTTCTTATGACTAGTGTGCAATCTCTATGTCTTCTTAGCGCTTTGGATACTATTATTACGGAGAACTAGTAAGTTGGAAAAGTAGGTTTTGTGGGTATATCTCTAGTAAACCCTCACGAGACTATAACTCGTCCACTAGGGACACCTAGGGGTTTAAAGGCTTGTTATTTATCTAAAAGTGACCGTAGCCTCGACGACACGGAGTTGTATGTATGTTTTAATTGTTTTGTTTGATTTTCTCGAGGACTAGCAAAGTCTAAGTGTGGGGGAATTTGATAGGTGTAGAATACACCGTATTTACTATCTAGAGTGTATGCTTTCTTTGCTATTTTTCGTGTGAATTATGTATCTTATGTTCGCTTTTGAGTTTTATAGGTGTTTTGGAGTCATTTGAGTAAAAGGAATTGGAACTCGCTCAAATTCAAGATTTCTTCTCATCACCCCGAGACGACGAAAGATGAAGCCAATGGCGAAAGAACGGAGTATTCTCGAGTTCGTATGAAGAAGTTACGAGCAAAACAAGAATTGAAGGCTAAAAGAGCAAAATGGTTTGACAAGTGCTATTGGCAACCCCACTCTAAGTTAAGGGGCAACTCTGTTAAGGGGCAGACATTTCAGAGGAACCGCTAAAGGAAGTAGCTATTGCTATGGGGAGTCACCGAGGTTTGTTGTATAACTACATTAGGGGGCCCTCGTTCCCATTTTATATGACCTAACAACATAACTAGGTCGAGAAAGTCATTTCTTCCCCAAATTCTTGTTCTTCTTATCTCTGTCTCTCTGCCGCTAGTACAAATCGATGAAGGAGGTAGCTTCAAATTGAGAGAGTTTGGGAGAAATCAAGTTATTGTCGCTCGAATTCATGAGAGAGGACAAATTGAAGATAAAATGGGGATGGCTATTATTCTGTGAATCGGATTCAGGTGAAGAGAGGGTTTTGAGCTCTATAATTTGCTTGTGAATTAACAGAGGATATGGAGAAGAAATATGGTTCAAAATCAAGAGGGACAATTTTTATGGTCATATCGTTGGAGATTTGAATGATGGAGTCTCGTGAATTATGGGTTGAGTTATGATCTGGTTATGTAACCGAATCAATGCAATGGTTGGTGTGAGGTTAAGTTTTAATACTTTTAAATGATTGTAAGAGTGGTTTTAAAGTGATTGAAGCTACAAACAACCGAGAAGAGGAACGTTAACACCGTGAGGTCTTTATGTAATGGCTACGAATATTTATCAAGAAATATTATTAATATAACAGAATGGATTGTTGAAGCTTATGGTGCCGGATTCACCGATTGTGTTGCTTTTATTTATACGCGGATAGTTTATTTGGTTAAATAAGCAACATTGAAATTGATAGTGGATTACCTATGGACAATCGGACACTTTATGAGTTAATTTAATTTCCGAATGTTATGTTGTTTGGATACGAAAACAAAGTTTTCTTCACATTGTCATAATCGAAGGAAACATATAAAATAAACCTACCGAATACTATAATCTTGTAGTGATACATCCTAGGAAGTTTAAGAAGTTCACCTAAACGTTACGTTAGGTTGAATATGGTGTTGTTTGGTTACTTTGATAAAAGTTGAGATTAAAATATCAATCACAAAGGACTTTGGAGTGTCATAATCGGAGGCTAAGGAATCATGTTAGTTCCCGACACTTTATTATGATGTTGTTTGGATACGAAGGAAACATATAAAAAAACAAAATTTTCTTCACATAGAATAATCGTAGGAATAATATAAACTAACCCTACCGATGATAATAATCGGAAGTTTAATAAGTTACATTAGTTCCCGAATATGGTGTGGTTTGGTTACAGAACAAAAATTATTTGTTCACAAAGCATAATCGGTAGGCAACGAAATTCATAATCTTCCGAATCTGATGTTTTTTTGCAAAATCCCAGATTCGGTAGGTACATAATATAAATAGCTCCCGATTCTGACAATAAAATTGCAATATCCCCAGAATCGGGAGTTATGTATATAAAGTAACCTTCCGATTGTTTGTATAAAATTCAACAGTTTCATATCTCTGCATGTGATTCGCTTGCGAGTCATCGATAAATGCATAAAGATAGCAATAAAACCATTCATAATTCATAAAATGAATCATTCACAAACCATAAACATAACGTACCAACTTATAATCCGACACAAACGACATAATCTGACATAAACAAAGTTAAATCCGATATAAACAAAGTTATCCATAAAGTTAACAAAACACCGAGAGTTTAGTTTTTCCTATTTGCTTTGACTTTGCGAGCTTTACTACCTCTACGACTTGGACCAACATCATCATTGGTTTCATCAACTTGAGTGCTCGATAACGCCCTAGTTCTTTTGGTCACCTTCTTTGTAGTTTTCTTGCCTTTTTCCCCGAACCGAGATGCATACTCCTCATTGTCAACGTTATCAATCAACTCTTGGTGCTTTTTTATCTTCTCAATTGACACAGGCTCTCCGGACTTTATGCAATTAGTGCACCATTTGGACAAACCTCTTAACATGTTCATCTGTTTTAAAACATAACATACCATCAAACGGTTACTACTCTGATTTTGACCCATAAAATTAAACTAAATTAAGAAACCAATACGTACCAAATAACAATTTTCCAGGAGTCTTTGTATCCAAATAACAATTGCCCACCATCCTCCGGCATCCCAAGGATTACACCTTCTGGAATATCCCGCACCTTCAGTCTTTGTGGGACAAGGTGTTGCGCTTTCTTTCGAGGCGAATTTTTCTTTTCGGCTTCTCCTTCTTCTTGCGCACCACTAGGTTGTCCTACTTCTGGTACTCTATCTTCGAGTGCTTCTAGTTGAATTTTTGCTTGTGATTGTAGAGCACTTGTTTGAACACCTTCTTGAACTGGTTGTGATTGAGAGGCACTTGGTTGAACACCTTCTTGAACCGAATCTGACTGAGGGGCACTTGGTTGAACACCTTCTTGACTTGCTTGTTGAGTTCCATCTTGAGCACTTGAAGCGGCTTTAGCAGTCCTAGCTCTCCTTGCACTAGCTTTCAGGTTCTAACGCCTTTCCTTCCTTGCACTAGCTGAGACAATTGCATCTTCGATTTTTTTACCTCGCCTATCCCTAAACAACAAAAGAAAGTACAACAGGTTAGTAAACTATATAATCGGAAGTTAATGTAAAACCAACGCTCCCGAATATACATATTCGGTTGGTTGAGTTAACCAATTGCCTCCGATTACGCTGAATCGTAAATATCAGTTCACCTAAAGCTACCGAATACATATAATCGGAAACAAAAGAAAATTTTTGGTGTTCGAATATGTTTATCTACACACAATAATCGGAAGCTAAATTTCAACACAACCCTCCGAATACCAATAATCGAAAGTCATAAAAAGTCCACCCTTCCGAATGCATCACAATCGGAAGCCTCACAAAACTAATTTCTACCGAATATGCATCACTTTGTGTCCAGAAATTACTCAAGTGGTTCAACCCTAAACAATCGGAAGGAAATTACAAAAGATATCACCTGATTATTGCGTCTCTAATACTTGTTCTTCCCTAGTATATTCGGAAGGCAAAAACACAATTAACTTCCGATTATGATCGATTTAGGCCTCAGTAATGAAAAACGTTCTATAATCGGTAGGAAACCTAAATATTTACCACCCGAATATGACAAATGTTCTTGTGAAATGAAGAATTCGACCACAATCGGAAGTTTAAAACAATAACTAACCTATCGAATATGGGTAATAACCGAAAACCCTAAAAAAAAAAAAATGGATTCGTCGAATTGAAGCAATATAAACCAAATTAATGGTAGAATCTTACCTAATCGGCGCCATTTCAAGTTTCCTGAGAGTTTGTCTATCAATATCGCCTACATCAGGGACTTCATCTTCTTCGTGTTCTTCGGGTTCGTGAGTTAAAACCTCTTTATTACGAGCATGCAATCCAATATTCGGATCCTCACCGCGCACTACGTTTTTGGTTCGAGCTTTCTTACTTTCCTTTTCTTTCATCTTTATAGAGAATAATCGACGATGATTCGATTCGACGATTAACGATGTATAGCGCGGAGTTGAACGAGGGGGAAAGTTTTCCTCTCTGCAATTGGAGGAGGAGAATAGGAGTTGAAGTTGAAAAGAAATGAAATGAAATGAATTTAGGTTGACATTGGTTTTATCTGTTAAACGGTTATTAATCGGTAGGTAATACCACCTCATTAGCTACCGATTGTTGAGTAGCCCAAAATCGGTAGAGGGGGTTACTTATAACTTACCGATTATTGGAAGCCCCAAATTGAACCTTTGCCAAATTCCATAGTTTCGAAGGTACAGAGCCGACCATAACCATTTGGTTCGTCTTTTGGATAATCGAAAGATAAATAGATTACCCAACCTCCCGATTATAGGTTGCCCGAAAATGAGTTTTTTCTATAATCCTTCATTGTAGGAAATTTGAAATCTACCATAATCGGTAGGAATTGTTACTTTTACCATCCCGATTATGGGAAGCCCTAAATCGTTAGCTTAGACATTTTTTTATTCATCCGATTATATAGGAGCCCCAAATTTCACCATTGCGAAATTCTAAAGATTTTTTATTTCTATACTTTAACAATCGGTAGTCTCGTGAGGTTCTTTTTCCTACCGATTGTTATAGAAGCCATATACGAGTTTGGCATAAAATCGATATTAATCGGTAGTATAATATCGTTACTAAGCTTCCGATTGATTTATAATAATCGGGCACAAAATAGCTTCCGATTATGTAAGGGCATTAACGTATTCTCCGCGTTTTTGGACATCCATTAACGGTGTATATGGGTTGGGAATAAAAAAGTCGCCCCTAATTCTTTTTGGGTCGCCCCTAAAAATGCCAGGAAAATAAAGTCCCCTAACATTAATCATTTGTGATTTTGGTTTTCCGTATCACTCTTGCCCTACGTGAAATAAGTGTTCATCACTGCGCCGGGAATGTTTTGAGAAATTTCATTTTCTACAACTACTAGATCACAATCATTTGGTGATCAAATAATAATAACATTATTCTGGATGTTGAAAAAGATGATTATTGGTTTCATACGTAAGAGTTCAAAATCACAACCACGAATAGAGGGTGGGAGGACCTTATCGCCACACATGGAACCAGTGTGCAGATAGTAAAGTATATACTCCTACTTGCTAGAATAAGACGTACGAAACTATGATCAGCCATTGCCTTCTGTAACTTCACTTGCACGAGGGACAAAACTTTACACTGGAATGATAAACATTACTGAGGTTAATTTATTATGATGAATTAAACTCACCAGTTGAGAACATAAGTAGAACAAATGTGAGAACATAAGAAGAACAAATGAAAGAGAAACGGAGTTAAGGGCGATTCAAATTTTGTTTTTTGTCTATCACCACAAACGGATGTACCGGCTCTTAACAAGTTAAAGTCTATATATATACTATGATTAAAAGCTACCGACTCACCAGGAGTAGTAATACAAGGTCTCTTAGCCATGATGGAGCCTCAAAAATGACTATTGATAATGATGGAGCCTCAAAAATGACTATTGATAATGAAGAGTTTTTTTTTTTTTAATCCACCCCGATTTCGGCTTTCCCTCTAGTAAAATTGGCTTTCCCCCTAACAACCCTCTTTTGGTTTAAGTTATAACTGAGGCAAAATACAACCCTCCCCTCCCCTGGATTAAGGATAGCCTATATACCACCAGCGGGTCCACCACCACTTATAGTGGTAAACACTCGTAGAAACCTGAACAAAACTTTAGCCATTTTATCTCACACCGCCCGCTTAGAGAATTATCCAGTGGTCTGATGGTTCTCATGCTTCCTCTCCCTGTGATGTAGGGATTCGAACCCCTTAACTGTCAAACAAGCTCCTAATATGAAGAAGTTTGGATGTAGTTGTAAGGGACCAATGTTTTACCTTATCAAGAATAAAAATAAAAATAAAATCACACCCCACTGAGATAAAGAGTTGTTTTGGATCTTAGAAGATGAACGATTTGAATGGCATGGGTAGGGAGGTTTGGCAGAAGATCATTTATGTGATATTGTGGTGCTTGTGGAAGGAGAGAAACAGAAGGGCCTTTGGTGGTAGGGCAATGGATGTTACTAAACGTATCTTTAATCATTAGGCAAACTATAATTTTATGGTTTTTTGATAAGGATCTCTTTAAGGGTTATTTCTTGAATCAAGTTTTGTTTAACGATTATGTATAGTTTGGTGATGTTTTAACACTTCAAACCACAGAAAGAACATCATTGCAAAGGAAATTCTAATAAAAGAAACAAAAGTTTTGTATTTAAGGAAATAAATCAAACTTAACAACATTGAGAAGTAATTAGGTCGCAAAAAATCATTGCTTACATCTAACGTAACCTAGCATTGTTCGACTACTCTATATTTGAGATATCCACCAACACCGAATCTTAATTCTCTACATGTTGTGTATCATGTTGCAAATTTTTTCCTCCCAAATCGGAGGTTCCTCGAGAACCAAGGTGTGACTTAAAGACTTCACTCGGGATTATATAAGCGCATATAAAACTATTTCCTCTTTGATAGTTTCGGAACATGTATCTTGATCTGATCTGTTGTATAATTCATGTTTATTTTAAGGTCTCTCTCTTTCGCAGTATAGGTCATTCATGATTTATTGGTCAAATACAAGATCTGATAGAACCTCAATCTCAGCTGCGTATAACGCCTAACTATTGAAATCCATATTTGAAGATACCACAAAATTCATCTATAGTTGTTTTAAGATTATTATTCTTGTGAAATTAGATTGATTAGGATTCTCTATGCAATTCAAATAAGCATATAACCAAAATTTTTGATTTAGATTCGTCTAAGTTTAAGGGAAGATTTCTGTTAAATTGATTTATCATTTGAAAGAAATCAATAGGCGTCCTTTTTGAAGCAAGGTAACGCTAGTCTTCACAAAAGACTGTGGAACAAATCATAGATCTTTGAAGGAATCAACAAGGGAAATCAAGTGTTTGGGATCTTGTGAGAGTCGATATATATACACAAATACGGCAAAGTAGCTTTAAGGTTTTATTATATCTCAACTACATTCCAAACCGAAGCCGTATCGTGGGTTAGTGTTTGTAGCGGATTAATACAACGCATGTTCAGAGTGAACGAGGTCCCAGGATTTTTATTCCTTTAAAGTTTCCTCGTTAACAAATTTTCTGGTGTCTTATTTTATTTATTTTTCGCATTATATTGATTTATTAGTTATAATTGAGGTACACGCAAGTTGTATGTTAATCTCCCTTGTGATTCAACAATCTCAAATATCTATTCCAGTGATATCCCTTCTCTGCTTTTATCATTGATTAAAGTTTACATAAGGAATTATTTATTAGGTTGGAAACGAAAAATTGGTAAGAAAACACTAGAAAAACTTACAAGTTTTGTTAACGATCCGATATATGGAAAAGAATTCAATTTCTAGTACCGTACCACTAGGATTGATAATACTAACTACTTATGAATGAAAATTGTTGAGCGATCTTTCTTACAAGATCAGGATTTATAAACTATGTTTTTGGTTGTTAGGGGATATGCACACACTAAAGTATTAGTTGAGGGCTCTCAAACATAATACAAGTTCAAGCAGCTTGATGACTATGATAACAGTTAATTATTGCTGCAAAAAAATATTTCATATGGGCTAAACGCCATTATCCATGTCATAAGCTAAGAATCATATTTCTACTTGTGAAACATATAAAGAAACGTTGAATATCATGGAGAGAGTATTCAAATGAGATACCTTGGAAAATAATGTTAGGCTTCAAACCCTAACTTTTGACTGTATAACCTTCGTTTTCCTAATAATGATACCTCTAAAGATTTTCACCATAACGATGCCTCATATTCGTTATAAAAATATATATATTCAAGAGAGGGATATTGTATGTAAAGATCAGGTCTTTACCATCAAGATACAGTCTAAAAAGCATGCCATCACGGAAGCAAACGATATGTCTATACTTAAGATCTTTGATCATGAACACCAATATGAGAAAGACAAGGGTGTCATCTTTAAAACCTCTAGAAACACTAATAATCTTGAAAAAAGTGAAAGTGACGTCAAGACATATTTTTGATATTTTGATAAAGATAATCAGATGAAGATTTTGATGTTAATGTGTCCTTAAATACAAGATAGTTTAGAAATCTTTTGAGAAGCATAAATAAATGATTCTCTCAAACACCTTCCTTTTCATGAAACATAACACTTGATCGTGTTCATCCTAACAATAAGAATTTTTAAGAAAATAATGACGAAGGTATGCCTCGGTGATTAAAGTGTAAAGGATTTAACCATTTGGATAGTGAATGTCTTGATATAAAAAAATACACTGGTAAAAAAAACGTGTTTCTACACTTGATGACTCATCTGACCACTACCATTCTGAGAAGAAACAACTAATGTTGTACTTATCGTAGCGTACATGCAATAATCTGGAAATTTCTCTTGATACTCATGATATGCAATAATATGGAGATTTCTCTTGATACTCATCAATTTCATGAGTTGACTTAATGGTTGCATCTCCTGATAGTCGAAATCCTAAATCTCGGTGTTCAACATAAATTATAAGCAAAAATACTTTTGTATCTACTTCATAACAAAATAGGATACAACCCTACCTAGTGTGCACGTTTTTGCACTCTTATAAAATCATCCCAAAATATACCAAGAAACGCTAGAAGTACCGTTAGTGTTAAAATTGTTATTTAGTTTTTCTTTGATTTTAGTTGGGACAAACAAGTAGTTCTCTTCTGTGACGAGTTCTTGTTTACTCCATAGTTATTTTCTCTTTAATAAGGCCACTTATGAAATTTGAAGATCGAGTTATACAGATTTAAATGATTCATAACCTTTGGATGGATCTATTGATTTAGTCAAAGTTAACGGACTTCGTTATGTGTGACTATCAATAGTATAATCAAGTTGTTTTGCAGATGTTACATTGAAGATTTTAAAGATTGAAGACTTTGATATAGATATCTTGGTTTGATTATCTGCTTGACTTGATTGGTAAACACAAAAAAAAGCCTTGCAGAATAAGTAGTTCTTTTAGAAAATAAACCATGTAGAATCAAGTAGTTTACTTGGTAAACACAAACTTATGTATTTAAGTGGTTCATATATTAAATGGAAAAACCTTTGTGGCTAAAACTGAGTTAGAAGCGTACAATTTTCCTTGATTATTTAATTAACGTCTTAAAGGAAATCTTAGTTATCCGGTTGAAGGCGGGGTAGCAATAATCTTCACGATTGACTACGTAACAACTTGTAACAGTAACTGGTTCACATTAAGGGAATTGCGTGCGCAAGCCAGATTTGGTTGTAGGATCATGGATACTGAAGAAACAAAGTAACTAGGAGTTAGATTATTCTGTCTCAGCCACATTCTACCGAAATTTCCTAGTAAGCAAAAGTGTAATTCTTAATTTTGAGAGTATTAAAATTGGACTAGTTCCTGGGTGTTTTCTTCCATGAAGTTTTCTCCGGTCAAAAAAGTTGTTGATTTGTAAGATTTTTCATTTTTATATTATGTTTGTCATTTAATGGTAAAATACATATTCATGTTCGTTATCCTATGCTTGAAATAATTTCAATCTTGTCTCTCAATGGTCTTCTTCACACAAGATCATTCAAAGATAGTTGCATAGAGGTAATATACTGAAAATTGGTGGTATATTCAGTACCCTCTTTTATTCATATGTATAAAAATGTTGTGTTTGCATTATGAAGCATCCTTGGGTGACTAACACAGCCAGTGCATGATGTTGGTGCATCATGTTACATCATCGGGTAAGCAACACAAGAAAATGATGCATTTTCTTCACGATGCACTTTCAAAAAATATTCTTACAAAAATAAATCTTGGAGAAGTTTGACACTCACCACCTCCCACTTTCTTTAAATGCAACGTTAGACAAGGTAATCACCAAAAATTCCAAATGATGCATCCACGAGGAAGACGAACAAACAACTTTGTTCATTTACTGTTTGGAAGACGAACAAAAGGAGTCGAGTGCTTAAGATTTTACATTGGTAAAACAACTCAAGATTGATTTTATGTCTTGGGATTCATATGCGTGGCCGGTAGGTCGTAGACGCATGGATACCAAAGGACTAAGTAACTATGGGTAGTTTACTTAGTCTCAACTATACAAAGTTGGCATTGTACTTTGTGTAGCGGCTTAATTCTGAGAGTATTCAAAATTGGACTAGGTCCCAGAGTTTTTCTTCATTTGATGGTTCCTTGTTAAAAAAATCTTATGTGTGTTATTTAATTTTATTTTTCGCAATTATAATTGTTTATTACAATTAAAAGTAAATACACTTGTATGTCAATCCTAATCTTTTGACTCCGATCCTATAGTCAATCGGTCTTGTACCAAAACTATTGTCAAGTGAATATCAACTTGTTGTATTGTTCGAATTTGTCCATAGACGATCATACTTGGTATCAGACTTATAGGTTGAAACAAAAATATTGTGGTGTATTTGGGTTCCCCCATCTTTTCAGAGAGACGCACAATCTGAAAATAGTTCTAGAAAATACCGAAACTCAATTTTCCAGGACAATTAGTCCAACTTAACAGACTTCTAATTCGAATTTTCCTTTTGGAAAAGAAAGATGAGTATGTCCTCTTTAAAATCAGGGGCTAACCACTCAAATCGGACTCGAACGAAGTCTCCGGAACTCTTTTGGAACAAAGGTGCGTAGTCAGAATTTTTCTGATGAAAATAGTTTTTGTCAAAATTTTCATTGTAGATATAGGACTTTGTAAAATTTAAGATGGGAATGCAAGATATGAAATGCAAACTAGAAAAACAAAGGGTAAAGAGATACAAAACCGATGGGTTGCCTCCCATGTAGCGCTTGGTTCAGTTCGATGTTATTGTTATCGTTCGTACACCAACAGTTTGAATATCCGGGGATATATCCTCACTAATAATAATTTGTAACTCCAATAACATCTTCACACAAAGGTAAGTGTAATAGAGTACTAGTCAAACTATTATTTGATGGAATTTTCAATCACACTTAGTCTTTTCTACAGTAGGAAGTGGATAAAGAACATAAAATGTGGAAACTTCAATAGGTTCATTTCAGTCAACATGCAGTTTTAGGATAAAAAATAATCTAGTGGTGGATATTTAGAAGCAAAATAATCCGTAAGAACTTTAAAAGCACACAGCTTCAACCCTAGGTGAGGTATTTTCTTAAAGGTTGGACTAACAACTCTTTGAGAAACTACTTCGAATGGAGGTGGAGGATCAATATATTTAAAATTGTGGAAAGGATTAGACAAACCTGCCACAGTCTCGGGATTATTTACCTCATGTATTTCGTGGTCTTCTATAAAACCATTTGAAGGCTATTCTTTATCGGTAAAAGGCTCAACCAGAATCTCAACAGTATTACAATCATTAGCAAGCTCAATGGGGTCTTCCACGAAATCAATCAATTTGGTTTCATTCTTAATCACCATCTCTTCGATACGTTTGTCATTAGAATCAAAATTTTACTATAACGAAATCCTCTTTGGTGTAAATCCTAGGGTAAACAGTATGAGTTTCAGTTGAAGGCACAATCGGGTCTACTGTTTTCAAACCAACAGGCCTAAAAACATTGTAATATGGATATATTATTTTAAACACTGATATGCGTTTGAATACGTTACCCTATTTATAACAATGGTTCTTTTATACCAAGTCTCCTCCTTTTGATTAAGAGAATGATCGTTATAATGCTCTGGAGTTTAAATAACTTTATTACAGTTATAAAGACTTTTTAAAAGTTGGTCATATTTTTAAAAGATCTTGGAGTGTATTTTTCATCGTATATATGGTCATGCTCCTTAATCTTTTTGTTGTGCTCTTCGAACTTCTGATCCAACTTCTGATTTTGGTCTTTCAAAAAATCCAGATATCGCTGCATATTTGTGATTATAAACATAACTATCCTCCCATATTTGTGGTTGTTCACTTGCATACCCATTATAAGGTTATTGGTATGTATCAGAATAACCATAAGGTTACGTAGGATATTTATCATAACCAAAAGTATTGGTTTTGATTATATCTTTGGTATGGTTGGCAGTGTTCATAAAATTGAGATTGAAAACCATACTGATTACCACTATTATATGATTGATCTTGTGCACCGTACATGTTACTTTCTAAAGGAAACATGATGACTCACTAGAACAAAATAAGAAAAAAAATCTAAATACTAAAACAAAAGGGATACGTGCAACCTGTTTTCAGAATATACCTCCCGCTTTTACAAGCAATGAACTCCTTCAACTAGTTGTTAACACCACCAAAAATATAAAAACCGGAAAACATTAGAAAAACGTAAAAATATCCTAAATTACTAAAACAATATAAAACAAATAACAAATCAATTAACGACTGCTCCCCGACAGGTGGCGCCATTGATGGGCAGTCATAGGCATAACAAATTAATCAAGATATTACCCACTAATTAACTAGTAATATAGCGGTAGTAGGGATCGTTCCCACATAGTGTGCAATTGATAGGTTATTTTGATTAGCAAATTAAAATAAAGTAAATACTAACAAGGGGGGATTAGATTGATTAATTAAAGTAATACGATGAAAGAGATGATTAGGGAATCGTTTGCTGTTACCAAACATTAAGCCGATTAACATATCAGTTTACCTTTTCCTAAAATCATATATCACAAACCGTAGAATAATAGCTACATAAGTGTTATCCCCAAAACCCCTTTTATCACTAGATACAAAAGTTCTCGCATACCAGATTCTATTCGTCTAAACCACCAAGTAGTAGATCGCTCAACGTGTAATCTAATCGAACGCTTTAGTTTTTTTGAATTTAGGTTAATGCTAATAGTTAAGCTCTTAGATCAAGATCCACTAGATGATGTTATCTTCACTCGCAATTTCTCTACAGAATCCCTCTGCAAGGTCTCACTATTTCTACCTATGTAGATAATAATTGTTAGACTATTACACTTATTTTACAACTTTCTACTAGCAATTGAATGATCAATAGATAAATTCAATTATACACTTGAAGAATCTAAAAACTAATCGTAAATAATACATATAGTGAAGACAAAGATAAGATGATTAAAACTCCAAATAAACCCGTATAACCAACAAAGCTAGTATCTCATTAGGATAGGTTCAAACAGACATGGGAAACATCGATCACTTAGTAAACATCAAAACCATATGCTATCCATCTTCTTGATCTATCCATGTGATTAGTTTTGATATTGATGTCCATAGTGCAACTTATAGAAGCTTTGTGACTTATATATGAATTTTAGTATGCTTGAGTGCAAACCCATCTTTTACTTCCTCTTGTAGTCAATAAGTATGCCAACCAAGGAGATAGTGCCTTCAAGGTTAAGTAAAAGTTCTACACCTCGTAAACCCTCCCGAGATAACAGCCACTTCTAAAGGCTTATTGCATACGCTAAATGCAATCGGCGACGACGGTGAGTTAGGATTTTATTTTTATTTTAAATTTGCTCGAGGACTAGCAAATAATAAGTAGTAGACACATTTTGTGTCGCTCAATTGTATAAGTGCTCGATTTTGTATTTATTATGGCTTTTGTGTCTTTGTAGGTGTTTTTTGGAGAAACTTTTGCGGGAAAACGCAAAAGTGGTATTTGCGCTCGTGGGAGAAAATTACTATACGGACCTTCATTTGGATAAGGGCTTTTTTTGAATTTAGGGTTAATGCTAATAGGTTAAGGGGTGACCTTTCTTCAACTTTTTCAAGGATCAAGATCCACTAGATGTATAACTTTGTTTTGTTATCTTCAAAATAAGGAAATAATTTTGAATAGAGAAGAAAATGGGAATGTCCGTGTATTGTTAAAAGAGAAAAGGAGAATTTCCCTAGCTACGAGACCTAGAGGGAGAGCGAGAGGTCTCACTATTTCTACCGGTTTAGAATATTGAATTCATCTATAATCAAATAAATGTTTAGATTTTTCATGATACAAAGAAAGAAGAAAAGAAAATATCTCATGGTTTCCGCTCAAAAGGGTAAGCCCTAAAATATATAGATGTAAAACCTAGCCCCTCCTCTATCTTTTGGTGATGAACCCTAGTAGAACGTGTCCAAAAACTCTTGAGAAGTGTCCTTAAGTATCCCCAACAACCCTAGGGTTTGGGCTTGCTTCAGAATAATTTTTCCATATTTGGATGTGTTTTCCTTACTTTTTGGAGGTGGGGATCGGTCCTACCCTAAATCCCGTAGGTAGGGATCGGTTCCTACTTGATCCCCAAATTGTTTTGCCATAGCTTTTGCATACAAACTCGGAATTAACTCATTATTTTTGCGTTATTTTCGTCTCTTCATTCTCTAGAACATATAGTTGAATACTCCTGAATTTGTTCGAGTTCATCCCGGTCCTTAATCCACACTCACGTTAATGTCCTTTTAGATGATTCTACATAAATAAGATTAAAAAAAAAACAAGAATACTACAAGGTAACATTGTCATGTCCCATGTCTTCTAGGGCACCCGTGTATAAGGGCACCCTGGTGTAGTTAGTAATGTTAGTATGTGTCTGGCACATGTGCCATTCTTCTACCCTAATAAGTATCCGAGTCTGTACTCCTCTTTGATTAATCGAATAAAATTGTGTTTGTTGTGTTCTTCTTTCTCTTTTGGGGTTTTACCCTTCAATCTCACAGTGTAAATCCTGTAGATTGAGCCTGATCACTCATTTGTAGTGTAGATCATTACAAGTGGTATCAAAGCCGGTCTTTCCTTGGATTGATCATGGATGATGGTAATAGATTTAAGGCTTTAGCTGAGAAATTAGTTACTGTTCTTCAAGTTCAAGAAGTAATTGCAAGGGCTTTAAAAAATAAACCATCTCATGTGTTTCTAGCCAGATGCAAGAAAATTTTAGCAGCAGAAACAAAGAATCTGCTATTGCTGGAGCGTGAGATATATTTGAGTCAATCTGGTGATAAGAATTGGGAATCAAATTATTGGGAAAGCTTCCAATTGATTGGATCCGTGTTGAAGGAAGTGACGCTAATGGAGAACGCAATCAGTCAGAAACTGGAAGAAACTCCTATCAATTCATTTTTCAGTAAATGATTTTACTTCAAAACCTTCAACTCCTCCAGCAACAGACGAAGGTATTTATCGATCCAGTTTCAAAACCCAATTTTCAATTATTGATAGAGCTAAAGATGGTAGTTCAAATCGCAACTATGAGAAATCAGTACCGCTTCATCAAAATGTTTCCTCTCACAAAGTCGAGTCAATTTTTTCCTTCTGTGATGTGTGTAAAGTGAATCCATTGTTTCTGGATTACCAAGAGGGTAAGCTTTTCGATTCCAGAATCAATTCAATTAATGATTTGGTTCAGCAGAATTTCATCAAATTAAGTGAGGATGGTTTCGAACAAGTAGTATTAATCCTAACTCACATGCTATTCATGGATAACTATTCTTCCAATATTATGAATTCTTCTCGTAGCTTATTCGATCGTGGAAAACATAAATTGAAGTTTGATTCTAAATTGAGGTTTCCTTATTGCATGGGTTTTCAATTTTTGGATAGATTGTATCAGGAAATTGTTCAGAAGCTTGTTTATCAAAGTGGGTATCAATCAAATGGGTTTTCTGGTGATTCAATTGCTTATATGCTAAAGAATGATGATTTTATTACTACTGCTTGGTATATGTTTGATAAAATGCTTGATTGCGAAGTTATGAGAAGGATATTTGATCGAGGAAGAGATTTAGATGGGTCTATTTTAGTGGATCAATACACTGATGAATTTTTGTCGAATTTTGTTCATTGGTGCCGGCTAGAATTTTCGCTGGTGAATTCAAATACGTTTGTAATTTTTAAAGATGGTGATAATTATTATTGTAAGAAGCTACATCTTCGTTGTGGCTTTGGTTTTGCTCGAATCTTGTTCGATCGTGGTAAAGATTTGGACGTGCTTAAAAGTGCAAATTCTGTATATGAGCTAATTCTGGAATTTTGGTGTTGTATGGAATTGTTATTCGGGTATTCAAATGTGTTTTTGTTAGTTTAAAACGGTGACAATAAGGATGATTGCAAGTTGTTGGATAAAATGCGTCAACAAGGTAAGGTTCTATGGACTGTTTTTGTACTTCAAATGACGAAGGAAGATGCTTATGGAAAAGCTCGGGAACTATTTGATCAACTGCACCATACTGGAAGATGGAGTGGCAGTGGTGATATAGGTTCTGTAATCTTGCATCTTATGTGTGGATTACTTAATAACTTGGTCACTCATTCTGTAATACATGGGAGTGGAAAGGTACAAAAACTTTCCGACAAAATGGCATATTATGTGGCTGGGAGTTTGAGTAGAGTCGGTGTATGGAAAATTCCCTTGAAGGAGCTTAGGTACCTCCAGGCGTTTCTTATTTCAATTCCCACAATGGTGAAAGGTCATACTTATCTTTTAGAAATCAGGTTTTTGCACGTTTTATTACTTACACCTGAAGTCTATGAGAGTTCTTCATTTCTTGAAAGAGTTATAATGACAATGATTTCTTCAACTTATAGCTATTTCTACTCATTTTACTGTGATCAGCATCGAAGTTCTGGTTGCAACCAATTGATGGGTGTGTGTATAAATGCGCTTCCACTCAACATTCGCAATTGTGTTACAAGTATATGTGGGGAATTGCATTACAGACTGAGGAGAGTTATTTTTGTATTGATTGTGTACTGGCAAGATATATAATGAGAACTCCGTCCATACTCACTTACATTCCAAATGTATTAATGTTAGTAGCCTTTTTGAAGTGGAAGTTCAAGTTGTTTTCTATAGGTCCATGGGGTGTGGGAACTGTCAGTGAGAACGTATCAGTTCTTGTGGTAGTTGATTGTATTTCGCTAAAGGTTCTCTATATTAAGAAAAGAAGGATGTGGCTGTTGCAAGTGACAACAAATGGAGCTATAAGTATGATCAGGTCAATTGGCAAGCGAAAGGCTGTAACTATGCCGAATACAGTGATTAGGAAGGTCATGCAACCGAAAACGGATACAAGAGATTCAATTAGCTCAATTGTTGCTGTTGGCAGTGCGGGATTACTTCGCAATCATTTGTGGAAGGTGGGGTTTTGGGTCTTATATAAATGCTCGACACACACTGCCATTTTACCTTCTCATTTGACTAAATTTCGCATAACTTAGGTCAGTAAGCTCAAGTTTGAAGAAGTAAAATTAATTTTTGTCACTACATTACATGATTTTCCTATATACTTACTTTATTTCAAAGGCTATATACTACGTAGAAGGTGTTGGAAAAAGAAGCAGCGGTTATTGGTTGTTAACCGTATAGACAGAACTGGAATTTGCATCTTGTTATGATCATTATTGATATTAAAGTAATAGAGCTAGTAAAGAAACCCCAAATTGTGGTGAACAACTCCGAGCAGCTGAAGTTCCCTTTTGGAAATGTTGGTGGGAAGGCAGAATTATGTGTCAGGAAAAGAGTTGTCGATTACTTGATGTCTGAACCTATGATCTTACCCATTCTTAAACAAGTTAGGAGCACTTCAGGTTTTGTAGAAAATTATTCCTTAGTCTTGTACTTCTGGATGTATGAGAGCAACTCCTTAGATAAGTCCCTTGATAAGGACATAATTGGGTTACCTAACTCAAATTTTTCTTGTAAATTGGTTTCTTTTCAAGTCATGGGAGGTAGCAGTTATTCCTAACTACAGGAAGAAAGAGTATGGACAAAGGTATTGTGTTGGCAGCTGAGTATAATCTTGAAAATTCCATTCAACTTCTGAAGCATCAGGAGCTCTCTACCATTAGTGGCACAACAACTCAAGGGGAAGAATTTCAACAAGATCACACACCACCTTTCTTCGAGAAGTTCTACATTAGCGAGATGAAAAAACTTCTGAGACGGCGAGCTCATAATCTAAGATCTGAAAATGCACCATTAGATACCAGGTGGACTAAAGAATGGATATATGCAGGAAAGTTGGTATCTTGGCAGCAACAACCTCTTAAGGAATTTCTTATACGAGTGACATGGAATTTAAAGCTTATAACCACATAGATTTTTTGCCTGGACAAGGTTGCAACCTGGTCATTGATTGAACTCTTGCTGGTGTTGTTAGTTGATCAAGTTATTGGGGAAGATTCATATATGTGGTCATTTTGGGAACACTACGAGAACATTATATTACTTCCTTCGGGGTATATCAACACTCTTGTTGCTCACGAGCAACATATCCCTGGAATGTTCGAGGAGCTGCAGCAACAATGTGTTCCCGCAACAGATCTCAGTTCATATTCTCCATCCTTGAGGACAAGGATGATTTGGAGGAGTGGGTATTGTCATGTCCCATGTCTTCTAGGGCACCCTGGTGTAGTTAGTAATGTTAGTATGTGTCTGGCACATGTGCCATTCTTCTACCCTAATAAGTATCCGAGTCTGTACTCCTCTTTGATTAATCGAATATAATTGTGTTTGTTGTGTTCTTCTTTCTCTTTTGGGGTTTTACCCTTCAATCTCACAGTGTAGATCCTGTAGATTGAGCCTGATCACTCATTTGTAGTGTAAATCACTACAAACATGAAAGAAATATATCAAATACAAGCATGAAACTGATAATAAAAGTATAGTAAATTATACACTTATCAAAAATCAAAATCTTGCCTCCCCTTCTAATATAAAATTGTTAGTTGAATGAATTCATGTAAGATTTTCATGTTTTCAAGTTTTACAAGCGCATGAACAAATAACAGATTGGATGAAAATGACATCCTGATACTTGTCACATGTGGGGCTGTGTAATACACCAGAATTTGCGGATTTCGCTCAACCCAATCAACAATTTGGCGGGTGGGTACCTGATCAACCTATTGGTAAAGTGTACTCATATAGACTGGGCTCAGATGACACCTTTAAAATCTGTTGGACACCTTTAAAAGGATAAAAATATACACTAAGTAATGCACTTATTTAAATTAAAGGCTTTCTTTACATACGTTTTCATCGTCATTCAGCTTTCTAGTCTAATGCTAATGTTAGAATATACTAATCAGTACAAAATATAATCCCCAAAAAATGATGCAACATAATTTTCATAAAGCTTTAGTTCAAGAAAACTACTGAAGAGAAAAATAAAACAACAATCAGATTAAAGAGAAAGATGGAGCAATAAAAAGAATGAAATCCTAACATTTTATTTTGATGTTTTAGAAATTTATTTAAAGTATTGAGCATAAGATTTCACGTTTTATTCTTTACTACTGTTAGTCTTTTTCTCTTGTATAACCCTTAATTTTTTTTCTTTTTAATCAATATCCGGTAATCTCTCCTACTCGTGATTCCGTGAATATCAAATTCGCCGGATGATGAATTTGGAAGCCGATGAGAATTTCAAATCTTCCATTGGAGGGACTGGATACGGGTGAGTCCAAATCCGCATCCACCCATCGACTGCTCACTCCTAGGACTCAACGAAGATCAAATCCATTAGATCCATTCCGCTGCAAAAACAAAAAAGCCCAAGTTTTCTTTGCATGGACTTGTATGACCTTATCTGGGCCGTACCCGATTAGGTTAAGCATCCAACTCATTTCTCCTCCTTTATTAAACCCCTTCGTTATAATTCCATCCCTCACTAGGGTTTTCTGTGTATAACGATAGGAGCTTAAGTTTAGCCGCAGCAGCAGAGACCGATCCTCTCTCGCACATCTCAGGTAACTTCATTGCAAATCTTTCTTTACACATCATTCTTGTTTCAGATTCAGTAGTTCGTTCCTGTTAGATTTTGCTTTGTTCAAAACTTTGGAGAATTCAGATTTATTCTTTTAATCCACTGAAAATACGAACACGACTTCAATAACCTTAATCAACATCTTTGTTCAGATTCTATAGATTCGTGTTTTTTCCTTGAGATTTTTTTGAAGATATTGAGTGAGATGAATAATACCTAATCTCATTCTTATTGAGAAGGTCACTGGTTACCTGGTTATGGGTTATTTATGATTACTTTGTTAGATATAATCTCTTACACAATAAGTGCAACTTTTCAATCTGTAACAGTTTTATCCTTCTTAAGATGCAGAAACGTTTAGTATGTGAATCTGATAGATGGATACTTACTTTGTTTATGAGTTGATTGTTGCAAAATGGACTTTAGATATAGACCTGGGCTAGGTTTATACCTTTGATACAATTGAAGTGGATGGAATTGGTAACCAAATGACGGTGATGGTTATAATCTTTGAGTTGCTGGCTTCTGGTAACTGTGTTAGCAGAAGAATGTGATACCATGAAATGCTGTAATTGTAGTTGTATTTTGGTATACTTAAGTGGTTTATTGACATAATTGTTGCTCTGTAATTTGTCTGCAAGTATGGAAGTTATTGCTAGCTGAGTAATCTTTTGCTAAGTTTGAATTGTTTATGCAGTCAAATCAAGATGTTTACTGCTAGGAGAAAGATTTCGAAGGACAAAGGTGCTGAACCAACTGAATTCGAGGAGTCAATTGCTCAGGTTTGTATCTCATTTAATTTTGGTCTTGTTCTTTACTTCTTTTATTGTTTTGATTGCAGCTTCTCATTTAGTTTTTTAATTATTGTGATTCTTTGTGTGCTGCAGTCGCTCTTTGATTTGGAGAACACTAACAATGAGCTCAAAAGTGATTTGAAAGATCTGTACATTAATTCAGCTGTGTGAGTAAAATACAGTCTACATGTTTTTCCTGATTGTTGATCCTTCATAGTCATGGAAATAACTTTCTCTGTTTGCTGTTTTTTCAGTCAAGTTGATGTGTCTGGCAACCGAAAGGCAATCGTCATCCATGTTCCCTACAGACTACGAAAAGGTTTCAAGAAAATTCATGTGAGGCTTGTGAGAGAACTCGAAAAGAAGTTCAGTGGAAAGGTGTGTTGCCTATCTTATTTCTTGTGCTGATTGTTAATTTTACCTTTACTTTGATTTGGACTGAAAATGTGAAAGACTTAACTTGCATGTTCTTTCTTTTAGGATGTGATTCTTATTGCTACCAGGAGAATAGTGAGGCCCCCCAAGAAGGGTGCTGCAGTTCAAAGACCTCGCAGCAGAACTCTTACCGCTGTACATGATGCCATGCTGGAGGATGTTGTTTATCCCGCTGAGATTGTTGGAAAGCGCATCAAGTACCGTCTTGATGGATCAAAAATTATTAAGGTAACAAGTCCAGACCTTATAATTGAGACCTTATAGATGATTCTTATCCCCCTTAAATTCTGTTTCCTCTTCCTTGTCTTGACAAGTCTTTGCAATTTTCTAGATCTTCTTGGACCCTAAGGAGAGGAACAACACTGAGTACAAATTGGAGACTTTCAGCGGAGTTTACAGGAAGCTCTCTGGGAAAGACGTTGTGTTCGAGTACCCAATAACAGATGCTTAAATATATGTCTCTCCAGAGTACTCTATTTATATTCCGTTTTGCACCGGGTGTGTTGTCAGTAGCAGAAGACTTTGTGACTCACCTATTTTGTTATCATTCTGAGAAATCTTGAGTTCTTTGTTTCCATACATGTAGTTTTTGTTTTCTAAATGTTGACACCCAAGAATTTGTTGCAGCCTCTGTGCTGTTTTATTTTAGAATAGAATCAAGAAATTGGATCTTCTCTTTGATGTTATATATTAGTTGTTGGTCAGTAGTTTGAGAGTGTTTACCTACGCTGGTTCTAAGAAAGCCTGTGTAGCTTGAAGACCATCTTTACCAAGTTAGAGGAAGAAAAACCTTAAATCTAACTTTTTTGGTGAAGTACCAGCTTGAAGCATAACTAGCGTAGCTTCAGGGGAATGTGAAGTGCAGAATTGCTATTTTGCATCCTTTCCTATGAACGTATATGTTCCAGGATTTCTTCATGGATAGTATATGTTGGAGGATTAGATTGAATTTCTTCTTAGACGACCAACTATTTTTGAAGAAGAATTGAATTTTACTCATAGGGACAGTTTCTCATGTGCTCGTAGTTCGAATTTACAGCTTAAATCATGCACATCAGTATCTGTATCAGTTGAAGTATATGAATGTATGTATCAATATTCAGTACACATATAAAACTTACAAAAAGAATAAAAAAAAAAAAACTCAAAAACTCAAGCAATCCCCCTTTTCGGTATTTGTGTAGAGCTTCCTCGCAGTTCACTGGCTGATGATGATGTTGACAACGAAGAACAACAAGAACCTTCTACACATGTATATGCTAGCTGTTGATGGATTAAGACTCGAGAGTCTCATCAAATGTCTCTCACGGCTCAGAAACCATCCAGGATTGATACACTGGCAAACTGAAATGAACCTTCTTCCACTATCCAAAAGAGATTAAGAAGACGTATACTCAAAAATGGCTCCTGTATGGTTAAAGCCACAAGATACCTGCAGAGCTTTTACACTGTTCTCATTGTTATTATCAAAACTGACCAACTTTGGCTCAAAATTGTCTATGTCAGTACCATGTCCTAATTGTCCACCTGAAGACTGGCCATCCACAGAGAATGTTCCATTTGATCCTCCCCAACCCCATGTAAAAATCTTCCCGTCACTAATTGCAGCTGTATGCTTCCATCCACAATGTATCTCACATACATGAGCTTCTGCCAGTGGACCTTCAACTCTCTGAGGCAAGCTGATGATAGCAGAGGAACCAATACCAAGGCATCCATTTTCATTTGATCCCCATGTATATAGTTCACCTCCACTCGTTATAGCACCTGTATGATAGCCACCGCAAGCAACTTCATGACATGATGGAAGCTCGTTTATAACATAAGGTGATGTTGCACTTTTTGCATCTGCAAAACCAAATTTATCTACTGTTTTTTCCCCGAAAAGGAAGAGGGAGCCATTTTCGCCGATGCAAACTGAATGCAATAGTCCTGCGGATACAGTTTTAACCTTAATTCCCTCAAGGGTTTTGATAAGCCTCGGCGTGTATTCAGTTGAACTTCTAATAAACCCTAAGTAACCTGATTGATGGCCATGGCCAAGTCTTCCAGCTCCCCCAGCACCCCAACTTAACACCTCACCATCATCAGTGATAGCAATTGAGTGTTCAGAACCCAATGCAATCTTTTTGATTCTTGTACCCTTCAAACAATCGACTCTTGTAGGGGAATAAACTATCTTATCTGCACTTTTTCCGAGGCCAAGTTGCCCACTTGAGTTCTTTCCCCACATGTAGAGTTCCCCATTCACTGTAACAGCCGCAGAATGATAATAACCAGCTGAAATTTGAATTACTTCATCAGGCAGACTTGAAACTTCAAGTGGATCGAACGTATATGCTTTCTTATCAGATATCCCTAGTTGTCCGAAATCATTTAGTCCGGTAGAAAAAACACGACCAGATTCATTTAAAAACAAAGTGTGAGCTCCTCCACAAGAGATGGAGTAAACACTGTCGTCGTTGTCCTGAAAGGCCGTACAAACAGTTGGAGTCCATTGGGAATTTGGAGTCCCTAGCCCTAACCTCCCAAAATCACCATTTCCCCAAAGTGCAGCAAATCTCTTACCAGTAATACCTGGTTTAGAGGTCGATATCCATCTCCAACTCCCATTCCTACTTTGGTTAAACCCGACTAATAATCTGGGAACTACTCCGAGTTTGCATCTCATCCACCACCCCATTGCAGAAGTAATAAAAAATAATAATTCAGCTCAGACAGTAAACAGTAATTGACAGAACAGACCAGTGAAGTAGATGGTTGAATAAAGAAAAAGTTTCTCTTCTATTAACGGCTGGTGCTTGCTTCTTGCTCCTCCTTGTCCACCACCTGACAAATTAGTGTAAAATCTCCCTGTTAATACTTAATGACAAAGAAGAAAATAAGATTATCCGGTTGTTTAGTACAAATAATAACAATGCGAAAAAAATTTAGCAGAGGAAAATCATATACAGAACATACTTCCAAATCACGAGTAACCGATGAAGATACTCTTCAGCGACTATTTCACATAAAGTTGAATGACCGAAAACCAAGTTGGCCTTTTAGGTCTAGTATTTAACTTGAGATAGTATTTATGGATAAAAGTAAGGTTTCCTGATTCAAAGCAAATACCAAGAGTCGTCACTATCTAATTTAATATGAAGAAGCATAACCTCTACTCTAACCTCATATTGATTTACGTATTAGATATATCAAATGCATTAAGAATTTATGCAATTAAAAAGAAGTTGGAGCCTCTGCAGTAAGAAACTACAGAAAAGATAAAGAAACGGTAGAAGAGTTATAGAGTTACAGATGAACAGAACTGGCTTCCGAATCATGATTGATAAATGAAGATACGCATTGTCAGCGACATTTTCGTTCAACATTAAGTCAAATGACCAAAAACCAAATGGCCTTCTCAGGTCTATTATTTTACTTGAGAGTAGCTATGGATAACAGTAACTCTTCCTGATTCTAAGTATATATCAAGAGTCGTCACTATCTAATCTAATACTCTGAAGTAGTATTAACATACTCTAATCACAGATTAAGTTGCGCATTAGATATATTAGATGCATCATGCATCACATGATAAGAATACCCAAATTAGAAGGTAGTTGGTGTACTGGTTGCAACAATAAACTACAGAGATTATGAAGCAATGGTGGAATTACAGAGTTACAGTCGAACCAGTGGAAGTGAAAAATAGTCCTTCCTACGAAAATTAATTCTACTTCGCAAGACCATGAGAAAACCATTAACCAAATAACACCTAAAAACTAAAGCTCAGTTGTGACTTGGAGATGCCCTAAAGAAAACGTGCTAAACTTTTCTAGTACAAGAGACTAGGTTATACATGTACTCATTTTCATTTAACGTGACATTAACTGAGCAGTGACACTAACTCATCCATTTTACAACACAGAACATATAAACTTTGTTCGATCAGAGACTATTACTTATCCTGTCAATAAGGCCACAAGATGGATTCTTCTTACTCTGCAACTCTACTGCATCCACAAATCAAACAATACTACTTCCCAAATCGTAAAATAAACCTTACAGCAGAATGTCAAAACTTTATTAGATTTTTGTCCATGGAGAACAAATCATGCAGCTACCTCGCTAAGGGATCGGACTCAGTAGAGCTATAGAAATACCGACAATTAGTATAATCTATGCATAATTCAAGGTTCTTGTGTATCACATCAATGACCGGAAACTCAGACAAATCATTTATCTAACAACAATCATTTATTCGGAGTTTTCAAATATTGAATTCTGTACAAGTTCAATTATACAAAGAACAAGGTTTGGGGGCAGTTTATCCTAGCTTGAACCAACAACATTGATAGAATTATTCGCATTTCACTAATTTTTCTATAATACAGTAAAACTCTCATATCAATCACAAGTCAATATGATCAAATGAAAGGGCACCCAAAGCTGAATTCCTTAAAACATTAATCTGGACATTATAGACTGAATTTGAAACTCAATTATCATCACAATCTATTGAATGGGATTTAAATTGGTTGAGATGAAGAGAGTAGGAATTCGAAACTTACCAGAAGATTTTAGCAGGATAAAACAGCATTTCAATAACCCTAGAAACCCTACAGGGGTACAGGCTCTTTCTCTTTACTGTTCCGCTGACTCTCTCAGTTCCTCTGCGTGGCAAAGAATTGAAGCCCGTGGACGAAACAAGACCTCACAGCTATGACACCCTCTAGGCACATGCTTACAGTAGCTCAACCTGGCGTGTTTAATAAACAAATGGCCCGGTGGCCCAATTTATACCTATCAGAAGCAAAAATTGGAAGTAAAGATGGATGCACGCTCAAAAGTTACTTCTTGATTTTAGAAGTTAAAAAGCAAGAAGTTAGTTTGGGTATAGAATAGTAAAACTACTTCTATTAATAAAAAAATTAACTTTTTGTGAAGTAAAATAGTTCTGCTTCCGGCTTCTGCTTCTAACTTCTACTCCTGGAGAAGCAGAAGTATTTATGTTTCTAGTATCCAAATGTGTCTGTTTCTCGAAAAGTCAACATTATAAGTTTTAAAAGTCGTTCTGAAATTTTACACCCAAATTGATTTCTTGCTTACTTCATGATATGTATTCAAACGTGCAACATCCTCCAAAAGTAAAGTAGTTTTGAAAAGTCATAAATGAAGTTTTGCCTTTGGTTTCTAAAACTAACTTTTGAGTTTTTGACTAAGTTTAAGTTGTAAACCTAGTCTTACAACTACTTTTGCTTCTCCTGAAACAGAAGTCCGAAGCAAATATATTTTGCTTCTCAAAAAGTCAACATTTTTTATTCTAAAAGTCGTTCTGAAATTTTACACAACTTCTTGCTTTTTGATTTTTTGAAATCAAAAGGTTAATTCTAGGTGTGTATCCAAATGCGCAACATCCTTCAGAAGCAGAAGTAAGTTTTGAAAAGCCAGAATCAAAGTTTTTTGCTTCACAAAAGAAGTACTTTTTGCCTTGATTTTTAAAACAAGTTTTTGACTTTTCGATTAAGCTTAAGTTGTAAACCTACTCTCACGAGGTATCCAAATTCCAAACACACCCTCTTACATTTTAAGTACAAAATAAAGAAAACAAAAGTTGAGTTCCCCAGGCGGGAAGAAGATAGAGAGTGAGAAAAATGGCGTCGACATTCTCATTCCCAGTGTTACCCCGTAAAGACATAGTAGCAATTCTAATTGAATCACAAATCGTAAACATAAAAGAAGAACATCTTGTCAATCCAACTTCTGATGTCGTTATATCTATTTACACTAACCTCTTAGTTTATCTTGATCCTCTTCAGTTAAGTATAAAATAACACTTTTGAAACCCTAACTTTTTTTAGTTTCATTTTTGTTAATTTTTTTTTTTTTTTGTTTTTGTTTTTTCAGGGATGATCATAGACAGGCTGATTTTAATGCATTAGGGCAACTTGAAAATCCAGATCTTCATGGTGATTCGGTTCGGTTGGTGAATTTGTGTCGTAAGATTAATGAAGTTATGGCTTCGGTTAGTTGTCCAACTGACTTTCTTTTAAGAGATTTGGCTAAACCTGATACACATAGGAATGGACTTTTTCTTAGTGCCATTCTCAATTTCTGTCTTCATAGGTATGATACAATAATTTTTGCTTTGCTTTATAATGATTTCGTTGTCGAATTATCGTTTGTTATCTGATTTACATGAGCATCATTTTGCGCATAAATATAACATTTTGTCTTTTCAACATCAAAGGATGTTTGAACCTGAAATGGGGCTGTGTGTTGTAATTGTTCAAGATTGTTCAAATGTATAAGCACCGAATTTTACCTTCATCTGTTGGATCAGTAATCTTGTGTTAAATGTTTGGGATTACTTATAGTAGAGGGTTTCTTTTGTTACACGATGTGACAATGGCTTAAACATTTTTACAGGGAAACTAAATTGGTTCTTCTGCAACCATTTGTTGATCAAGTAAATATCCATGAAGAGCAGCGGAATGAGTTAGAGTCAAGGATCTCAGAGGTATGTTTATGGAAAAGATGTATGTCACAGACAAGTGGTATGATGTTTGAATGTTTTGGTGAAATGGCTAATGTGTTTGCTTTGCAGTTACACATGGAAATGTCTAATCTCAATGAAGCGAATGAAAGGGAGCAGCCATTTATTGCAGAGGTGGATGGTAAAGTTAAGGAGCTACGCCAGACTATTCAGGAACTCAACAATCATCAAATGTTGGTAAAAACTTCTTTATTAGCAGTGAAGGGACGAGCCACTGAGATTGATGAGAAGGTATGGTCTTCAGACTTCTTCAATTGCAAGAAATAAGTGTTTATTCTCATCGGTATCATGCTTAATATATTTCTACGGGTTAGTCTATACTGTTTTGTATTTAGTAACCTGTGCTAAGGGTGAAAGATTCATTCTGTGCTCCATTGTCATAAGTGTGTAGTTTATTTCAGGCATACATGTTCCGTCTCATATCTTAAGATTTGCTTGGTTTATTTATATTTTCTATTGTTCCAGTGAACCATCTATTCTGCACCTCAATTATTGTTAATGTTCATGTCATGCTGAGATCAATCATTACATTAGTATCTCATATTAGTCTAACTGAGAAGACATCTTCCAGTTTTTGAAAACTTGCTTAAGGTTGTCTTTTATACTAAATCGAACGGGGATGCTTCAGTCAAGGTTCTCTGAGTCTGAGGAGTAAACTTGAGGCTTTCATTCAACCCAAAGGTTGAAGGATGAGTGTTAGTTCACTATCTCAAAACTTAATAATCATGCAAAAAGAGGTTGAGCCTTCATATATGGGCTCTAATGGCCTGGGTTACAAGTTTGCAGTGTCAGAGTTTACAATAGAAGGGTAATTAACCTTATCCCACATTCTCTCAAAGTACCAAGTATGTGCTCAACACTATCTTTTTAAGCGGAGATAAATGTTCTTGCAAGATTAACAACCCGTGTTGGTTCTCAGTACATGCTTCGGTCTGCAGCACTTGGAGACTATTCCATTCTGATGGAAAGAAAGTTAAAGCTTTTATTTCAGAATCAATTTTTTTGTTGAAAGAATCAGGCATGCGTCTGCCTCGTCTTACTAATTTATATGCAGCTTATGTAACTAATTGGCTTCTTATAATCTTTTCATTGACATCTCTTTGCGTGTTATAGAGTTAAAACCAATGCTGTTTTATGTGCCTGACCCATCAATTTTTTTTTTTTTTGGTGGATAGGTGTCATCTATAACTTCAGAGTCACTCCTTAAATGTGATGCAGTTTAGTGTGTCTACTCTCCTCATACCATGTTACTTTTTCTTGTAGATTTCTAGTGCTGAGTTTACCTTGATTCAAAGTGCACAAGAGAATGCGAAACTGCTATCCAGAATTGTTCAGTCTCCAGACAAGCTACAAGTACGCTCTTAATCTCATCATATTGTGGATAGTTTCAAGTTAGCCCCACAGGCACTAAATTATGGGGAACTCCATCTATTAATGCTAATGTTGTTACTTATTTAGTTATTCAGTTTCCTCTATTTTACTAGGTGTGTTGGGCAAAAGCACACCTTTTTGTTGATTTACCATTTAGTATTCTTGGTCTTATGCTGCCTGACTTTCCGTGAGTTGTCAATTCTGCTTGTTCAGATGTTATCACGTGGATTAGTTACATGTAGGTCTATAGCTTATGTGGTTGTACTGTATTCCATTCTCGACCTAATGGACCACCACACAGGATGCCCATGCTATACAATTTAATTGCTGATTATTAAAAGTTACTGAAGTATTTTCTTCTACTATAACTGAATAAGCCATACAAAATGTACAGTGAACTCTCTGTTATTAAAATATCAAAAAATTGAAAAGCAGTTGGTGAAGCTTCTTTTGTCCCACTGATGAGCGTGTCCTCAACTAAGACATTGTAGTGTCAAGCCGTCAACGGCTAACAGGCCGATATCGATGAATATGTAACATCACTCACAACAGAGACACACACACCACCACCACTACCACCACCACCACCCACATACACACACAGTTTAGTTCGTGGTCATTTTGTAGGGTTATTGAGGAGATAAGAGTTATTGATGGAATTGTCATTTTGGACCAACATGTTGGCCAAATGTGCATGAACAGGATGGGAAGTCCAAGTGGCATGGTCAATAAGACAACTTCCGAGAAGAGTGTAGAATACTTCTTTGTTACCAATTAATGGAAGAACATTAACGTAAGAGTTTCTTTCTCTCTATCATACACCCACACCTACACCTACACACACACACACATGCCCACACTCAGACTTACAGAGTTTATATCGCGGTCATTTTTTAGGAGTATTGAGGAGATCAAAGTTATTGTAGCCTTGTAGGAAATGTCAGTTTGGGCAACATGCTGGTCAGATGTGCATGCACAGGATGGGAAGTCCAAGTAACACGGCCTATAAGATAACCTCAAAGAATAGTAGAACACATAGCTATCGGTAAATATATCAGGAAGAACGCTTTGGAGGTGGAAGAACCTATTGTTAAAAGGTTCAGATGCAGTGCTCCTCCTCCTCTTATCTTATCTTATACTAAAAGAGAAAGATAGTTGAGATTTTCTTTTAGTTAATATTTGTTATCCTTAGTTCAAAAAAATTAAAAGTGATTCCTTTGATATGATGAAGCATATCTAACTTTCAAGTCCATTAAAAAAGGTGAAAACATAGATGTTCAGTTCGTGTTCATGGCTGATGAATTTGGTTAAGTAGCTTAAGATTTAGAGTAGCTTAAGAAACAAGGAAAGCAGCAGCTGCAAATATAACTTTTATTTTATGTATCAATTTCTTATAATATTTACTTATTCAGTAAGGTTTTGAATTAGGCTTAGATAAGTGAATTTACATTTATCAAAATGGAGGGACAGCTGGTGAAAAAGATATTTCACATATTATTGTTGATAATTATCCTTTCCGCGAGTATTTCAACTGATCTACATGGTAAGCACCACCAGACCATATATTTCTCTGACATACTGCTTTGCAAATGAAAGGGGACTCTGGAGGAAAAGAAATCCATCCGAGATGATGTTAAGAACTCCGAAAGATCAGCAATGCAATCTTTCCAAGAGAAGTCTTGCACACTTGACGTGTATTCAAAGGTATTAAATTTTCCAGCACCGTATTTTTCTATCATGGTTCCTTCTTAGTTCTTAACCTAGCACGCTGAATGAAGGTATTAATTAGTAAACATTTACATCTTTATTCAGTTTGCTATTTCTCATTTGCTATCCTTTTGACAATTTAAGTATGTTCGAGATTTCTGAAAACTTTAAGCTTGAGAGTAGAACATTTGAGGTGCAGGTAATATTCTTAGACCGTCATTATGATCTGCTATATAGAAGCGGGAACTTTTGCCTTATGAGAGTAGAACAATGCTAATTTCAAAATGTAAAAACGTTCTGTGGTTGGCAAAATGTTATCTTTTCTGGATTGTTGGGGGCCAGGGACATAAAATGCATGTCAAGAAAAAGACTTCAATTTAGGGGAACTTAATAGAGCCAAAATACCATCATCAGTCAGTATACACACAAAAAAAAAGTTATCAGATTGTCTTGGTAGGCAGACTTTTATAAACAATAACAGTACTGATGTGGGTTTAGTTTCCAAAGAACCCAATTGTCTTCGTTATTTCCTTGATCAATTGCAGTCTTTCTGTTCTTTTAGTCAAAGACATGTGTAATATGTGTATCAGTCTTCCACCATGCATATAGTTAAAAGATACTCCTGAAACAAAAAGAGTGATTGATATTTTGATGTAGCTTTTGCTACCATAATAACATTTTCCAGCAACCTGCTGGAGCCCTCTTTAATAAAAACCTAATATTACCGACTCGTCAAGCTGTAGTCTTCTAGGTCAGATATTGATCCACACTATCCTTTGGGGCGGTCAAAATAATTTTGTGCTGGAAGTTGTCACATGCCCCATGTTATATTCTTATCGTGATTTTTTGGTACAAGTATCTCTTTTACTAATAAGTGATATTTTACTTGTCAGGCTTTGAAGAAAATGTCCAAGCAGCTTGCCCAAATGCATGGGACAAAAGAGCAGGTTTGGTTTATTTAACTTACTTGCATTTTTGATTTTTCTTGTTTCTTGAAATGCTAGGTTCGGAAACTCAGTAGTTTCGACGGATTTTAATTTTTAGGTGTAGTGTATTAATGATAATTCAAAACTTTCAGTTTAGAGTTTTTTTGCTCATGCTCCCGAAACCGTTTGAGATACACGGGAGATCTAGCGCACATAATTTGAGATAATTACAATTATCCGCGTCATTACTTGGGCATAAGAGACGTTAATTTGTTTTATTATTAAGATATCCTGTGCGGTTATTTGTTGGGACATAATTTATTCAGGAGAAACACAAATTAAGAAAATATAGCAGGTTTGGAGCTATGCTATTTGGTGAGGAATGGCAGAACGATTCGAAAGCCTCCATAATAACTTAACGAAACGGTACTATTTATGACCAATATATGTTAGTGACTCTAATTTGTATCAGGCCGATGCTGCAAAAACAGTTGAGAAAGATGTTAAGGTTCTCAAGGCTAAGCAAAATGATGAAGGACTATTGGGTATGTCTCTTGAAGCGAAATCTGTTGAGCGGCAAGGAAAAGGTATTTTTTCTCTAACTTTGTTTAGAGATTTTATTTTTCTTTCTGATTTTGTTTCCCGTTCTTTAAACTTGCAATTTTACACAAGTACAACATACTTTTCTTCATTTAGTGGAACAACTGGAGGAATTAAAAAAGGCATATGAGAAAGAGAAAAATATGAAACATGAGGAAGTCACAAAGAATCTAGACTCTTTGAAGTTGGAACTGGAATCAAAGAAGCTTGATTTTGTCGCAAGGAAAGTGAAGGTGGAAGCTTTGGTTGCGGAGGTAATAATATTTTGATCACTTATGGGATTCTTAAGCGTCATTGAAACTAGGAGGTTAAACTCTCACGTGTTGTTTTATCTCTCTTGGTGTTTTGATAATAGGGGGATGGCATAATTAAGAGAAATAATTTAGAAATAGAATCTGGAGCAGCTACCAAGCATCAACTGTATAAAAAGTGTGAAGAGATCGTTAATGAGGTCCGTTCTGAACTATGGAAATTGTTTTTTTCCTACTTGTTTTTTTCTATTACTTTGTTGCTCGCTTGCTTGAACCAATTAATACGACTGAATTTGAGATCTGAAGGGTTTATATCATCAAATAATCAGGAAGGAAATTTAGCTAGATTTTGTGGCATCCACTTTTCGAATGCCCTCCTGTGTTAGGTATCTTTAAAAGAAATTGGTATCTTGAATACAAATTTGTTTGTACAAGGATTCCCATGTGATCTTCTATCTGACTGTAGTATTCTACAGTATAAGGTTAGAATACTCAAGTGAAGTTATCATTCTTTCCATAGTGTAATGTTACAGACTTAGAATGGTTAATCTGAAGTCTAATTAGAAAGATGAACTTAACAACTAGCTTTTGCTGCCATGTTTTATTATATATCATTTCATTTACATTTGTTTTCTTCCTGAAATGTATATCCCTGGGTTTAATTCTATCCTGAAATGTATATTTGTGGTTGTAGTTTCACAGCTATTCACAATCTATCGGGTCTTATCTCGACGGGGTGCAGTGTTAACTTGTGCTCAACAGCAGTCAACCAGTAGATACTCGAAGTTCTGAATATAGAGTTTTGGTACATTCTGTTCTGTGATTATTCATTCGTTGTTTTGTGGAGAATGTTGGAAGTCATGTGCCCTTGCTAGAAAGAAGTTGGTGAATTTGTTGTTTTTTCTTACCTACTGGCTCGACCAAATGTCTGGATCACAGTTTCCAATTTAATCCTCACGTGTAAAACCTGTACAACTTGTATTTTGTAATATTAAATATGATCAAGTTTGTGCGTGATTTTTTCTTGTAATCTCTAATCTGAAGGATGATGTATTTGTTGGAGTTGCCTTGATTTGGTAGGTAATGTGATGTTCAGCTCCCTAAACTATAAAATATTGGTGTCTATAGAAGAGGTAATCTTGGAAGGTTCAGTCTTGTTTTTGGTTATACATGTCCCTTTTAGAGCCAAAACCCAGTTAGGACCATTGTTTAACCAATTGAAACTACTTGTTTCAGACCTAGCATGCTTTGCAATAGAATCTGCAATATGGTTTGCATCTCTATGTACGGAACCATTGTTTAACCAATTGAAACTACTTATTTCAGACCTAGCATGCTTTGCAATAGAAACTGCAATATGGTTTGCATCTCTATGTACATAAGATCAATGTCAAAAATCAAAAATCACCTAAAATCACTAAAGCATCATTAATCAAATTTAAAGTTGTCCATATGATAGATGAAAGTTTTCCATTCAGAGTATTTATTATATTCACACAGTCTCCTTCTAAGTGTATTTCTTTGGCCCATAACACAGCTTCCAGAAGTGTCATCGCCTTTGCTTGTTCTGGATCTAAAGTTTTGGCTGGTTTTCCTCACATTCCGCATTCTCCGACATATTAGTCCAATTCCATAGGTTTCACAGTTTATTATATGTGATGCATCATAGTTTATCTTATGTATCAAGTACTCCGAGCACTTCCATCTTGGTGTTACCCTAGTTTCAGTACTGTTTGAATCAATAACTACAACACTTGATGCAATCAAATCACTTAACTCAGAATAAACCTGCCAAATAATTGCGGATTCATTTACTTGGATATTATCAAAAACCTTAGAACATCGTGATTTCCAAATATACCACATAGTACAACCAATTACCTCAATGGAATGACTGTCTACCTGTATATTAGAGTTCTATATGCTAGAAACATTACATAACCAATTATGAAGATCATGGTCAACAATGTTATCATGGATATGTGGACTTATTCCATTCCAAATTCTTCTAGCCACAACACAGTCAACAAATAAATGATGAACATATTCTACATCATTTCCACACATAAGGCAATTTGTATCATTGTGTCAAGTGAATCTAGCTAATCTTTCTCTTACATGAATGCATTTATGCAGACACTTCCACACATAAAATTATGAATTCTAGGAGGAAGTTTACACTTCCAGAATCTCTTCCGGTTAATATTCAAGTTATTCATGGTTGGACTTATTCTGAGTTGATCATCTAAGATTACTCTGTATCTTTGTCTTTTGAAAAAACACCATTAGCAGCTGGTACCCATCTCATTTTATCAGAACCATACATAGGAACTCTAAATTTTCTTATGGCAGAAATAATATTTTGATCAGATAAAACATTCAACACATCAACATTCCAGGTCTTACTATTTTGATCCGTTAACTGCTTAACATAAGTCATATTAGAAGATATAAATTGAGAAGTGGGAGGACCTAGATGTTTTGGTACCCAATTATGTTTCCATATGTGAACAAAATCTCCATTTCCTATTTCTATAACATAATGTTTCCCAATGATATCTAAAACCTTTACAAATTCCAACCCATATCCAAGATCCGCTTTCTGGCAAATGATCAATTAAAGGATCTTTATTATCAAAATACTTACCTCTTAGGATTTTGACCCAAGAAGTGTCAGGATTCTCAAGCATTCTCCAAGCAAGCTTTGCAAGGAGAGCTTTTTTCATAATGTCATTCCTCCTAATATTTAAACCCCTTAACTCTTTAGGCAAAGCTATATCAGACCAACCTTTCATGTACACACCTTTCCCATTTTGCTGTTTCTCCCACCAAAAATCCCTCTGAATGGAATCGATTTCAGATAGAATACTCTGTGGCATTTTGAAAACAGGAAGATGGTGATTAGCCATACTACCTAGGACATATTAGTTTAGAACAGTCTTACCTGGTTGCGTAATGTACTTAGATTTCCAAGGTGCAAGTCTACCTCTACAATTTTCCACAAGATGAAAAAAAGAATCAGCCTTACTTTTTTTGCAAAAGTAATGGCCCACAAAGATACGTTTCCTGCAAATCCATTCTTCTTATTTGCAAGACATTAGCAAAATCAACTTTAACATTATTTGGCACTTCAAAACTAAAAGCAATAGTTCATTTTGCAAAATTCACAGCTTCACCCGAAAACTTACTGAATTGCTCAATAATAGATGCTAGATTTCTTGCTTCCTTTGTTCTAGCTTTAATGAAAATCAAACAATCATCACGAATAATAAATGAGATATAGAAGGACAAGCTTTAGTGGGTTTAAAACCATGTATAAGACCCCCTTGTTCAAATTGATTAAGAGATCTAAAGAAACATTCCATAATAAGAATAAACATATAAAGAGACAGTGGATCACCCAGTCTCAACCCTCTTTGCGGAAAATAGACCTCACCTGGTGACCCATTCAGTAAAATGGATGTTGAAACCGTTGATATGCATTGTTCTATTTTTTACACGAAGACTCAGAGAAGCCTAGTTTTTCTAGATTTTTTATTAAGAAAGTCCACTCTACCCTTCGAAGGCCTTGGACATATCTAATTTTATTGCTATACCCCCATCCTTAGCTTTAGTTTTCTTCATAGAATGCATAAGCTATCACTATATTATCTTGTATTTTCTTACCAGTTAGAAAAGCAGATTGAGCAGGATTAATTATTTTATGCAAGATTGTTTTAAGCCTATAAGCTAACAATTTTAAAATAATCTTATAGTTTACGTTGCATAAACTAATAGGCCTGAAATCAACGACCGCTTTTGGGAAGTTGTGCTTAGGAATGAGGGCAGTAAAATTACGATTAATCTGTTTTAACATATGATGAGAATGGAAAAGGATTGAACCATTTTAACCACATCAATTTCGACAGTATCCCACCTCACCTGGTAGAAACCAGGTGGGAAACCATCAGGACCTGGTATGGTCCATGGTTCCTTGTTAAAAACTACATGTTTAATTTGATCAGCAGTAGGCATGAAAGTAAGAAACACATTATCAGCATCAGATATACAAGCACTCACATTATTCAAATACGAAGCAGGGTCGGGTGGTCTAGTACTCCTACCCATATCACAAAAATGTCTTTTCAATTCATAAGCAATCTGATCTCTTTCTGACAACCAAATACCTAAATTGTTTTGTAAAGATTCAATTTGAGTTTCACTTTTACTAAAATTTGCCTTATGATGAAAATAATCCGTATTTCTATCATCTAGTTTTATGGCCTCATCTTTGCCCATTTGTCTCAAAAAATCCTCTTCTATATCATACAAATATTTCAGCTTTCTAATAAGCTCATCTATTTTAACAAAGTTTCTATTATTCATGTTTTTGGTTAGACAAGCTTTTTGTGATTCAATATTGGCAATCTGGGCATTTATATTACCAAAATGGTTGGTTCCAATCCTTTAAGATATGTTTAGTCTCAAGAAGTCCTCTAGTTATCTTAAAAGCATGAGAACCAGGTGAGCTACAGTTTCACCCATTTTTAATCATATCAGCACAAGCACTATCCCTAAATCAAGTTCTGTTAATCCTAAAAGGTTTTTTTGTGGGATTATTGATCTTTGAGGAAACAAGTAAAATTGGACAGTGCTCACTGCCCTAGACAGTTAGAAGGAACTCGTCAGTCTCGTACCCTTTGTGCGCGTTCGGTTCGGATTTTTGGAATCCCATGAATTGGATTTCGAGGGAATGGGCCCAATTCCCCTGAACCGAACAATCCATATACTATCAGAATTGGGAGAAATTTTTTGATCGGGGACAAATATGGATGAGACCATGAGATATCATTTGTCATTTCTTATTTAAATAAAATCGTATTTATTATCTAAAATGGTAATAAAAAGAAATAAACGCGATCTTAGAAAAAAATAAAAATATGGGAAGGGATATTCTGGAATAATGGTAATTCATATATTCTAGCATATTTAACGATTGCTCTACCTATTTATCAGGAAAAAAATAGAAATAAAACAAAAATCGACCGCTCTACCTACGGAATCGCTTTGCAACTCCTTTTGGAAATATTACCCAAATGTTTCAAATCTTGACTGAATGGTACGGACATGATAGGCCTTTTTCCTTCCATCCCTTGAATATAAAGAAAGGGAGGCAGAGCCTACGATGGTCCTAATTCTTGGTCGGAGGGGGAAGACCAACTATTAGATAAGTAGCTAGAGAGGTAGGGCAGATCCTGTGGTGGCCTCAAATTAAAGTTCAATTTCAATGTAAACCATGCCTTAAAATTAAAAGGAGCAAGATTTATTTTTATCTTTTTTGTGAGGTCAGTAAGTTAAGGTATCTGATGGTAGGCCTCTAAAGGTGTATAATTTTAAGCCTACATGTTATACCGCAAGTGCACGGCGTCTATCGGAGACGCGGCAAGTACGGGTCGATCCCACAAGGACTTGTGGTGCTTAAGATGATCAAATGGCTATGCTTAACTGAATTCCTAGAGGTGTAACACAATTAGGTTGTCGAAGCGACTGATATTTAGTTGTGACTCTAAACTAAGGACGAGAAATAAAATGTAACAAATTGGAAGCATCAGGGTGATGAATCCATCCCTAATCTCATGCCCAGACTATATATTTTGAGCTATGTTCTTGTGCCTTCTTATGAAGGTCTACATTGGATGTTCATTAACCAATTTTAGCTAATTATCCCCTAGTATGAACTATCTTCTTACAGTATAGCTCATCACAGGCTAACAAGGTTCATCAGCTAACTAGTAATCCTAATCATCTTATACTCAACAAAGACACAACTGAAAATAGACATGCTTGACAATAGAAACAGGGTTTCATCAAACACCCTGGTTAACTAAATTAGAACATTGAAATAACAATTACACTACAAATTAACCCTAAGTGAAGCACTGGCTAGCCCATGCATACCCAAAACAAATTTTCTATCCCTTATATTTATACATGCAAGAAATTTCCAAAACTACAAACCCTAATTCACTTTAAAACAGAAATTAAATGCAAAATAATTCGAACCCATACTCTGAATCGCCTCTTCTCTCGTCACATCATCTCAGAGCTCCATGGGTCGACTGTGGTGATGAAAACCTTAGCTCTAGTTTTTCTCTAAGTTAGCTTCTAGGGTTGGAGAAGCTAAAAGAGAGAAAACCTAGGTCTAGAGAGGCGAGATGCGGTGCGAGAGATGGAGTGGTGGTGCGGCTAGTGTCGGGGAGGTGATGGAGGTGGTGATGATGGTCTCGAATCGGGTAAGGGAAGGAGGTGGCGGAATGGGATTTATAGAGAGAGGTATGGAGAAGAAAGAGAAGATGGAATAGAGAATAGGGTTTGCTCGATCGGTGTATGGGTATGGGGTTTTTTGTTGTGGAGCGGATGCATCGAGCTTTTGATGAGACCGATGGAGCGAGCGTCGAGATCTAGGAGAAGAAATCTCAACGGCTCAGCATGATTTGGAGTGATCTGGTGTTGCAGGAGCAAACAAACTTCGATGCGAGTGGAGGCGCGGACCGTAGGATGTAGCCAGTGTGATCTCAACGGCTTGGAGTAGACGGGCTCGGATCGGGTCGTGGGTAGCTCCAGCCCATGTCTTGTAGATGAGTTGCTACTTGTTGGGTTGCAAACCATTGCGCGCGTGGCTTCGACTTTACGCTCCATAGACACTTGCCTCTGAGTCTTCGCTCTTTTGGCTCCTCAATTTCTCCGAGCTTTATTTATTACCTAAAAACACAAAATTAATTAATACAAATATTTATTCTTGAAAACAAAGAAAACACATAATCTGGGATAATATCTGATTTCTATGCGCAAAAGATGAGTAAAATGCCAATAAAAAGGTGTATAAATATGCACTATTTGGCACTCATCAAATACCCCCAAACCTGAATTTTACTTGTCCTCAAGTGAAACAGAAAATGAGAAATCCTAACTATACCCCTGTCGCAGGTCTCTCTCGAATGCATTTAGCGTATGCACTAAGCCTTTAAACCCCTAGGTGTCCCTAGTGGACGAGTTGTAGTCTCGTGAGGGTTTACCGGAGGTGTACCCACAAAACCTTCTCCAACTTCGAGTGTAAAAGAGTCTCAAGCATCCAAGAAGCTATGAGTACATAGAGTTTACGCATGCTAGTAACAGAAGTTGGAACTACCAAAGAACGCATTCTCATCCTTAAGTGCTTGAGCGAGAAGTAACCATACCATATGAAAGAATTCGGATTCGATTGTGATCATAAGCCTCGACTTCTGCCTCACTATTAGGGTTTTATGATAATTGCACTCAAAAAGATCGCTTTTTAGTCTCTCATGTGTGCGAGCGGGAGTAAAGAGAGAAATCCCGCACACGTTGTAGGTAAGAAGGATAACCTTCCGAAATAAAATCGGAGACTCCACGAAGTGTGGACAAAAAGAATCTTTTCTCGACGATCTCTAAGAAAGGAAATCAACCATTAGCAAGGGGTGGGAGTACTCACTCACTTCTCACCCGATCGGCAATTAATATCACTCTCTCATAAGAACCATAGAAACGTCTTCAATCTTCGGTCTTCGGTCTTCAAATGTTGATGACTTAACTTCTAAACTTCACAAAACTTGACAATTTTTAACTTTTCTACTCAATTTCCTTGTTGTTTGGATTTTTCTTCTTCAATTCTTCTTTACCATGGTGGTACCAAAAATAAACTACAATTTTTTTTTATTTTTTTATTTTATTTTTTTTTTTTGACAAAAAGTGAAAATAAAAATACAAATAATGAAACAACTAACTCCATGGAAAAAGGACTTTATCACTCAATTTTTCCACAACTTGTATTGTCTTGATTTTATAAATTTTATTAATTCTCATCCTATTTTCTTTTCTTTTTCTTTGTTGCACGTAAACCTTGGACTATCTCAACTTTTCTTTCAATATTCTCGATGATGCTCCGTTTGTTGACGATGATGTGTTTCTATGGGTCTTGCTGATTGAGAGAGAGTGATGCTAACGCAAATCGATATTTAGAAGGAGTTTTCGTCTTTAAACGTCACCCTCATGATTGACAAAAACTAGCACTCAAGAGATCAAAAGTAGTGCTGAAAATGGTGCGAAGTTGGGTAGCTCACCATTCCTACCCGGAATTGACGTACGGTGACACACACTCTAATTGACTTTTCTAGAAAGTTGCAAAAAATTGAAGGTTGGTGCCTCACTTGATGTAAATTGGGTAGTCTCCACTATGGGTGATCACAATTCTACTACCGAATATCTAAACAAGACCTAATTCGCCTCCAAGATGGTTAAATCCAATTTTAACGCTCTAATCAACTAAGAAACCCGATTGTGTTCTCCGGTACTTCTAAACTGTTATTTCGGTGAGAACTCTCTATGTAAACATAGCTAGAAGCATGCTAGTGACTCTAAAATCTCTAAAAGTTGGAGGTTTTTACAAAAAGAGTTTTGATTTTTTTTTTTTTTTTTTTTTTTTTTTTTTTTTTTTTGAAGATAAAAGATTAAAAAGACTAAAAACTCTATATGCAAAAATATGCAAATGCACCCCCAAACCTAAATCAAACATTGTCCTCAATGTGTCTACATATAGAAAAAATTTAAACAGTCACATACCATGAGAACTATGCTGAAAAGAGAAAAGGGAAGAGATTACCGGTATGTCGGCGGGAGCAAGGTTGGAGCTTCATTAATCAAGGCTAAAATCCAACATTCTCAGTGGAGATCATATCGGATTAGCATAATATAAGCACAAGAAGACTCAACCGATGCAAGAAAGAAAAATTTAACAAGTCCCTTTTGGATTATATACAATGAAAATTCACCATACACTAACAATCTAAAGAGTTGAGGATCAACCCAAAAGAAAATATGTACACACATTAACAGCCTTACACAAATATAATATGAGAGTGCAAGTAAGACTGTGTATGTGAATGATTTTCCCCCAAACCTAAACTTGTGAACAGATGCGGTTTTGAGCACAAAATCTTGCAATTTTAAAGATACATCATGCAAAGGTCTAACTCAAAATGAGTTTTGCTAATTACAACAGACATACACATTCCAACTGTGGCTCCTTAAGAGTGTTATACTTTGATGCAAAATAGTCCAAGAGGACTTGGGAAGCACAAAGTTCTAGGCCTAAGTTAGGCATTTTCGGAAAAGTTGGTTTTGCAATTTTGTGACAAACTACACCTAGGTTTGGTGGAGGAGTATCAATTTGTGACTCAGGAGAGAGGTTAGGTACATCTAGGTTGTTTTCATTTTTAAAATCATTTGTACCATCACACACTTTCCTAAAGTCAAAAGAGGGTAAATCATGTTCACCAGCATAGAACAATTCATCAATCACCATGTCATACTCATCAGAGGGGGCAACATGTTGTGACATGGGCAGGGAATCAGACACAACAATAATATCATGATCCAAAAGAACATTAGTGTCAACAGAAGATTCATCTTTTCCTAAGTCACAAACAAGTTGTGTAGCATGCTCACATTCACTGAAGAATTTTACAAACCCAAGCTCAGAATCAATATCACATATATGAATATTAGAAGAAGTATCATTCATAGGGTTCACAGAAGAGACGCCTAACGTCTCTGAACCAAAAGATGCCATCATATTTTCTGCATGCACATGCTCTTCTAACATATCATATTCATCATCATCATCATCATAACAAAAATGCATTTCCCTATTAGCATTTCTAGTATACTCATTTACCTCTAGATTAGGTTCATATTCAGTGTTAGTTGCATGAGTAGGAAGAGAAACACTATTTTCAAGATTTTCGTTATTAGGGACAATAATCATTCTATCATGAACTGCCTTCCATTCTTCTTTTTCTAAATGAATAAGGTTCATCTTTAAGAACATGTGACATTGTTCAATGGAGGAGAGTCTTCAATAGTGGGTATGCATGTTTCATATGAATAATCATTAAATGGTTGTGCACATGGTTCACTAGAGAAGGGATGATCATGCATGTTACTAAATGGATGGTCATGTATTGCATTCATTTCAAGCCTAGCATTTTGCTCCATGAGAGTTTCCATTAGTGATTGTAAACAAGGAGTCGGGGGAGTATAAAATTGTTCATCTCCCCACTGTGGTGATTGATACATGTGCTCATGATGGTTAGGGTATGAGTACTCAAGGTCAGGGCCCTGAGAAGGCTCATAATATGCCCTAAAATCATTATGGTCTGTGGGGGTTTCATATGGTGAAGCATGCCCGTAAGCAAGCTCTCTTATGGATTTGTTTGTATCCCCTGATGCAGACCAAAATCCTGACATGATTTAGCACTCAAATTGAACTCAAAAAGAAACACCCAAAGGTTATGGAAAGTGGGCTCAGTTTTGGTTTAAGAGGGTTTATTTGGTTTTGTGGGCTTCTGTTTGGTTTTGTTGGGAAAGTTTGGTTTATTGGGTTTGGTTAGAAAGGGTTTCATTTGGTTTTTGTGGGAAGCCCAGTAGTTGTGTGCAATGCTTAATGGGTGTGGGCTGAAATCTTTGTGCACAGCCCAGCAGATGGGGGCTTAGTCTATTGCACAGCCCAGTGGAACTGTGGGCTCAGTTATAAGCAGCCCAGTGCACAGTGAAATTGCACAGCCCAGATGATGTGATGTGGGCCTAGTTTTTTTTGACCCACTATATGTGGGCTTAGCTGTTTAGGGTTCACCCGGGTATGTGGTTTGGTTTATGTGGGTCGGCAGCCCAGGTTTGTTGCAGCTGGACAAGTTGGCCGAGTTTACACCCCAGTGTGTGGCAGCCTTGGTTGTGTGCAGCTCAATGATTGCACAGCTTGGTCAAGAATAGGTGCCGCAGATTGTGCACAATGCAAAGATTTTGCAAACTCACATCAAAAAATGACGACACAGGGTAGTTCAGTGCACAGAGCAATGCAAACTCTCTGAAAAGAAATGACACAGCACAAGGGGTTCAACAGGTTAGCTTCCACAGGTGGTAGCTCAAAGGTATGCTCTGAGGCTCAACAGCTTCAGGGGCTGGAGCTCAGGGCAGATTGAAGGTTAAGGGCTACAGAGCCAGCAGGCTTGTTATGAAAGCAGATGCATACAAAGCAGAGCATAAGGGTTTAATTGTGACAAAGCCAGCAGCTCAGCATGCACAAGGTTTTCACAGGGTAAGCGCAGATTACACTAACCCACAGGCTTCAAACTTACAACATTTACTCAAGTGTTATAGAATGGTCACAAAGTCCAGAGGTGGAGCAATATGCCGCAAGGTCTCTAGCCTATCATGCAAAGCAGGGAAGCTCCACACTTGCTGCTTCAGGGGGCTAGCAAGGTGGAGATGGTTCACAAGGCTCACAGGGCTCACAGATTCACAAGTGCAGTTTAGTGCAATGTAATAATATTCTCAGCTAGCACAAATTCAACAGCAAATGAAAATAGCTTTCATACACAGGTCAAAGCATTCACAGATGCAAAAGAGCATGCTCAGGGTTGATAAAAATTTGGCTTAAACTTGCAGCTTCAGGGCTGGATTTGAACACATGGGTTGCAGGGCATACGTGGCATACAGGGGAAGTTTAGGCTTACCTCAAGAACTGGGCTTTCCGTTGGGTTGGCTCAGCTTTGCCACTTGCACCTGCTAGCTCAAAAGAGAATTCTCAGTTCTCAAAAATTACACAGTTTAAAGCAATGGAGCAGTATTTGCAGTATGAGAAGCAGCTAAGTTACAGATGCAAATGTGCACTAAGAGATGCAGATGTTACAGGGCTAGTGAGTATGGCAGCTAAGTTACAGATGCAGATGTGCACTAAGAGATGCAAGGTAAAGATGCAGAAATGGAGAACTTAACTGAAATGTAATGATAAAAATGCAGTGGATGATGCAATGCAACAAAAGAAAACTAAATGCAATGGTAAAACAAGCTAAGTTGCACTAATTAAAGAGCTAAAAGAAATAACACAAGGTGAATATGTACAAGGTGGGAAGCAGTAAAGAAAAGCCGAAGAACAACAGGGCACACGCCAAGTCCCCGGCAGCGGCGCCAAAAACTTGGTAGGCCTCTAAAGGTGTATAATTTTAAGCCTACATGTTATACCGCAAGTGCACGGCGTCTATCGGAGACGCGGCAAGTACGGGTCGATCCCACAAGGACTTGTGGTGCTTAAGATGATCAAATGGCTATGCTTAACTGAATTCCTAGAGGTGTAACACAATTATAAGGTTGTCGAAGCGACTGATATTTAGTTGTGACTCTAAACTAAGGACGAGAAATAAAATGTAACAAATTGGAAGCATCAGGGTGATGAATCCATCCCTAATCTCATGCCCAGACTATATATTTTGAGCTATGTTCTTGTGCCTTCTTATGAAGGTCTACATTGGATGTTCATTAACCAATTTTAGCTAATTATCCCCTAGTATGAACTATCTTCTTACAGTATAGCTCATCACAGGCTAACAAGGTTCATCAGCTAACTAGTAATCCTAATCATCTTATACTCAGCAAAAACACAACTGAAAATAGACATGCTTGACAATAGAAACAGGGGTTTCATCAAACACCCTGGTTAACTAAATTAGAACATTGAAATAACAATTACACTACAAATTAACCCTAAGTGAAGCACTGGCTAGCCCAGGCATCCCCTCAAAACAGCTTCTATCCCTTCTATTTATACATGCAAGAAATTTCCAAAACTACAAACCCTAATTCACTTTAAAACAGAAATTAAATGCAAAATAATTCGAACCCATACTCTGAATCGCCTCTTCTCTCGTCACATCATCTCAGAGCTCCATGGGTCGATTTGTGGTGATGAAAACCCTAGCTCTAGTTTTTCTCTAAGTTAGCTTCTAGGGTTGGAGAAGCTAAAAGAGAGAAAACCTAGGTCTAGAGAGCTGGTGCGGCTGCAGAGATGGAGTGGTGGTGCGGCTAGTGTCAGGAGGTGATGGAGGTGGTGATGATGGTCTCTGAATCGGGTAAGGGAAGGAGGTGGCAGAATGGGTTTTGCAGAGAGGTATGGAGAAGAAAGAGAAGATGGAATAGAGAATAGGGTTAGCTCGGTGGTGTAGGGGTATGGGGGTTTTTTTGTGGAGCGGATGCATCGAGCTTTGATGAGACCGATGGAGCGGCGTCGGATCTAGGAGAAGAAATCTCAACGGCTCGGCATGATTTGGAGTGATCTGGTGTTGCACGGGAGCAGCAAACTTCGATGCGAGTGGAGGCGGCGACCGTAGGATGTAGCCGAGTGTGATCTCAACGGCTTGGAGTGGACGGGCTCGGATCCGGGTCGTGGGTAGCTCCAGCCCATGTCTTGTAGATGAGTTGCTACTTGTTGGGTTGCAAGCTGCTAACGCGTGTGGCTTCGACTTTCTGCTCCATAGACACTTGCCTCTCGAGTCTTCGCTCTTTTGGCTCCTCAATTTCTCCGAGCTTTATTTATTACCTAAAAACACAAAATTAATTAATACAAATATTTATTCTTGAAAACAAAGAAAACACAGAACTGGGATAATATCTCGATTTCTATGCGCAAAAGATGAGTAAAATGCCAATAAAAAGGTGTATAAATATGCACTATTTGGCACTCATCATCGACTTTCAAGTACAAGTAATGATTTTATTTCGGTCTTTGGATTTGGCACCAAAGACAATCGGTATAGCAATGCATATTTTCAATGCACATTTTGGTTACGTACCATAAAAATCTATATATTTCCTTTGTCTCGCAATAAAATGTGAGGTCTTTACTAAACAAAATTGGAATCAATCATATGTCAACACTGTTAGAGCACTGCTCGGTCGAACTCGCAAGCGTTGCTATCTCAAGCTTGTTTGTCAAGTTTAGTTGCCAAAACTATAAGTCTTGATTTCTAGTCTACTTATAGCTAAGTCTCGGATTAGGATAGAAAGTGTAGTTGAGCTTTAGACTTTACGGCGTTCATCGATTGAAGAAGAAGAACTACTACGGGAAAACAAGAAGTTTCGCAGAAAAGAGAAGTTCCAATATGTTGAGGAAATACCTAGTAGAAGACCTATGAGCCAAGAAAAAAGTGGACAATCTTTGCAAATGCATGTAGTAGCATGTAGCTCCTACCAAACACTATGTTAGAGCACTGCTCGGTTGAACCCACCAAGCGTTGGTATGTCAAGATTGGTTGTCATATTTAGTTCCAAAACTCGAGTCGCTATTATGTAAAATACAGTCAACTTCGATAGGTTAGACTAGGGATGATAGAAGTATTGTGCTCCAGTTACTCACAAAGATCTGAAGATGGATTGAAGACAACAAAGACATTATCCTTCAGCTTGAGGTTAGTAACTATGACTTGACTTGTTCCATATCTATCTTGTGTCTTTCAAGTCGTGTATATTGAAAACAAACTGCAAATCATGATTACACTCTAGTTAGACATAGTATTAAGGAATACAATACGAAGTTTATTGCTTAACCATTATACTTTGTAGATAAGACATCGCCATAATCATTTGAATGCTATTGTGATTATGTATGGGTATGAGGTGAGGATTTCATCCTAGGGAACAATGTTTACATGTGTTCTAAGGAAGTAACTTCATAAACTTGTTTGTGAACCGAAAAGGAAATTGCCAGGTGTTATTGGTTTTGTTATTCATTACATATCTTATGAACAACCAATATATGTGATAGAGTATAACCGCTCACAACTTGTTGTGTTCTTGGTAGAACTGTTCACAAAGGCCTGACTTATGTATTGGTATAACTTTTATTAGTAAAACCGATCTTAAGTAATCACCTGTGGTATGATCGTATTTTGTATGTCTGACCTTGTAAGGGAAAGGGAACCGATCCTAGTAAGGGAAAGGGAACCGATCCTAGTAAGGGGTGCAGTACATCAAAGGGAACCGATCCTTGTATGGGGTGCGGTAAGGTTTATAGCATAAAGGGGAACCGATCTTATGGACATGTGCAACACATATAAGTTAGATACCATATATATGTGAGGAACCGATTCTAGTACCTAGTCAACCGAACTTTTGGGAAGCTAGTGTGACTATGCACAGTACTCACATGGAGGTAGAACCGAAACTTGTTTTGGTATAACCGTAAACCCATGATTGTGATTGAATGTTGGTTTGATCAATCACATAGTTCTTGAAAGTCAGATAGACCAATTCTAAACTTGTTTGGAAGTGTGGAAAATCGGTTTCAAGGTTGTAAGTGTGAAAGAGAACTTACAAAGTTAAGATGTCGACAAACTTTGAACACGTGCTATGAATGTTTATTTCTTTAATTGTTCAAAGATATTCCTTAACAGCTAAAAGGAAGAAAATCCCAGGATCAAAATTAAACAAGTTAAGAATCTTTTAATTAAGGTTCTTAATTATATATATATGGAAAATAAGAATTAGTAATGTGCATTTACTAGTTAAAGATTTTCCAAGGAGATTTTCGATCAATATTTTGGACAGAGCATTCTCAGGAATTATGGAAACCGAATTTGGAATGTATTGAATATCTTTGAGAATATTTTCGGTTTTGGAAATTCCTTGGTGTCCAAACTTCCTTGTCTATAAATACTTGAAGTTTGCATTTCGGACAAACTAATCCTTCGTGACAGTAAACTTCCTTTGTTGTACTGTTACTGGTGTAGCCGCCTATTCGGAGAGGAGAGTAACCTAATTAGGCGAAATCTCTTACGGCCGCTCAATTTAAATTCTTCTTTGGGATTGAGAAGCTCTAGCGCGACCCGTTGGTTGGAAACTAGATAATTGCGGTTTATCTTTTGTTTTGGATTGATTTGATTGACTAACGGTTGTTGAATATTTCATTGCACCTAGTTTGTTTATTCTTGAGAACCTTCTCTTCTGAAACTAGATCAAAGATCAACGTTTCTACGAATCTAAGTCTTTCTAGATCCGTAAGATAGATTCATTGATTTGCCATTGTTAACAGACTCCGTCCTGTGCGACAAATCAATAAGGAATCAAGTTTGTTTTTGCAGATTGCTACCTTGAAGATTAAATCGCAGATTGAAGATTTTGAAGATTTGAAGAAGAAGTTTTTGTGAATCATTAAGAAGATATACTAGATCTAGTCCTAAAAGAGAACGTACATTCTGCTAGGATATTGGGTATTAAATATCTATTGAGAACTTCGGTTCTGCTAGATATTATCAAATCAAGAATCTTGCTTGAAGGTGAGTAACTAGGATCTTAGTTTACTTAGTAGTGTCTACACGAAGTTGCAGGTTTACTTTTTGTAGCGTCTTAATTCATTGAGTATTCAAATATGGACTAGGTCCCGGGGTTTTTCTACAAGATTGTAGTTTTCCTCGTTAACAAAATTCTGGTGTGTGCTTTAATTTATTTCCGCATTATAATTGTTTTTATATTATAATTAAAGTAATTACACTTGTACGTTAACTAGGCACTTGATATTTATCTTATAAGGTTTCGGTTATCAAGTGAACACTTTGTCGTAGTATTGTCTCGATTCATATCCATAGACGATCACACAAAGTGTATTGGATTTCTCCGCTTGTCCGATATAATTATTCACGTGTTAGACCAGTTCGGACTAATCCTATTTCAAGTGGACACTGTGTTAAAATATTCCTTGAGTGATCGTTGCTCCAAGAGGTTTATACACGGTAGAGATTGAATAGGTTGTGATCAAATAAAAAGATTGTGGTGTATTTGGGTACCCTCGTCTTTTCACACTAAATTACTCTCTTATTAAGCTCAAAATAACATTGTAATTGATCAAACTTTTCCAATACAATAAAAATCCTAAGTTGAATTTCTTGTAATCCCTTTTAATTTATTCTTTTTTCAAAATTTAAAACCAACTATTCCCAATTTTACCATGGCTTTTGGGAAACAATTGTGTTACCGGAATTTTTCTCGCACCTCGATGGTAGGGATGTTTATGATTCCGGTTCCTCCCAGATACCATTGGATCCGGAACTAGAATCGGAATAAAAGAGGGTCCGGATCCTAACAATTCCGAATCTTAATTTAGTGGATTTAAAAACCGGATCCGATTTAAAATATAAATAGTCGTCGGGTGCGGAAACCCGTTCGGCCTTTACAAATCAATTATATTTCTAAAATGTTTATTTTAACTTCTTCAGATTGGCTCGAACCTTATAATTTTTCATACAAAACAATTTTTATGTCTATACAAATATTTTAATTAGATATTTATCTAAGAAAAATTATATAAAAATAAAAAAATCCAAGCAAAACTTGGAGAAACCTTATATTTTTAAAATGGTAAAAAAAAAATAGGGAAAATTAGGCGCATGCCCAAAAAAAATAATATTTTCATTGTCAGGCCCACAATTAATTTTAGGTACCGTGACACCCATAATTATATGAAATTATTAAAAATGTCCGCATGACGGGTTATGTATCAGGGGTATAATTGGCAACGCAACTTGGATATAACATATCTAAAAATCCGCGCCTTGGAATTTTACAAATTTTATATCGTTAGAAATCTTTTTAAGAGAGCTATGCAACGAGTACAAACAACAATATCAATTTTTTGTTTTTCACGAAAAAATCGGAGGTGATCATCATTTTAGGCAAAATTTCGAAAGCCGACTACATAACTATTATGCAGCCACAAAAAAAGATGCGTAACACATTCTGCAGACGCATAACGAATTATGCATTTGGATAACAAAGTTATGCACCTATAACAAGTTATGTAACCATTGTTTTGGTTGATTTTAGTGCGTACATAAAAAAATTGATGCATAATGCAGTATGCATCCATATTTACGGATGCATATCAGGTTATGCATCTATTTTTTATGTACGCACTAAAATCAACCAAAACAATGGTTACATAACTTGTTATAGATGCATAACTTTGTTATGCATATGCATAATTTGTTATGCAATCAGAAAAAATGGTTGCAAAATTGATGCATAATGCAGTATGCATCCATATTTACGGATGCATATCAGGTTATGCATCTATTTTCTTGATGCATAAAAGATTGTGCAACAATTTTCTCGATGCATAATGCATTATGCAGTCATATTTTCGGATGCATAACAGGTTATGCATCCATTTTCTGTTGCATAACATGTTATGTAGATATTATTGTAGGTGCATGACAAGTTATGCAACCTTATTTTTTGTTGGTTTCAATACTAAGAAAAAAAGTAGCTGCATAACGTGTTATGCAACCGTTTTCTGGACTGCATAACAAGTTATGCAAAAAAAAAAAAAGCTGCAGAACGTGTTATGCAACCAATTTCGAGAATGCATAACAAGTTATGCAACAAATTTGTAGAATTCCAATTTTAGAATGTCAAGAGCAGCATCAACTTCAGCCAAAGCGTGTGCTCGTACTAGGTAGACCTATATAATGAAGCGAAAGATTAAAAAGTTTTAACTAGCTCTGCAAGTTAAAAAGAGACAACATAATGTACAAGACACGACTTGAGTGGATTTTTTTAAATGTAACAACATTTATTTTTGTAACGACCTTACTTTCCCATGCATTTATATTCCAGTCAGATTAAGTGACTTGTTAGATTCCCTCTCAATAACATGGTTTCACTTCCTCCAAATGTACATAATATACAAGAGAGATGCCGTAATGTACATACTATACATGCACATAGCTTTAAAACGGCTCAGGATGGTACATGAAGTTGGACTTTACAACCGATAATGGGTGCACTAAAAGATCTTCCATGGTTTTATTCATGCAACAACAGAGATTAATGATGGGAACTCCTCGGTTAACATACTCTGGTAATCTGGTTGGCCAGCCTGACCTGAAGTGTAATTATACAGTACCAAAATAGTTTTCTGAGTGGCTATAGCTTTGTATGAATAAAGAACTAAAAATGAATTTTTCATTAACATCATCCAATGTGCTTTTACAATTTGTTATCTAAACAGAAAATGCATGTATTCAGATTTCAGATGCTATTGCAAATCAACAATCCAAAACCCGATCACGACCAATCTCATTGTTGTCTCATTCCATCACATGTTGTCAACTCCTTTCCCTGACTTCATCAACACCATTAATGGAAACACCGAATACCACCATTCTCTGTCCATATCACTGCCACAGTCATCATCAACATCATCAATTACTAGCATCATTCAACATGGAAGTAGAAAACAACTCCATTGATCCCAGTCATTGCCATTAGAGTTCTTTATTCTCCAACCTCTCAGCAAATTTCGGTACAAGAAGCATACTGTTAACCCCGATGCATCACAGAACTCCAGACGTTTCTTCTCGGCCATCTATCACGATCATGACAAACTCCATCAACAACTCCATTATCATCGTTGCCCTTAATAAAATTGTTGGAAATTTAGGGTAAAAACAGAGGATGAAAAAACACAAAAGAAATTGTTGTATTCAAAAGCTTTCAAGGCTCATACGATTTCTTTTAGACAATTATTTCTACCCTCCCAATAAATTGGCGATTACAACGGGTATGTGAAATAATGCCTTCGGGATACAATGAAAGCCCTACAACGGAAATTGAATTCAAGGTTTGTACCCCTTGATCCAATCAAGAACACATGTGAACAAGAAACTTGATGATGCTTTAGAAAAGAGAGAAAACGAGAAAAGGTTTTTCGATGTTTTTTTCAACGAGTTATGGGAGAAGCCATTTATAGGGGTTTTCGCATCTTTTCACCTGACTGGGGATACGCCCCAGGACCCCCCTGGATAGCGTAGTTGAAAATATTCCAACATTCTCCCCTTATTTTCAAAAACCATAAAACAAAGTTAAAAAACTTTTAAATCAGAGTGGCTGCATCACCGAAGTGACTGCCTACGTACCCGAGTGGGATCAAGCCATCGTAGTTCAAGCACAATTGAGACTAAGCATCATCGTTGAAATCAACACATAAATGATAGGTATCTTTTGGATTTGAACCTTCACTTAGTGTAAGAAACTCAAAGTCTTATCGAGATTCTATGGTGAAACCAGTCTTGAACCAAGTATCCCTTATGATAAAACCGGAGTCTCCACACATATTGATTTCATAAATCATGTGTTCTGTAGCCAAGCACGTTAATGGCCATGTGCTAATATCCTTGATTCATGAGTCTTCTTTAGAGAACGGTCTTCTTCTCTTAGGAAACTACTGATTTCCATACTCATATAGGTAAGTCTCGAAGGTGTTTCTGCGATACACCTTTTACTAATCACAGACTCATTAAGGATTTACATCCATCCTATTTTCTTGCAGAACCCAGCACTAATTAGAAATGGGAAGTTTTATATTAGTGCTCCATAATCTACATCCATAACTTGTTGGTACCACATTGAACCTTGTTTATCTTTTTCAAAACATAGGTTGGGTTTACTGCTATGGGAGATCAAACTTCCTTCACGAGACCTTAGTCCCATTTCTTTACTTTTTATTGAAACCACCGAACTTGGTAGACTCTTCGTAAATGGGTCTGCCAAATTCCTCTTTGATTCAATAAAGTTAACAGTAACCACTCCTCTCTTGAGTAGTTGCCTAACCATTTGATGTCTAAGACTTGCATGTCTTGACTTTCCATTATAAGTCTTATTTGAGACATTATAGATAGTAGCTTGATTATCACAATTAATCAAGACCATAGGAGTTGGCTTCTTCCAAAATGGAATTTCCATAAGTAGGTTCCTAAGCCATTCTGCCTCCTTACATGCATCCGTTAAGGCTATTAATTCTGACAACATTGTTGAATCAGAAATACAAGTCTGCTTCTTGGAACTCCAAGACACAGCAGCACCCCCTAATGTAAAGATCCATCCAGACGTTGATTTGGACTTGGCCTCTACATCGTTCCAGTTAGCATCGCTGTACCCTTCCAGTGCAGCGGGATAGCCTTGGTAATGCAAGCCAAAATTCATTGTACCTTTCAAGTAAGCCATAACTCTAGAAAGCGCTTTCCGGTGTTCATATCCTGGATTACTTGAGAAACGACATAACACTCCCACGGCTTGGGCTATGTCCGGTCTTGTGCAATGCATAGCATACATAAGACTTCCAATGACACTGGAATACTCAAGTTGTGCATGAGTACGTCCGGTGTTCTTCTTTAACTTGATAGTATGGTCTAAAGGAGTAGGTCTTTGGATTGTCATCAAAGTGACCATATTTCTTGAGAAATTTCTCAATATAATGAGATTGGGTTAAAGCCAACTCATTTCCCTTTCTTAGGATCTTAATTCCCAAGATTACATCAGCCTCTCCTAAATCCTTCATATCAAAGTTAGAGCTAAGAAACTTCTTTGTTTCTTCCACAACGAGATATGTCGAGATCAAAAATAAGCATATCATCAACATACAAGCGAGAGAATTACACATCCGAACTATCATGCTTACCATAGATACATTTATCCGCATCATTCACCACAAAACCATATGACAAAACCACTTTGTCAAACTTCTCATGCCATTGCATGGGAGCTTGCTTCAAGCGATAAAGAGATTTTACTAACTTGCAAACCTTCTTTTCTTGGCCTGGCAATATGAAACCTTGGGTTGTTCCATATATATTTCTTCTTCCAAATCTCCATTTAGGAAGGCGGTTTTGACATCCATTTGATGAATAATTAACTTGTGAATAGAAGCAAGTGCTATTAAACAACGAATAGATGAGATGCGAGCAACAAGAGCATATGTATCAAAGTAATCAATTCCATGTATTTGCTTATAACCCTTAGCAACTAATCGGCTTTGAACTTATCAATGGAACCATCGGCATTCATCTTTCTTTTGAAAATCCATTTACATCCAATAGGCTTTACGCCCGGAGGTAAATCACAATATATCCAAGTACCGTTGGTCAAAAGAGAGTTCTTTTCATCATTGAAAGCCTCTTTCCAAAAACTAGCATATTTGGAACTCATAGCCTCAGCATAAGTTTTAGGGTCATCATCAACATGCATAACATATTTGGTAACACTAAGAATTCTATTCTTATTACCTTCTACAAGATATGTTATAAAGTCTGGACCAAATTTTTTCTCTATTCTTGCTCTCTTACTCCTTCTAGGTTCGATATCTTTTATGGGTTCAGAAGTATCCTCCATGTCTCGAGTAGGAACAGAATGATCATCATTCTCATTAGTCTCCTCAGATTGTAGACTAGGTAACAATGAGTTCTCCATGGGTTGCATTTGAGAACTGTTCCTATTTAAGTTCTCAAAGAATTCCACATCTACAAATTCTATAATCTCAAAAGTGTCAAGGATTAAAAATCTGTAGGTGATACTATTAAGAGAGTATCCCACAAAAGCACATTTATAATCCCTGTTTCCCAGTTTTGGTCTTTTAGGATCAGGCTTTCGAACATATGCTAAGCAACCCCAGACCTTAAGTATCTTCAAGTTTGGTTTCCTTTTAAACCAAAATTCATAAGGAGAAACATTCTTCTTTTTCAAAGGAACTCTATTCAAAATATAACATGCAGACAACATAGCTTCACCCCACAAAGAATTAGGCAAACTAGAACTTATAAGCATGCAATTAACCATATCAATCAAAGTTCTATTTTTCCTTTCAGCCATACCATTTTGTTGAGGTGTATAAGGTGCAGTAAATTGATGAATTAAACCATGCTCTTGACAAAAGAATTTAAATTAATTAGGAAAATATTCACCACCACGATCAGAACGTAAAATCTTAATTTTCAGTCCTAATTGTGTCTCTACTTCTGCTTTGTATATTTTGAATATGTCAAAAACATCATCCTTAGATTTCATCAAATATGTATAAGCATATCTAGTACTATCCTCTATAAAAGTTACATAATACTTATTTCCACCACGAGTGGCAGAACCATGCAAATCACCCACATCACTGTGCACTAATTCAAGTAAGGAAGAATTTCGTACAACAGACTTATGGGAAATTCTAGTTATCTTTGCTTGCACACATATTTCACATTTAGAAGCATGATCAAAATTGCAATCAGAAATCAAACCTAATCGTTTCATGTTTCTAAGGGAACCATAATTCACATGACCAAACCTAGCATGCCATAAATTAACAGAGTCAACAATATAAGCAGAACCATTATTTATTAAATTAAGCTTAATCATCCCATTACAAGCATATCCTTGTCCAACAAACACACCATTTTTGGACAATACAAACTTATTAGACTCATAGGTCGTCTTAAATCCGACCTTCATAACAAGGTCGCAGGAAACAAGGTTCTTTACAATGTCGGGGACATGTAACACATTAGTAAGAGTAACATTCTTTCCGAAGTAAACGAGAGTTCAACAATGCCTTTCCCAATGACTTTCTTTGTGTTGGCCGTTTGCGGAGACAACCGTTTCCTTCTCCACTAACCGGTTCGTATGTCTTGTAAAGATTTCTATCCTTACAGAGATATGGACGGTTGCACCATTGTCGTACCACCATCCACCCCAGTTTCAGCAACAGACATTGGCGGCTTGCACCACAATCACAAGTTTGTCATCGACCATATTTGCCTCCTTTTAAGTCTGCTTTGTTGTTTCTTTTTGAGACGACCGATCGCGAGCAAAATGGTAGGGTTTGTCATGAAGTAGCAATTGCCCTTCTTCTTACTCTTCTTGTTGGGATGATGCTTCTTAAACTGAGTATCATTCTTAGGTTTCAAGGAATTCGGTGTCTCTACGCTATTCACCTTAGAATGGTTTTGGTATGTGGACTATCCTTAAGTTCTAGTTTACGAGAGTCCTCTTCTATTCGAAGATGATGCTGTAATGCCTCTAAATCATAGTCGGTCTCGGCATGCTTGAGTTTCTTCTTATAACCATTCCAAGAAGGGGAAGGCGAGAAATAATAACCCCGACAACAAACGAAGGAAGGTCAATTCCAAACATCCTTAAGATGATTAACAATGAGTAAAAGTTCAACGGCACAGGAAATGATTGACTTGTCATCCATCTTAAAATCCATGAAGTTGCAAGTCGGGAATTTCTTGTTGCTTGCTTCAGAAATCTTGTATTTGTTGTCAAGCGCAGTCCATAATTCCTTTGCAGTCGCAATACTCCGATGTGCATTGTAAACAGGAGTTTCCAGGGCATTCAAAATATGACCACGGCACATGAAATCATCTTCCTGTCGCTTCTTTCGTTTGGTAATCAAATCAGGAGTATCTTTTTCTGACGGTGCAGGAATCTCCTCCAATCCATCTTCAAGTATGTACCATAACTTGATGGTGATCGAGAAAAACTTCACGATCTCTTGCCAACGAGTAAAATTTTCACCATCAAAACGTTCCAGTCGAGTCAGGGTTTGGTTCATCACTTGCAGGGATTGTGCAGTAGCATTCGAAGTTGAAGATTCACCCTCCATTGCCAGAAATTAATTGTCTAAAACTGTTGGAAATTTAGGGTAAAAACAGAGGATGAAAAAACACAAAAGAAATTGTTGTACTCAAAAGCTTTCAAGGCTCATACGATTTCTTTTAGACAATTATTTCTACCCTCCCAATAAATTGGCGATTACAACAGGTATGTGAAATAATGCCTTCAGGATACAATGAAAGCCCTACAACGGAAATTGAATTCAAGGTTTGTACCCCTTGATCCAATCAAGAACACATGTGAACAAGAAACTTCTGATGATGCTTTAGAAAAGAGAGAAAACAGAAAAGGTTTTTCGATGTTTTTTTTCAACGAGTTATGGGAGAAGCCATTTATAGGGGTTTTCGCATCTTTTCACGACCTCGGGCTCGCCCAAAGACCCCCTTGGATAGCGTAGTTGAAAATATTCCAACAAACATTACAGTCTCACTGCTTTTCCAGCCAAGTATCACTCTATTTCCGAATTTAAGCTATCACCCAAGTCCCTAGAAAATGTCAATAACCAACTAGACCATATCCCGCTCGAGTTCGATAACTTCTTAGTAATCCACCATTGATCAGCAAATCAACAGCAAAGCCATCTCCACTTTCTCCTTTGCATCTAAACAAGCCGAGACTCTCATCATTCTTTATCTTAATCACCCAAGTTCAATGGAAGCATCCAACTCCAACTCAATCTGTATCATATCTTCCCTCATCTTCCGTAATGCGTCTCTGCTGTCGAATTCTAATTACATTTTCCTTCCATATCACAATCACAAATAAGTTGATCAACAACATATGATTTCCACTGATTGAGTTCTTCTTCTTTCAAATATCTCTCTCATTCCATAAATCTCTCTGTGGTTTCAGTTTCAGAGAGTCTCGAATGACCTAAATTTTGAATAATTCAAACAGAAAAACACGATAAAAATTTGATTTCGATTTAGATTTATGATGTTTTTAGAGAGAAACAGATGAAGAATATCTTTCTGGAAAGTATCGAAGTTCTTCTCGCCTCTCTTTTGTCTGGGCTTAAGAGAAAAACGAAAACAAAATTTTAACAATTATGGGTCTCTAAGAAATTTTCGCTGAAAAAATGGGGGCGCCTTAAGTTTTACGTCCGTGGGTTTCATAGTGGAAAAAAACAGAAAAATGGGTGGGTAGTAGTTTTCAAAAAAATAACACATATTGGGTACCAGAGCCAGCAATACCCGTTAGGACCCAAAAGCTTATCGATTCCTAACGGTTCTACCCTTTGGGTACTAGTATTCATAATGGGCCCATTGTTAAGACCCGGACCCTATTCACCAAGTTCCTGGTAAATCGGGTACTCGTTGACGTCCATACTTAATGCGCGCATGTAGCTGCTTCTGAATTAGTTTTAATTGTCTTTTTCTAGATTCACAGTTGTTTCATGATTAGTGTCCTTGGGCTTATATTTTTTGTGGTATGTGGTCAAGTTTTCTTAAAATGTTGTGTGGATATTTACATGTAAGGGAAATTCCTAGATTTGCCCAATTTATTCCCACCTATGTTGCACGGACACTCCAAGAAAGATGCCGTAACCGTGTCGGACACGTAAACGGACACGACGCGGTTACGACACTTCTCGACACTCGATGGACACGCCACATCATGTGTCGCGTAAAAATTGTTATTGGACACTTTGCGGACACAATTGGACACTTTCGGACACGTCATAAATGATTTATTTTGGATTGGAAAATCAAAATAAATTAAATGAGACGCTAATTTATTCTTGTTTTAGTCAAATCCAAGCATTATTCATGAAAAACTTTACAATTATTATATTATTATAAATTTTATATAATTAGTAATCAAATATTTTAAAAATAAGAGTAATTATTTTGTTGTGTAGATTGTAGTAATATTTTATTTTAATGATGTGAATAATATATATAACGTGTCCCCGTAACCCGTTTTTTTGAGATTTGACGTGTCCCCGTAATCGTGTCGTGTCGTAACCGTGTCCCGTGCCCGTGTCCCGTGCCCGTTAGATTCCCACTATGAAATGGGTAAACATAAAAAATTAATGGGAAACGCCATTGCGACCTAACAAAAGATTTGGGTCTCTTTTGTAGTGTGCAACTAAAAAGAAACGCCAGTGGTTAAACACAAGCTGCTTTGTCTAAGTTCAGTCGCTGGAGTTTCTTGTTGCTCAATGAATATACGGCTACATATTTAGTCATTCTTTTTTTTTTTGCTAAGAAACACACAAAATTCACTCATTCAACGACTCTAATTTCTTCCCTTATAAATTCAACTCTTTTCAATTCCAAATTCACACCTCCGATACCCCTAATTCACTCAAAAATTATCTACAACTACTCGTAGAGTTTGTGGTGTTAAGTTTACTAAAAAGAAAGGATTCAATTATTTGTAAAAGAGTTTATGTTTTCAAACAAGAGAAAATATCTATGGTAATCAACCCGCTTCGATTCTGGGTATTTAGCAGAATATTTTTGCAATGTTCATCGCAGAAACGGTGAACCCCTTTATATGTTTTGCTAAAAAATTGTCATGTCGTTTTCAACCAATTAATCATCAAGTCATGCAATTTGCAGCTCAGGTAATGCACATTGTTGGTACATGAAAATCTACTTGCTTGGGTCGGAAAGTCCTTACAATGTTTGTAAGCCCAAGTCCATAAATGGACTGGGGACTTGACCAGATCCAAAAAGGGACTTGGTCCGACCATAAGTATAACATCTGAGGATAAAAGAGAGAACGAGGTATAGTCAATATAGAGTAAAAGGATGTTGACCAAAGAGTCAAGGTTGGCTTAGAGAGAAGGAAATGGTAGTTTGGTAATAAAAGGAGTTAGAGGACATGTATCCCCATGAAGTACATGGGAGAATAATATATATATGTATGCATGTATGAGGTATTTATTTATTTTTCTCTTACTTGTGAGGGAAATTTGGCATGCTATGGTTAAACTAGGCTCCCATTGCACACTCACTTTTACCCTACAACATTTGGCGACCACATGGGAGGCTAGCTTCTAATCCAGTCGCTCAATTCGATAATTTCTCTTCCTCTACGTCTTTCTTTCACCGAGCCTTTCTTTTGTCTCTATGTTTTCTCTTCTATGTCGACCATATTTTAAAAATAACGTATTCACATTCCTGGAATTGAATAGTGGTGGCTTTATCAAATTGATCCACTTTAACTATAATCTCCTCATCATCTCCTTGTTTGTTCTCGTTTCAACCTACAACACATCTCAACAAGTTAGAGGGCTTCAATCGCAAGAATTCAAGTATAAACTACAAATATTCGTCTAGGAGCATTCAACGAAGGAACAAGTGCGCTAAACACATAATATGTCGTTTTTCAACAACCTCGTCAGTAATAGTTCTGCACTTCATCCAACGAATCTAAAAGCGAGGATAATTGGGGAGGAGTATGACATGAGTTGTGTGTCAGAAGCTTCGTACGTGTTTCTAATATAACATACTAAAACAACGCACCTATCGGACAAGCGAGCTAGGAGATGTGATTAAAACCCTATACTATGTCGCAACTGAAATTTTTCTTGATTTCTCCTGAATATTTACTGTTTTGCTATCTTAAGATCCTAAACGATCTCAAAACCCAAATTTTCCCAAATTAGAAGTTAACAAATTCTAATTTGATTAAAATATTAGGGTTAACCATCAAAATCCAGGTTTCTACGAAGATTCTATGCAATTTTTGTTAAATTCTTGCAGATGTGAATTTTGGCCAAAATAAGTTATCTAAGGATGCGAAGATGGGTGACTCATGGGTTTAACCATTTACTCATATATGGTTTATATAGTGCGGATGCTCATTATATAAAATACATAAAAACCGCAATGTATAGACCTTGGATGATGCTACACGTGATGTGTGTATGTTGGTAGGATTTAGAATAGTTGCGATGAGGAAATGTGATAGTGTGGAAAGAGTATCATGGGGTTAATTATATTGTGTAACAAAATTTTGTAAGCAATTTTTAGTCTATAATACAGGTTCCGCATGCACCGAGACTTGTTTTATAATGTATATACCAGATTTCCCGAAGAAGTAGATTTTGGAAGCCATTACAGTGGTGGAGGTTAAGAAACGCCAGAAACTTTTTTTGCTTGAGTGATGAGTGGGTAGGATAAAAGAGCATGGGGTTCTCTTGATATTTATAAATACATCACGAGATATTTGTTGATGAGTTGATTAGTTAATTTCCATCGAATTAGTGCTACTAATGGTAATACTTGGGGAGAAAAGTTGTAGGCTGTTAGTCCTGTGTATGCACTCGACTTTTATTACTTTACATGTTTATCTCTAGCTACTAACACTGCATGAGGCATATTTGAGGTTTATCTCATCCATATAGTTTCCTTATTCACATGTATATATCAGAAGAAAATGATCGTGTTGATATACTGATCGAGCTATGGTGTTTCATCGTTATATATATAGTTGTGCTGATCTATCATTCGAGTGGACTCGGTTATCTTGTAACATATATATGGGCCGTACACATGGGACAAAGGCCCTACAACACTCCCCCTTATTGGGTCCAATAATAATGTTTCATATGTAGTGCTTCACATATAATGCTTCCGATGTAGCACTTGGATATAGTTCTTTGGATCTAGTTTCTCTCCTCGATTACCACTGTATCTAAGTCAATTGCCTCATTAAAACCTGCAAGGAAAACCCGGAAGGACAAAACATGAACTAAGGAAAAAGAGTACAATATTATGAAAACTTAGAACGAGTTGAACTCGCACATGTTTCCTCATTAAAACCTTGACAAGGAAAGCCCGAGTGGGATAAAACCTCGAAAAAGGGAAAAAAGTACAACACGATAAGTCTGAAAGTATTCCTTTGTCGAATACTCATACATAATATCTTATCTATGTTTATAGATGATTGATGAAAACCTAGTATTGAGACGCAATAGTATTATCAATACTACTAGTTGACTTGTGCCGTAAACTCTTGTGATGCAATGCTTGCTTTGTTGTGCTGATTCTGGAAGAACTTGACAAACTACCGAGTTTCATTTCCTTGATTTTGATATTGTTCAGCAATTATATCAATATAATCTGCATGTCTTCATTATTTATCATGTGGTTGGTGTAGTTATGGTTGCCTCGCTAACAAAAACTGAAAATGCGGGGTTCTAACAACCTCACCCAATATTTCGATTAGCAATCTGTATGGACTAAATCAAATATACTTTTAAGAGAATCAACTAGACAGTCAGACTAAATCTTAATAAAAAGTATATCAAGGAGTTAATATCTCAATCTCTTGATTTGATCTATACTCAAACAAATAAAAATATGTGAGTCTTTATCAAATACAAGAGATATAAACTTGGATGGTACCAAAGACCAATATCCAAGGATAAATCAATTTCCAATCAACAACCAAATATTGGATTTCACAATTGATCGATACAACGCACAACCTGTGATATTTCAATTATATAACGAAATATAATGCGGAATAGAAATAACACAGACACCAGAAGTTTTGTTAACGAGGAAGCGCAAATGCGGAAAAACCCCGGGACCTAGTCCAGTTGAACACCACCTTTGTATTAAGAATTCTGAGACACTAGCACTACTACAAACTAACTTCGTTCGGACTATAGTTGAACCCTAATCAATCTCACACTGATTCAATGTACAGTTGTGCTCCTTACGTCTCTGATCCCAGCAGGATACTACACACTTGATTCCTTAGCTGATCTCACCCACAACTAAGAGTTGCTACGACCCAAAGTCGAAGACTTCAATAATTAAATTGTATCACACAGAAAAGTTTATGATAATAGATAAATCTGTCTCCCACATATAAACCTATGAGTTTTTGTTCCGTCTTTTGATAAATCAAGGTGAACATGAACTAATTGATCACCCGGACTTATATTCCCGAAGAACAGCCTAGTATTATCAATCACCTCACAATAATCTAAATCGTATGGTAGCGAAACTAGATATTGTGGAATCACAAACGATGAGACGAAGATGTTTGTGATTTCCTTTTATATTGCCATATCGGAGATATAATCTCAAGTCAATTATTCAATTGAACTCGTACGATAGAAAATGGCAAGATCAGATCGCTCAACTACAAGAGAAGTAGTTTCGTATGGCTTCACAATCCCAATGAAGTCTTTCAGTCGTTAACCTACAGGGTCTTGAGAAGAAACCTAAGGTTAAAGGAGAATAGACTCTAGCAAAACCAACTATTATCACACAGGAGGTGTGGGGATTATTTTTCCAGTTGCTAGAGTTCCCCTTATATAGTTTTCAAATCAGGGTTTGCAATCTAAGTTACCTTGGTAACAAAGCATTCAATATTCACCGTTAGATGAAAAACCTGATTCAACCAAGCTAATATCTTTCAACCGTTAGATCGAAACTTAGCTTGTCACAAACAAATGAAATGTATTCATTAAGGTTTGAGTAACCGTACCTAAATGTGTACACTTAGTTCGTTCACAAATAGTTAACCAATGGTTAGTCATATGCGTACTTTCATATTAACCGTATTCATCTTTCTCATAACTAGTTCAAATGACTCATAAGAACTAGTTGAAGAGTTGTTCAATTGCTTAGGTCTTCATTCATAGACACGATTGAAGCAAAATCGGTTTGATCCACTTGAATCAATTCATAAACAATATAGCCACGGTTTGCAAAAATTGCATTCTTTATAATTTATTGTTTTTAAGTTCATGAACTACCGATTTGAGAAATAACCAGCTTGGGTACGCGTACGGGTATGCGTACCTTAGCTACCGGATTTGAGTTTACAAACTCAGCATAAATTTTCGGTTCGAAAACTTCCGTGGGTACGCGTACGGGTATGCGTACATAAGGTGACTGGTTTACTAGTTTGCAAACTTACAAACTCCAACAGAAATTTTCGGTATGAAAACTTAGGTGGAGTACGCGTACTCAACCTGTCACCTTCACCAATACCGCATGCACACATATGCACGCACTTGGTTTTCGACACATGGATTTATACACTAATGTGCGAACACACTATATATGCTTATATCCATAGTTGGTAATCTCAACTCTACATTTCAATCATTGAAACATTCTTCTATAATGTTATAACAATCGTTATTCACGACTATCATCATCAAAGCTATTTTCAAGATTGAAACGTCATCATGACTTTCGTCACGGGTAAAGATAAAAATGGTTAAAGCGAAAGCTCACCAACACATATTTCGAGAAAAAGATAGGCGAGTAAACTCGGCTCGAAATATCAAATATGTATGTATGAAAACTATCATACTTATACGACTATTGTCTCAAGAGTAGGAGATAGAGTAGACTTTTGAGTGATAGATGAGTTTAAGTCTCCACATACCTTTTTGTCGGATGAAGTTCCACTTGTTCCTCGAGTAGTTCTTCGTCTTCGTATGATGATCACCATGGAGTCTGGAGCTCAACTATACTTAACTATCCTAGATCGAGGCTTAGTCACAAGTAAACTAGAAATCAAGACATATAGTTTTGATCACTAATATTGACAAACATGCTTGAGATAGCAACGCATGCGAGTTCGACCGAGCAATGCTCTAACAATCTCCCCCTTTGTAAATTTTAGTGACAAAACTATCAATACATATGGATTACAAAATAGATAAAACTTTGTATCTTCTCGTCCACATGCTTGATCTCCTTGGTGCTTCAACGTTACTCGAAAACTTTGTCTTTTCCAAGTACTCCTATGATTCCATAGATGTTCAATTTAGCATCATAGTTGTTGAAGTTCCGTAGCCATAACAATGAGAAAATAAAATCTCCTGATCATTATTATACAGTGTCATAGTATTATTACACATCATCAAAGTTCTTATATCACAACTTCGACAACAATACTATGGTGATATGTATCACTCCCCCTTAGTCAATACTTCGCCTAAACACGAAAACCACTCCCCCTTACATAATGATCCGAAAACCATATGTATTTGTAGTGTGAACTACATATCAATTCTCCCCCTTTTTGTCAATAAAATTGGCAAAGGTACGAAAACGGGATCCTGATGAAATATTCATGGAGACACTTCAAGACCAAAGAAAATTACATATCAACTTTGTTTAGATGCAATCATAAAGCCGAAGCTAAATTCATTCATCACGGAGTTTATAAAGATACAAGATAACTCCTCAAATATCCCCATGACCGCACTCCCCACAAAGATATGGCAATTAAGCACAAGTTCAAAAGAACTCTCCCCATTTGATGTCATTCAGAAAGAATAACAAGAGCGACCTTACTTTTACGAGAAAAGAAGGATTTCTTTGGACACCAAAAACCACAAAATGATTTTGTATCCAAAAATCTCAATTAAACTAACCACAAGAGAACCCATGATTAATTTAATCGGAATACGCAACCAAAATAACCACAAACGAATCTATGATTAGTCTAGTTTGAAATTCTCACACAAGAAGACTTATGGAGCCGCACAGTATATACATAAAATATGGATCAGGGAAGATCAATACTACGGAATATACAAGGATTCATTCTATTTTCCATCACTATTTGCACAATGACATATAATAGACATAATCCTTGTAAACAAAAGATTTTAACCCATCTTCCATCAATAAATGACATAATAGGCTTAACTTTTGTTTGTCAAAAGTTCATCGATCTTGTATCAATACATACATATCAACATATAAACGAGATAACTTTTGACATTGTATGGGACAGTAATAGCTCACGGACGCAAACACACATATCCCATAACATATTGCAATATATGAAACCATAAAGATTAATACTGCAAAAATCATCTTCCAAACCAACTTTTTAGAATTTAAACAAATAAATCTAAAAACATGAAGATGAAAATGTTGGACATAGCTATGTGTACTCATAATATTAATGGTTATTCCAAACCCTAGTTATCCTTCTTAAACAAAAACAAGAATAAAATTCTTTTAAGAAGTTTCACTAGACAAAATAAAACTATCCAAGACGTGCTATCATATTTCGAACACACACAAGTTCCTCATTGGCTTCCTTCAGCTTGATCCTTACGAACTCAAGATTCCTTTTAGCGATCACAAACTGTTCTTTTAGGACATTAAAATCCTGAAGAAGATTTCCAACCAATTGTTGTGATAATTGAACTGGTTGCTTGTCTACATGATCAATTGCATGATAACAATTAATAAGAACATGGTTCTCATAAAACTCAGCAAACTTGTCATTCTCAACTTCCTTCTTGCACCTTTTCATAGTTTGCACCATTATTTCTTAGGAGGCTATTTCCGTTACCGAACTAGTGCATACCAAGAAGCACTTCATGATATATATATATGTATGTATGAGATACGTATAAGAAAACCCTAAGAGTTCTCGAATAAAAATCGGTAATGGGCCAGGTACGCAAACGTTCACAGTTATGAACCAGGTTCAAAAACCGTCTAGGCAAAAGGGTCTTATAAAAGACTTTGACAAGGATCCTTAGATCAAAATAAGGAGCACTGATAAGATCACTGTATCAACAAGTCATGATTTTCTCAAGAGTCCTTATGGATCAACTATGCTTCAGTATGAAGAGAAGGCTAGAGTAGAAATCTACTTAAGAAATTAATTTTAAAGAACCGACAAAACAACAACCATTTTTGTCAAGACGAGTTGTATCTTGACTTTTATGTGCATCCTCATAAGATTGGAATGAGAATGCACTGTTAAAACTGGTCAAGTTGTAGACAGAGCATGTATCTCATCATCATTTTCCTTCTCTGAATCACATAGAGAATTAGCAGGATTAATCTCAAAAGAATTATTACAAGGAGAACAAGACATGCCTGAAGATGCTTTCTTCCTTAATTTTTTGATTTTCAATTTGAGATTATTCACAATGGTTCTTAAATCTGAGGCATGATTGTTGATGTGAATATGATTGAAATCTGATGCTTTGGTCACAATGTAATCCTTGCCAAGAGAAGATATTCCTTCCTTAATTGAATCATTCTTTTTCCTTTGACGTATTTTTCTTTTTACTGAAACATCAAAAGTCTTAGTAGTCCATGTGACATTCTTTCCCATATGATCGTAGAAGGAGTTCGTATCATACAAAAGGGATTTATCACAGTACTCTTCTGGATTTGAGACTCTGATGTTCTCAGTGCGAAGAGAGACAGGTTTGATTATTTCCTTTGACATCCATATGAGAATGTTATGAAGTTTTTCTTTCCTTATCCGAAAATGACATTTCCGTTCAACATGACCCTTGTTTCCACAATAGTAGCAGTTGAAGGTAGTGTTTTTAACGGTTTTCCTTCGCCTTGTCTTCGAAGAATGACTATCTTTGTTTACAGGGACATCGGCTGTAATAGGTGATTCTTCACATAATAAGTTTTTATTAGCCCTGACAAAATTGATCTTCTCAGTATTTGGTCCTTTATAGCCCAGACCACGTGTATCACGATGTTCTTTACATGCTCCCAACATGGAAGATAGTTTTGTAGAGATAGTGTTGAATCTCTTCAGATTCTCTTCTAGTGTTTTTACCTTGCTGACAGCTGTAGATAGATCATCCTTCAATTGTTTTTCTTTGGCAAGAAAAACACATTCTCTGCCGTTAAAGTGTTTCTGTTAAGAGTCATACATTGCCTCTGATTCATCAAGTCTTTCTTTCAACATACAACAACTCTTCTGAAGTTTTTCACATTCAGCAATCTTAGAATGGACTTCTTCATCTCTATCTTTAAGGATTGATTGTAAGAGTTTATACCCACTATCATATCCTTTAAAGAGTTTTTTAAGTTTCCTGTTTTCACGACAGAGAGGAAACAGATATTCTGCCAGGTAGGCAGTAGATCCATTTTTGGTTATGATATCATCAAAGAGTATGATATATTTTGAGACTTGTTCATCAATACCTGGTCCCTCGTCTGAGTCACTTTCATCTGAAAGTTCATCCAGTTGTACATCTAGACGATTTTCACAGTCTACATCGGTTTCTGACAGAGGGGAAGATATGAGAGGATTCTTGGAAGTTTCAGAACCTCTAACAATATCAAAAGGATTCTGATCTGCTTTTAAGAAGTCAGAGATATCACTACTGTTCATAGAGTCAGATCGCTACAAACACAGACTTGTAAGGTCTTTGAACGTGTTTGCCTGCTCTGATACCAATTGAAAAAGTGGGGGTACAACAACCTCACCCAATATTTCGATTAGCAATCTGTATGGACAAAATCTAATATACTTTTAAGAGAATCAACTAGACAGTCAGACTCAATCTTAATAAAAAGTATATCAAGAAGTTAATATCTCTATATCTCGATTTGATCTTTACTCTAGCAAATGGAAATCTGAGTGTTTATCAAATACTAGAGAGATAAACTTGGATGGTACCAAAGACCAATATCCAAGTGTCAATCAATGTAAATCAACAACCAAAGGTTAGATATTCTAATTGATTGATCTTAACGCAATACATGTGATATTTCAATTATATAACGAAATATAATGCGGAATAGAAATAACAGAGACATTTTTTATTCAGACACTAGCCTACTACAAACTAACTTCTATGCTGGACTGTAGTTGAACCCTAATCAATCTCACACCGATTCCAGTACAGTTGCGCTCCTTACGTCTCTCGATCCCAGTAGGATACTACGTGCTTGATTCCCTTAGCTGATCTCACCCATAACTAAGAGTTGCTACGACCAAAAGTCGAAGATTTCAATAAAAAAATCTGTATCACACTTAAAAGTCTACGATAATAGATAAATCTGTCTCCCACGGATAAACCTATGAGTTTTTGTTCCGTCTTTTGATAAATCAAGGTGAACATGAACTAATTGATAACCCGGACTTATATTCCCGAAGAACAACCTAGTATTATCAATCACCTTACAATAATCTAAATCGTATGGTAGCGAAACTAGATATTGTGGAATCACAAACGATGAGACAAAGATGTTTGTGATTTCTTTTTATCTTGCCCTTATCGGAGATATAATCTCAAGTCAATTATTCAATTGAACTCGTACGATAGAAAATGGAAAGATCAAATCGCTCAACTACAAGAGAAGTAGTTTCGTCTGGATTCACAATCCCAATGAAGTCTTTCAGTCGTTAACCTACAGGGTCTCGAGAAGAAACCTAAGGTTAAAGGAGAATCGACTCTAGGAAAACCAAATAGTATCACACAGGAGGTGTGGGGATTAGTTTTTCCAGTTGCTAGAGTTACCCTTATATAGATTTCAAATCAGGGTTTGCAATCTAAGTTACCTTAGTAACAAAGCATTCAATATTCACCAGTTAGATGAAAAACTCCGATTCAACCAAGCTAATATCAACTTAGCTTGTCACACACAAATAAAATGTATTCATTTAGGTTTGAGTAACCTTAGTACCTAAATGTGTACACTTAGTTAGTTCACAAACAAGTTAACCAATGGTTAGCCATATGAGTACTTTCATATTAACCGTATTCATCCTTCTCATAACTAGTTCAAATGACTCATAATAACTAGTTGAAGATTTGTTCAATTGCTTAGGTCTTTATTCATAGACAAAATTGAAACAAAATCAGGTTTGATCAACTTGAATCAATTCATGAACAATATAGCCACGGTTTGCAAAAATTACATTCCTTATAATTTATTTTTTTTAAGTTCATGAACTATCGATTTGAGAAATAACCAGCTTGGGTATGCGTGCGGGTATGCGTACATTAGCTACCGGAATTGAGTTTACAAACTCAGCAGAAATTTTCGGTTCGAAAACTTCCGTGGGTACGCGTATGGGTATGCGTACATAAGGTGACTGGTTCACTAGTTTGGAAACTTACAATCTCCAACAGAAATTTGCGAGTGTTTATCAAATTCTAGAGATAAACTTGGATGGTACCAAAGACCAATATCCAAGTGTCAATCAATGTAAATCAACAACCAAAGGTTAGATATTCTATTTGATTGATCTTAACGCACAACATGTGATATTTCAATTATATAATGCGGAATAGAAATAACACAAACATTTTTTGTTACAGACACTAGCCTACTACAAACTAACTTCGGTCTGGACTGTAGTTGAACCCTAATCAATCTCACACTGATTGTTTATCAAATACTAGAGAGATAAACTTGGATGGTACCAAAGACCAATATCCAAGTGTCAATCAATGTAAATCAACAACCAAAGGTTAGATATTCTAATTGATTGATCTTAACGCAATACATGTGATATTTCAATTATATAACGAAATATAATGCGGAATAGAAATAACACAGACATTTTTTGTTACAGACACTAGCCTACTACAAACTAACTTCGGTCTGGACTGTAGTTGAACCCTAATCAATCTCACACTGATTCCAGGTACAGTTGCGCTCCTTACGTCTCTGATCCCAGCAGGATACTACGCGCTTGATTCCCTTAGCTGATCTCACCCATAACTAAGAGTTGCTACGACCAAAAGTCGAAGATTTCAATAAACAAATCTGTATCACACTTAAAAGTCTACGATAATAGATAAATCTGTCTCCCACGGATAAACCTATGAGATTGTTCCGTCTTTTGATAAATCAAGGTGAACATGAACTAATTGATAACCCGGACTTATATTCCCGAAGAACAACCTAGTATTATCAATCACCTTACAATAATCTAAATCGTATGGTAGCGAAACTAGATATTGTGGAATCACAAACGATGAGACAAAGATGTTTGTGATTTCTTTTTATCTTGCCCTTATCGGAGATATAATCTCAAGTCAATTATTCAATTGAACTCGTACGATAGAAAATGGAAAGATCAAATCGCTCAACTACAAGTGATGGACGCATTTATGTGTCTATTTTAGTCTTAATTCTATGTAATGTTAGTACTCGATTTTGCGCTTAATTTGGTATTTTATGTCTTTGTAGGTGTTTTTGGAGAAATAAGGTTTTGCGGCGAAATTGGCTCGAAAGTGGTATTTGCGCTCGTGGGAGAAAATTACTAAAGGCACCCAGAAGATGCACTACAGGCACCCCAGAAGTATGCTGGAGACTCCCCAGAAAAGTCATAATTACACCTCAGAAGAATTGCTAAACGGACTCCCGGTTTGGATAAGGGGCACCCTCGGGACACCCCTAAGGCACTGCTATCGGCACCCCCACTCGGGTTGGGGAGGTCATCCTCTCCATTTTGAATTTGAACGCGGGAAATATTCAAAGCGAAGACAGTTTTGGGATTGGATTTTTGGGGGATTTCGGAAGTAAATCAATCGCTAGAAATAGTTTTAATGGACTCAGAAGGGCTAAACAGGTCAAGTATGGGTCTCATATTGGATTAAGTTGGGCCCGATTACCAATTTGAAGAAAACAGGTAGGATAGTCTTCTCGGGAAAGTTTGGAAGCTTAATATGGAAGTTCCGATGAAAGAAAGGGAGGATATCTCTTCTGTGATTTGATTCCTCTGTATCGGGGGATAGTTTGAACAACTCACAGCAACCATAGACGTGTATAAGAGATAAAACAGGAAATAATATCGTGACTTGCCGTGGAGGAGAAGAAGAGATTTTCTTGATATTTTTCGCCCCTGTTTGATATAAATAGGGTGGTACGAGTTCTAGGAAAGAGGACGGAGAGTTTGGGGAAGTCTGGAGGCAGAAAATCAGGCTACGGAGCCGAGAAGAAGAAGTTGCGAATTACACTTTCGCTGGTGCTGCTCAAGAACACCAAGAACATTGAACTATCAAAAGCCGTCGCAGTGGCGAGTCTTAAAAACAACGACGAGAGCTCTCTCTCTATCGTTCTTAAAGCGATCTAAAAAGAAAGGACGCCCAGTGACGGTCTTATATTACGAAAATCATTGTAAGCTATTTATATTTTTATCAATACAATGATTAATGAATTCTTCTTAAATTTTTGCTCCATGAGTAGCTAAATCTATTCTCTAGGGTTTTGGAGGAAACTATTTTTGATGGGTAATATTTAGTAATTAATTTCTTTGGCATATTTACTCCAAAAATTGTGTTTTAATTTGTCTAAAAATTCTCTCTTCTTTACATGCTTCGTGAAAACTGTTTTGGGTAGTTTCTACCGTTCTTTTATAAGCTAAGGAGGATTAGGCCTTTGAATAGCGACGAAAGTCATAAAAAAGAGCATGTATTGTTATATCTTCCAAAGCATGAGATTGAGTTCGAAAATTGTTTTGAGTAAAGTCGGAGTATTATGTCAAAGTTTTATTTATTGAGTTTACCATCACTAGAAGTAGTGAAATCCAAAGCCCTAGACTCATCTCTCCTTGATAACAAAAATCAATTGTAATTAGTTTGTTTTAGTATTTTCTTTTAATTAAGTCTAAAATCAAAATCTTAAAAAGTCCGAGCGAACGATACTCTTATACTTACCACTTGTAAAACTACATCGATTTTGGCGCCGCCGACGTGAGACTTGTAATTAGGTTTAGGTTTTAGGTTTTGTATATATTTTATTTTTATTTAAGTTTTTGTTCTATTTTACGTCTTTGGTGTTTTTGTTTTTGTTGTGCAGGTTTTGCTTGAAACGGAAAGTGGAAAGTCGAACTTGCCCCAAAAAAAAAAAAAGGAGAAACCGGAGATATTATTTTTGTTAGTTTTTTTTTCTATATTTCTTTTGGACTTGTATATATTGTTTGTTTATTTTTATTATTTATTTATTTATTAAAAAAAAATATAACACGTGCACACACCAATTGCATCGTCAGACTACCGATTTTAGGAAAACTCGTGGATTAGTAAAATTTGAACCGTGCCTTGGGCCTTATGGGAGTTACCAATTTGAAAGTCCACAAACCTCAGCCTCGTACCTTTGGGTATATTTTGCTGTGGTAACCTGAGCCTACCCATTTTAGTCGACCTTGCATTTGCATTTGCACAAAAATAATGTCGAACTGGTATTACAATAGCCAATACAATGAATATCCGATTAATTTTCAGAATGGACACTACTACTTTGACCACAGTATGCATAGTGGTTGGGAACACCAACCTTTTCAAGGTTATGGTTCATATCATAGTGAGCCCAATTACTATTCGCACGCGCACAGGTCATACGAGCAAGAAAATAAGGAATATTACAAAGTACTAGTTCCTCGTCTTTGGACGTCTTAATTAAACAAGTTGAAAACTAGTCCTTATTATGATCCTTCCGTTCCTACTTTCGTCCTATAGAAGAGTCTCTCAAACTTTTGGCTGATCATTCCGTTCCTACTGGCCCTATAGAAGAGTCCCTCAAGATTTTGGTTGAGAAAACTAGGGTTTTGAAGAACGAAAGAATTGCTCGGAATAATCTTGATTACCAATTTAGCCTTAAACATGAGAATAGTTATTCGCATAATCAAGATGACGAGGTTAGAATTGGTAACACTACTTGTTTAGAAAAGGTTCAACCATTTTCATGTTATGACGAGGATAGTATTGATGAAGAATCTGAATATGTAGGCAAAGTGATCAGGAATTTGATACACCAATTGAGCTTTATAATGATAATGTTATTTCTATTTCAAATCCAAATAATTTTAATAATTATTCACCTATTCAAAAGGACGAGGATTTGACTAGAGATACTCCCGTTTTAGACGATGTAGTATTTCCTTTTGATTACAAAGCCGATATTGGTTTAGAGGAACGAGTTTATTCTAAGAATAATATTTTAGAGTCTACAGATTTAGAAACAACAGTCTTAGACGAAGAAGATGAACTCGTAGAGCTTTTAAACATGTATGAGGATGTGTCACCTGAATATGACCTACAAGAAGCAATTGACCATTTTCAGGATTCCGATGATCTAGAAATTAGGGAAATTGTAGATAGTCTATCTAGAGACACCCAAAACTCTAAGTTTGGGGGTGACTATCATTCTCCATGTGCCTTACCTTTAGCTCTTACAGAGATCCCTCACTTGGGACTTGATATATGTGCCTCAACCATTGTGCCAGATTGCCTTCATACTAGTTCTCCGTAGAGCCTAATAATGTCCAGGATGAAGTTCGGTTGTTAGAAACCCATCCTCTGGTTGATGTGGTTTACTCGAGGCTATGATACCAAGATTGATTTTGTTTTCCCACCAAATATTTTTCAACCAATTGTGGGAACGTATATGTTTTGAGATGTGTCAATTATTAAGTTCTCGAGACTAAACCTAATTATTTTAGGAAAATAGAATTGACACATTTGCTTAAGAATGACCACCACTCTCATTATGGTCAACTCGTAAGTCAAATCTGATTGACTTAGAGGATCCTCAATTATTCAGGTTATTATTATGTGCTTCTAAATTTTTCCAGACCTTAGAACCTGATATTTCGGATCTTACTTATGAGGAGGTGCAGCTCAAGCAAATATTTTATTTAGACCCCTTTATAGAACCTGAACCTGAACCACAACTAGATGTAGTTGTCTTAAACAGGAAACTAGGCAAGGGTGTGCTATGTTTATTCTTGGTTTGTTGCAGTTTCCTTTTATCATGTTGACACTTTTTGATGCGAGATGATCCACGGTTGTTTCGTTTTATTGCTTTATGATATGAAGTGATTAATTTTTTCTTATGTCCGGCTGAAGACGTTAAACTTAGCACTTCTTGGGAGGTAACCCATGCTCATGCAACACGGTAATATCTTTCCTTAACACTTTTGCTTCAAATGGTAACAGTTTCTCCTTGTTCATGCTTTTAATTTCATCTTTAGAACATTGAGGACAATGTTAGATTTAAGTTTGGGGTGTGGGAGAAACTTTTTAGTTGCATTGTTAAACTCGAGCCTAGAAATTTATGCTTATTAAGGATGGCACTAACCAATCTAAGTGGATGGAAGCATTTCGGTTGTAGGAGTTGAGGAACCAATCGATTAGATGGAAACATCTAAAGAGTCTATTCATAAAAGCACGAGCTCGGGTGTTAGAAATAACATGATAGTTTCACCATATCTCGTTGAGTCCTTTTCACTTTTTTATTTTGTTTTGTTTTTAAACTATGTTTATCTAAGTGATTCGGTGGGGCTCACGATTCAAGTTGTTACCAATGCCAGGGTGAATTAGAGTGATTGAGATTTTAAAAATAAAAATAAAAAAAAAAAAAAAAGAAGAAAATTAACACTTGGATAGCAATATGTGTGTGTTCTCCCTGTCTCCGTCGCCTAAACAAGCGTGGAATGCAGGATCCACGGGAATTACCATATAATATGCTGACAAGAATCATGCGCTTGGATCCGCAAGATCTAAACATGTTGTTAAAAAAAAAAAAAAAAAAAAAAAAGAAAGAAAGAAATTGAGACCAGACCATCTGACCAACCGGAATAAATTCAATAAAGTCGACCACTGGAACCCTTGTATATGCCAGTTGTGTTGACCTAGAGTTAGGATTATTGACCATTGGTTCCCTTGTATATGCCAAAGGTGTTGATATTAGTCAGACCGTATCTCGGTCCATTAGGATAGGTTCATTTTGGCGGAGGCCTTCTGAGATATGAGAAACATCGTTCACTTAGTCAACATCAAAACCATCTATGTTTTTCTATATCCATCTCTTAATCTATCCATGTGACTGGTTGACTTGAATATTGATGTCCATAGTGCGACTATCCGAGTAGAGCTCGTCACTTATATATGAATTTTAGTATGCTTGAGTGCAAACTCGTGTACAAAGAATTGGAATTTCGCATCAGGGTACTTCCTCCTGTAGTCAATAAGTATGCCAACCAAGGAGATTCTTTAGTGCCTTCCAAGGTTCTGCGTAAATGGCTAGGGTCTGGAGTAAAGGTTTTGTGGGTATATCTCTTGTAAACCCTCCCGAGACTATAACTCGGCCGCTAGGGCCACCTAGGGGTTTAAAGGCTTATTGCATGCGCTAAATGCAATCGACGATGCTGCATGGTGAGTTAGATTTTATTTTTGATTTGCTCGGGACTAGCAAATAATAAGTTTGGGGGTATTTGATGGACGCATTTATGTGTCTATTTTAGTCTTAATTCTCTGTAATGTTAGTACTCGATTTTGCGCTTAATTTGGTATTTTATGTCTTTGTAGGTGTTTTTGGAGAAATAAGGTTTTGCGGCGAAATTGGCTCGAAAAGTGGTATTTGCGCTCGTGGGAGAAAATTACTAAAGGCACCCCAGAAAGACCACACTGAGGCACCCGGAAGTATCTGGAGACTCCCAGAAAAGTCATAATTACACCTCGGAAGAATTGCTAAACGGACTCCGGTTTGGATAAGGGGCACCCTCGGGACACCCCCTAAGGCACTGCTATCGGCACCCCCACTGTTGGGGGAGGTCATCCTCTCCATTTTGAATTTGAAATCGAAGCGGAAATATTCAGCGGCGAAGACAGTTTTGGGATTGGATTTTTGGGGGATTTTAAGTAACTCAATCGCTAGAAATAGTTTTAATGGACTCGAAGGGCTAAACATGGTCAAGTATGGGTCTCATATTGGATTAAGTTGGGCCCGATTACCAATTTGAAGAAAACAGTAGGATAGTCTTCTCGGGAAAGTTTGGAAGCTTAATATGGAAGTTAGATGAAAGAAAGGGAGGATATCTCTTCGTGATTTGATTCTCTCAGACGGGGATAGTTTGAACAACTCACAAAGAACCATAGACGTGTATAAGAGATAAACAGAAATAATATCGTGACTTGCCGTGGAGGAGAATAAGAGATTTTCTTGATATTTTTTCACCCTGTTTGATATAAATAGGGTGGTACGAGTTCTAGGAAAGAGTACGGAGAGTTTGGGGAAGTCTCGGAGGCGTAAAATCGAATACAGAGCCGAGAAGAAGAAGTTGCACTGCATTTACCCTGTAGTGCTGCTCAAGAACACCAAGAACATTGAACTATCAAAAGTCGCAGTGGGTAGTCTTAAAAACAACGACAGAGCTCTCTCTATCGTTCTTGCTTGATCTAAAAGAAAGGACGCCCAGTGACGGTCTTATATTACTGAAAATCATTGTAAGCTATTTATATTTTTATCAATACAATGATTAATGAATTCTTCTTAAATTTTTGCTCCATGAGTAGCTAAATCTATTCTCTAGGGTTTTGGAGGAAACTATTTTTGATGGGTAATATTTAGTAATTAATTTCTTTGACATATTTACTCCAAAAATTGTGTTTTAATTTGTCTAAAAATTCTCTCTTCTTTACATGCTTGGTGAAAACTGTTTTGGGTAGTTTCTACCGTTCTTTTATAAGCGAAGGAGGATTAGGCCTTTGAATAGCTTATTGAAAGTCATAAAAAAGAGCATGTATTGTTATATCTTCCAAAGCATGAGATTGAGTTCGAAAATTGTTTTGAGTAAAGTCGGAGTATTATGTCAAAGTTTTATTTATTGAATTTACCATCACTAGAAGTAGTGAAATCCAAAGCCCTAGACTCATCTCTTCTTGATAACAAAAATCAATTGTAATTAGTTTGTTTTAGTATTTTCTTTTAATTAAGTCTAAAATCAAAATCTTAAAAAAGTCCGAGCTAACGATACTCTTATACTTACCACTTGTAAAACTACATGAACTAATTGATAACCCGGACTTATATTCCCGAAGAACAACCTAGTATTATCAATCACCTTACAATAATCTAAATCGTATGGTAGCGAAACTAGATATTGTGGAATCACAAACGATGGGACAAAGATGTTTGTGATTTCTTTTTATCTTGCCCTTATCGGAGATATAATCTCAAGTCAATTATTCAATTGAACTCGCATTGCGATAGAAAATGGAAAGATCAAATCGCTCAACTACAAGAGAAGTAGTTTCGTCCGGATTCACAATCCCAATGAAGTCTTTAGAGTCGTTAACCTACAGGGTCTCGAGAAGAAACCTAAGGTTAAAGGAGAATCGACTCTAGGAAAACCAAATAGTATCACACATGCGGGGAGGTGTGGGGATTAGTTTTCCGGTTGCTAGAGTTACCCTTATATAGATTTCAAATCGGGGTTTGCAATCTAAGTTACCTTGGTAACAAAGCATTCAATATTCACCGTTAGATGAAAAACCTGATTCAACCAAGCTAATATCAACTTAGCTTGTCACACACAAATAAAATGTATTCATTTAGGTTTGAGTAACCGTACCTAAATGTGTACACTTAGTTGGTTCACAAAACAAGTTAACCAATGGTTAGCCATATGAGTACTTTCATATTAACCGTATTCATCCTTCTCATAACTAGTTCAAATGACTCATAATAACTAGTTGAAGATTTGTTCAATTGCTTAGGTCTTTATTCATAGACAAAATTGAAACAAAATCAGTTTGATCAACTTGAATCAATTCATGAACAATATAGCCACGGTTTGCAAAAATTACATTCCTTATAATTTATTTTTTTAAGTTCATGAACTATCGATTTGAGAAATAACCAGCTTGGGTATGCGTGCGGGCATGCGTACATTAGCTACCGGAATTGAGTTTACAAACTCAGCCAGAAATTTTCGGTTCGAAAACTTGGTGGGTACGCGTATGGGTATGCGTACATAAGGTGACTGGTTCACTAGTTTGGAAACTTACAATCTCCAACAGAAATTTTCGGTATGAAGACTTCCGTGGGTACGCGTACTCAACCTGTCTCCTTCACCAATACCGCATGCACACATATGCACACACTTGGTTTCCGGCACATGGATTTATACACTAATGTGCGAACACACTATATATGCTTATATCCATAGTTGGTAATTTCAACTCTACATTTCAATCATTGAAACATTCTTATATAATGTTATAACAATCGTTATTCACGACTATCGTCATCAAAGCTATTTTCAAGATTGAAACGTCATCATGACTTTCGTCACGGGTAAAGATGAAAATGGTTAAAGCGAAAGCTCACCAAAACATATTTCGAGAAAAAGATAGGAGGGTAAACTCGGCCGAAATAGAAAATGTGTATATATGAAAACTATCATACTTATACGACTATTGTCACAAGAGTAGGAGATAGAGTAGACTTTTGAGTGATAGATGAGTTCAAGTCTCCACATACCTTTTTGTCGGATGAAGTTCCACTTGTTCCTCGAGTAGTCCTTCGTCTTCGTAAGATGATCGCCATGGAGTCTGGAGCTTAACTACACTTAACTATCCTAGACAGAGACTTAGTCATAAGTAAACTAGAAATCAAGACATATAGTTTTGATCACTAATATTGACAAACATGCTTGAGATAGCAACGCATGCGAGTTCGACCGAGCAATGCTCTAACAAAATAACTCATAAGAACTAGTTGAAGAGTTGTTCAATTGCTTAGGTCTTTATTCATAGACACAATTGAAACAAAATCGGGTTGATCCATTCGAATCAATTCATGAAAAATATAGCCACGGTTTGCAAAGATTGCATTCCTTATAATTTATTATTTTAAGTTCATGAACTACCGATTTGAGAAATAACCAGCTTGGGTACGCGTACGGGTATGCGTACATTAGCTACGGATTTGAGTTGGCTTTGGTTTCCAAACTCTGCATAATTTTTCTGGTAGAAAAGTTCCGCCAGTACGCGTACCTAAGGTGACGGTTTATGAGTTCGTGAACTCCAAACTCAGCAGAATTTTCCGGGAGGAAAAGTTCCGCCCAAGACAGCGCACCCAACCTGTCTCCTTCACCAATATCATATGCACACACTTGGTTTCCGGTACATGGATTTATACACTAATGTGCGAACACACTATATATGCTTATATCCATAGATGGTAATCTCAACTCTACATTTCAATCATTGAAACATTCTTCTATAATGTTATAATAGTCGTTATTCACAACTATCGTCATCAAAGCCATTTTCAAGATTGAAACATCATCATGAATATCGTCACGGGTAAAGATGAAAAATGGTTAAAGCGAAATCTTACCAACACATATTTGAGAAAAAGATAGGCTGAGTAAACCTCGCTCGAAATAGCAAATGTGCATGTATGAAAACTATCATACCGATACGACTTTTGTCGAAAAGTGGGAGATAGAGTAGACTTTTGAGTGATAGATAAGTTCAAGTCTCCACATACCTTTTAGTCGGATGAAGTTTCACTGGTTCCTTGAGTAGTTCTTCGTCTTCGTAAGATGATCGCCATGGAGTCTGGAGTTCAACTACACTTAACTATCCTAGACCAAGACTTAGCCATAAGTAAACTAGAAATCAAGACATATAGTGTTGACAACTAAATTTGACAAACAAGCTTGAGATAACAACGCTTGAGAGTTCAACCGAGCAATGCTCTAACAAAAACCCTATGGGAAAAACTTACAACACAGCTTCACATTTCGGAGTTTAAATATGTCGACATCATATCCTTGTATCCTCCCCCTTATTCCATTCAGAGGAGTTTCCAGATAGTTCCTTTAGTCATATACTTTCCAAACTGAATATAGGAAATGACTTAGTAAATAAGTCATCATGTCTCCCCTGATTACTTTCTTTGGGAGAAGAGATTATTATTCCTTTATAATCAGCAAATTTTGGATTGCACTTCCATTAACAGTCCTCTTTATGTCTTTGTAAGGATAAAACAAACGCATGTCAATGGCTCCTTTTAAGTATATGGTTACATTCATTATACCATTCCAAAGACGTTGCATCGACGCTAAGCTATATCTAGCTAACAAGTTCATTGAAGATGAAATTTTTGGTCGAGTACATTATGCTAAGTACAACAATGCGTCTATTGCACTTAGATAAGGGAATTTCATCTCCCAACACATCTTCATCATCTTCTTTTAGAAGAAATGGTCATTTACTTATATTTGTACCTCAACTAATCATGGGAGTGCTAGTAGGATGCATGTCCTTGTTAGGTTTCCCGACAACTTTGGACATATGAAACTGGGTGGAATAATATGCCACAAGCTTGGTGTTCGACCGAGCTTTTCCAAGATTTTCATTTCAAATTCAAATTTCAAGTAGCTTGTATAATCTCTTATTGATTAAGAGTATGTATATACCATGTCCATATCATCGACATAGATAGCTACAATTTCAATTCAGGAACTTTTTTTGTGAATACGCAGGGCATGATACCTTACATGTTTATCCCTTCCAATCAAGTAGTCACTTAAACGGGTATACCGAATCCGCCTAATCGTTTCAATTCATAAGTGGACGTTCCAATCTAATTGAAAACGTACTCCGTGGTCTAGAGTCATTTAATTTGGGCGAAACAAATGTTATTAAACACTTTTGTAAATATGCTTGTCTCTTAATCCTTACAGAGATAAGTAATGACCACATAAAAATGTTGTATTTCAAGTCCTTTTGAAACTACCAAGCTAACTAAATATCAGAATGCTATAACGTTTGATACAAGAGAGTAAACAATTCTAGGGCGTTATGAGAAACCTCGCGCCACAAGGCGAATATTTATAATTTACGACTTCATTCTTCTCACTACGTTATGTGACAAATAATCATGTATGTCCACAGGATTTACACTTGGTTGGTTAGCACTACCACACCAACTACCTATATATTTTTCAAAGAACCAAGTTCTACCTGGATTGTGTAGGCCAAATATTCTCTTTGTTAACATTAAACAATAAGAAGCATGGTTCATCTTATCGTGCTATATTTCCTTGAGAAACTATATATAAAGATAATCATTAATATGCTCTCGCACAATCTTTCCATTGACTCGTGTGTGTTCTCATAATACTATAGGATTTCATTGTTCTCTGAGTCATTAAACTTCTGAGCGTCCTCCGAAGATTGATTCATGGACATAGTCGAGACAATCAAATGAGACGATTTTATTAATGATACAAATTAGGTTGTGCCTTACTCATCTACTTCCTTTCTAGGTGAGCATTGATCAAACCTGGTAGTCTCTCCATATTCCTTTATGGATCCACGGCCTTAACTACACTTCCACCAAGTGTAGTTGCAACACCTTAGTTTATGGTGTACCCCATACTGATGATTTATAACCTTGCAGGAACATTTGCAGCCGGTATGTGTGATCTTGTCACGTTGTCGATATCAGTGCACTTTCTGAAATCGATCATTCTTTTCACTTCATATTTACATCCGTGGAGTACAAGAATCAATATGAGACAGAGTGGGAACACACCACGACAATTCCTGTCGTTCCTCTAGAAAAATACTTTTTCTTATCTCCCCCCTAGCGACGGGAAGACTGTCTCATCAAAGTAACGATCCATAAATATAACGGATAAGAGATTGCCTGCCAAAGGTTTCAAATGCGGATAATTGTTGGTAATTCATATCCAACATAACTACTTAATTAATCTATTTGATGACCAACTATAGTACGAAGTGGATTCATAGTGGCACATATATAGCACAACCAAAAATGCGTAAGAATACAAATGTCAGGCTTATATCTAGTTACCAACTGGTACGCAGAAATGATTGACTAATTGTGGGTTCTAAAATGAATAAGTGAATATGCGTGTAATATTGCATATCTTCCAATCATTTATAGGAAGGTTGTTACGTATAACATATCCTTAGGTATCATCTATAACCTTTGATGATATCCTCTGTGAGACCATGGGTTGAGCATGTTCTACACTGATCTTATTAAACATGCAATATTCATCAAGTCCTTTTGATGTAAATATCTAGCATTGGCAAGGTTGGTGACTCCTTAAATTGTATAATATGTGCTAGGATTATTTCAAAAATGCGTTGTTTATTGTGATGAATAACTAATTCAGTATTTCAAATCATCCGCCAGAGCCATAAATCACTTAAATGGTCCGCATTCTGCATGGATATGTTAACAAATGTCACCTTGTTTCTTTTGAAAGACTCGGGTTGTTTACCATTTGCATCTTAGGATGGTCTCAATCCTTTTTACTAAATAATGACTTTGTAAAACGAGTTACATTCTTTATTACTTTAAAAGCATAATGGGAGGGGAGGTGGTGTTTCTAGTACTTTAGAAAGAGTTGATTGTGAGAGATGTCATCACTTTGTATTCTTTCAATCTTTATAATTCATTTTCTTGTTCACTCAAATAAAAGGATGTCCATTTGAGTTCTTTCAAAACAAAACATCATATCACAACCAAAGTGTCTTTATGGTTATGTCAAAACCTGAATGAATCAACTCTCAACATCACATTGTTGGTGACGATATAGATTCAATTATCCAAGTATTAGTGATTTACAGTTCACTAGACTAATTGGCTTATTATTTCTCTAAGATGTGATTCCTTTCACATTCATTGGAGGTAATTTGTATATGCATTCCCATTCTCATAGTTAGTTTTTGTACAATAACCGTTTGCACATACTTCATAGAAACTTAACAAAGTGTGATTAGCTGTTGGTTCTTACAGAGATCATGTAACTTTTAATCTTTATACCAATTAGGAAACAAATATTGAATATTTATTCACTCGGATATTACCTGTAATGATCCAATCATTACATGGTATTAAATAAGGAAACAATTCAACAATCAGTTTAATATATTTCCTTAAGAGTTTCGTGTAATAAGTGGTGTGGCCTTATTTCGTAACAAAAGAAAATCTATCTCATTTACTTTAGAGTGTTATCGTCTATGAATATGATATACTTTTCATCATAATGTACAAATGATCCTTATAACTCAAGTACTTTTGAGTATATCTCAAGTGCCTTAGAGTATTTCAATCTCATGCAAATGATATATTTTTCATTCCATAAGTGCATACAATGAATTTAATTCTTATTAACTGGGCAAATTTCTTATTGCCACTGAAGTTGACAAGCAGGGGAATGACCTTGTTTTAACATACAGTGAGTTTGTTGTACTTTAAACTCTCTATATATCTTGTAGTTGGTTGCTACTATATGATACCTGCATTCCATTGTTTGTGCCATTCTTAGTAAAATGCTTATACCAAGTTTCCAACTCTCAATTAAATGAGAAAGAATTACATCTCATGATCAGTAGATACATTTACTTTGTATCGTTATTACTAGAGCCATAATTACAACTCGGTTCCTATTTTAGCAAAGGCTTATATCTTCTCCCATAATTTATGTGTAATCTTTCACATGTTCTAGTATACCAATATTGGTATGATTTAGCACGTCTAACCCTCTGTTCTTCGAGGTTCCTTCCATATTTATCCTTGTCACAATTACCTTAATTAAATTGAGAAATTTCTTTATCCCAACAGGGTACATATTGTTGTTCAAGATAATCTCAAATGCTTCCCAACCATTTAGCTTACCAAAGATCACGAATCTCTTGTTATCATACTTTAGCATCTACTGTTACTTTAGTATAATGGATGAAGTTGAAAAGATAAAAATGGAAAAAAAAAATTTAACTGATGTCATTGGTTGAAGATTTTTATGATCGAAGTATAGCCCTTGTAGACACAAATGACTTCTTACCAGAGACTTTTTAATGGCGCTCAAGTACTTCTGAGTCCAGAAGGTCAAATTCGAATCGAGTTGGTTTAGTCAAAACCCGGTAAATTGTTTGGTCAAGGCACGGTCCATTGGGTTGACTAGGTCATGGTTAACAAAAGTGCATATATATATATATATGGTCCATTATATATGAAGTACTTATGCCCATTAATAATAAACTTGAAACTATTATCATAGAGGCCCATTCTTGTTAACCCTAAAATTGAAAATTTCAACATCCAACTGCAGTGATCAAAAACCAATTGTAAACATGTCCGATGATGATTAAATTTCTACATTAGATTCATCATAATGTTTAGAAAAACATAATAAAATTTAAAATAAATCCAATGGCTAGAAAAAAGATATTCATAACTGTTCCAATTAACATTGCTGTGGACACAGCTGGAAATATCACGTACTTTGGAGTATTTTCCATGGTTGGATCTTTATGCAATTTTTACAGTATGTCAATAATGACGATATGTAAAACATACAAAAAATACAGAATGATCCAACAGTTGAAATTCTTAAAGGTAAAACATACAAAAAATACAGACTGATCCAACAGTTGAAATCCTTAAAAATTAAGTTTTATTACGTTGTTATAAATTAGGGTTTTCTAAACGTAGCAGTTTCATTAAAATCAAGTTTTGGAGATTGCATCATACTCCGATGTTATTGAATTTTTTATGTAATATGTAATACATAATTGGGTTAAACATATAAAAATTTCGTGAAAATCCAACGGCTAAATATCTATGTTTGACAATCATATATTGGTGTAACCCTAGAGAATACTATGAAAACAAGATTCTTTTGTGGAACGAGAATACTTGATAACACATCCATAATAAAAATTAATCTTGATTAGAACCATGCTAATATATTCGTGAAGGAATCCATGATTGATCTCGAGCGATAAGACTAATAAAAATTTTTGCACAAAGTGGTAGAGTCGTGCTGATAACTTGTTGAAGGAGAAATATAGAGAAGAGAGAGAGATCTTATTTATTAAATATCAATGTAGTGTTACATAGGAATTAGCCTCTATTTATAGGCTAGGGTGTTAACCCTGGTTACACATAGATGGGCCGCACACATGGGCCAAAAGCCTTACAACACCCTTTTGATTGTTATTAATAATGATTCCCTCCGTGGAGCTTCACTTGATAAAGAAAAATATGTCGACCAACAACAATTCTTATTAAAGAAATAACGAAGAAGACGAAAAACTCCTAAATTCAGAAAGACTAACGTGGCTGTAGAGAAACTGATGTGGATACAACTCCATCGTTTGATTAAATATAAATTTGAAGTTGGCCAAAATAACAAAGGATATGAAGATGGGTGACCATTAGCAATGATGTCTTTTGGTGCAGTGAAGTTGAGGCCCTGAGAGATGGTAATGTTAATAAGATTTTGGCCTACTGAAATGGCTACTTAGGCCAGAAGTTGCTTAAGGACCCATTGTGTACCCATTGGCTACTTTGGTAATGTTAATAGTTGTGTACCCATTATTCAAAAACTATAAGTTTGTTACCCAACTAACAAATTCTTTAGTGACATGTCTTTTTCTTTTTTTGAAGCATGCTATTAATTAAGGGGAGTTAAGTTACAATTTGTCGTGGGTATGTGGTGCCCACGGAATCATGAAATAAAATTTGACTGATAAAAGATGGGATTGCCTGGTCCCATATTTTAGTTAATAAATTCCCGTTTGGCTTCCATCCATTGCATGGTTGGCTAACCCGTCCGTCGCTTGGTTTCCTTCCCGTAGTTATCTTTGAATAGCCATTTGTGGGATTTGTCGAAATTTGATTTTTATTTCCTCTATCATACCTGATATGTACCAAGGTGATGGGTCAGATGATGTGATGAATCTCAAGAGGTTCTCTGAATCTGTTTCAAATAGAACTCTTGGCCATTGTCTTTCTAATGCTGTTCTTGATGCTAATAGCAGAGCCCAAGTTTCTGCAGTTAAGGAAGTCGTGATTCCTAGTGGTTGTGCCAGGGCCATTAAACTTCGAGCGTCGGAATCTCTCTGCATATGAAACCTGCCCCTGCAAATCCCGGGTGACCTCTGGCTGCTCCATCTGTATTAATCTTAATCCAATTGATGTGTGGGATAGACCATCCTATTGATATTGTTGATATTCTTTTGTCTCTCTTTGGATGGTTATATATTGGTGCATCTCCTGGTATGATTGGTGGTGAAGAGTGTAGAGCTCCGTAGTATTCTTGTTGTAGTTTTTGTGCCCATGCTAGTATTTCTTCCAAAGTTGTTTTCTTTTGTTGGTATATTAGATTATTCCTAGCTAGCCATAGGGTCCAGAATAGGAAACAGAAAGATGATATTACAGAAGTTAAAGCAGGTTGTTGTAGGATTTGAGAAATGGTCGTCTGAGAGGTAATGGTGAAACTGGGTGGGGGATTGGAATTTGGTGAAGCTGATAGTTGAGTGAGTAAGGTGTTCCAAGAGTTGGTTGCCGTTGGACAGTGAATTAGAAGGTGACTTGCTAGTTCAGGATCAGTGTTGCATCTGGGACATATGTCTGAGTTGGTTAAGTGGATGTGATGTAAGAGTGAGAAGGTTGGTAATCCTTCATTAATGGCTTTCCACAAGAAAAGCCGAATTTTTGGTGGACATGGTAAAGTCCAAAGGAATTTGGTGGGTGGTAGATGAGTGTGAATTGGTTGATTATTGGTCAGACATTTGTATCCCGATGAGGTTGTGTATTTTCCGATTTTGAGTGTGGCAGATAATTTTGTCTGAGGGGCATTACGGGGTATGTGGATGTTCATGATTTTTTGGGTTATGGTATTAGGAAGGGAGCTTAATTTTTCGTGATTCCAAGAGTGGGAAAAAGGGTCTATGATATCTTCTACCATTCTGATAGGATAACATTGAGCTTGGTCCAGGTTTGTTGAATGTGGAATCCAATTGGCTTCTATCGGAGTTGATAATCCGTTTCCAATTTGATGGAATATCAAGTGCTGCATGGTAGGTACAATTGCAGCTAGTTGTCTCCATTGAGGACTGGAGGAGGAGGGTATGGAATTAATGCCTTGTAGAATTGGTTGATGGTTGAGATATTTTGCACTGAAGAGACTCCGCAGATGGAGTTAGGTTGTTCATGAAGATTCCATATTCTCTTCATGAGTAATGCTTTATTATGATCTTGCTTTTCCTTATTCCTAATCCTCCTTCTCGATATTGGTTTTGTTACTTTATCCCATCCTATAGGATGAAGTTTTTTAATGGTTGAGTCATGTCCCCAGAAAAAATTCCTGGTGATACGATCTATTTGTTTATGAATATTGCTGGGAAGATTTTGTGTTTGCATAATGTGGTTTGAGGTGGGAATTAGTGAAGTTTTGATGAGAGTGAGTCTTCCGGCTGGAGTTAAGCATTTTGTCATCCATCCTTTGGCTTTTCGAGCTAGTCTTTGAAGTAGAGGAGCGAAGGTTTGGTTTGTTGCCCTTCCTTGTTTGAATTGGACTCCTAGATAGATTGGAGGTTTTGAAGTAGCTGGCATATTAAAGAATTGTTGAATTTCGTTTATTTTGGTCGGGTCTAGATTTGGGTGATGAATGATTACTGATTTAGAAGTATTAATTATCAGTGACATGTCATTCAACTTGTTAGGCTCTTTGGTATTTGCTGAGTAGTCAATTCCTTTTGCCTCGTATGTTTGTGGCTAGCAAAGGAATTGAAATTCGTACATTAAATGGATTTAAGAGATTAAATTGGGCCAATCAAGTAATAATAAATAAATTTTAGGGATTATAATTTTTAATATGTAATTACAAAACTTGTGTGCTAATTTACTTTTACTGTGAAATTTGTTCCATGAGAATTCCCATTTTAAGCTTTCATCTAAAACAACAAAAGCTGAATTTACCGATGAACGTATGTACACGACCATTGAACTTGATTACTTGAATTTCGCCAACTTCTCTGTAATAAATATTTCTCACTCTACATTTTTGCTAACGACTGTATTTTCATGAGTACACCATTCATATAATGATTCGCTTGAACTTTAAGTTCTATACGTAAATCAACAGAGAGAAAAATAATAAAAAGGAAACCCATAACATCAGGGAAATCAGTATTTACTGTCAACTTTGACTCTTGAGATAAAATTTGTCATTTTAAGCTTGGTTTTACCTACTTACCACCTATATTTTTCCTATTTACCACCCACCTTAATAACCACCCTTAGTTATCCTAGTTAGCACTCATCTAAATCTTAAAATATCTTAATTACCAGTCATTAACTTTTTATTTACACCCAATATCTAAAACCACCCAAAAACTAAACACCTAAATAAGTTCTATAATCATTCGTATTCTTCGTCTCCACCCGCCGAGCAGCCCCTCATCTACTTCGTCTCCACCAACCCGCCACCATCTTCAATCACCCGTTTTCCTTTTTATTTTCTTTTTCTTAATCTTGTTCAATATGGCAACAAAGAAACAAGACAATTTTTTTTTGGTCAACCATATCGACGGACAAATAATCAGGGATCGGGAGAATGCTGAATAAAAAGGTTCGGTCGCGGGAAGCAATAATAGTGGCATACCCCTCTTTTCAAATCATGAGCAATACCTATACTGATAAACCGGGATAAATTGTCAAGATGGACTTCTGATACTTGGTCTTGATTGCACTCATCAAATCTTACACCTTGTTTGTTTGTAGCTGACTCGACATCTGAGTCTGAGTCAACCCCTGACTCGCGCCGAGTCAACAGTCAAACTGTTTGCCATCTACTTTGAGTCAGATCTTACTCATACCTAACCTATGACTCGGACCTGTTTGAATCAGGTAACAAATACCCTTGACTCATGGGACCAAACCACTGACTTACATATTTTTGAATCAGTTGAGTCAGATCTGACTCAAAACAAACATATTGAGTCAGATCCAGATCAGTCAGATGATTTCACTCAGATCCAAATGACTCAGATGAGTCAAGAGTAAACAAACAAGGTGTTAGTCACAGCTGGACGACATATGAATTATGTTTGAACCCAAGACTCATTGTAAAAAAATGGCATGTAAGCCAATGTCAACGTGTTTTGGGAGCTAAGTTCAGAATTTTTATGTTGGGATGAACGTATAAAGAATCCTAAAGGACCTGAACGGAACTAAGTTTTTATGGAGCAAAACTTGCCAACCAAAATCAGTTTTTTTCTTGGTTAATTATGATGCTCTTGTACTGGTTTGCAGCATCTGGGACATAGGCTCTAAAAATTAAAATAACACTTCAAGATGTGTACGTTACAAAAGAGTGTAGGTTGTCAAATGACACCACCAAAACTTTAAAAATAATGAAACTAAAAGTACAGCTGCCCCACTCTTCCAATTTGTATGCAGTAACATTCTTCTGAGAAAAGAAAAGACCAATTGTGAATTATTCATTCCAACCACAATCATATACAGTAAGATTTATGAGACTAATCATGTTTTTGGTCCTCACAACTGACTGTGAGTTGAGGATAGTACCCAGCAGGGTTGGTCCTGTCATATAAAAGTCTGCTATAGTATGTAGCATTCTTGAATGTATACTGGAATCCGAGAAGCTCAATACTGCTGATAAATGTTGTGAGTCATTTAACGAGACTTCAGACTCAAAAAATACATTGAAGGGCAAATTGAAATGCCCTTGTTCTTCCATATGTAGCAAAGAGCTTCAATATAATAGCCATCTTGTACTAGCTGGAAAACATAGTCATCATGTAACTAGAGCTTCCTTAACTAGAGCCATCTTGCGACTGAAATACATGTAACACAACAAAAAATAAATAAATTAGACAACCCCGGCGTTCACAAATCACAAAGTATTGTAGTCGTCAGAAAACTACTGTTTCTAAAAGCAAGCAGGCGTTCAGACAAAGCATACCATTCCTTTGTGTAGTCGTTTGTATCTGGACTACTATGACTCCTTCTAGTCGTCCAGAAATAAGAGACTAGCTCAACGAATTCACAAGAAAAGAACAACCAAAAACGAATTCACGTGTTTCGGAAGAATTTATATAATCTTGTTGGATTTTGGACCCTTCTAAAATTTGGACATTTCGCTCTAGATTTTCAATAATGGAATCCTCCATAATGATGGCTTAAGGATTAATTCTTCGATAATAGACGAATTAAATGATTAAACATAAAGAAGTAAAAAGTTTTAGTGTACTATAATTAAACAGAATCTTAACCAAGAATTTGCAGTTTTTAGTTTCAATGGATTTTTAATTGAAAGAGGGATTGATGAAGAAGATAGAATAAAGATTATAACAGCTATAGTCAAATTTAACTTGACTTTTACAGGTGGTAATTAGGAAAAAATAGAATTGAAAACTACTTTTTACTTTAGAAATTGTGAGGTGGGTGGTAAATAGGAAAATTGTGGATGGTTAAATAGGTGAAACCTTAAGCTTTCATTTTGATTTTACACAAAACAAAAGCCTTCCTTCTACACTTTATAGCTGTTGATCTCTGTGACTCTGTGTTTTCGTGCAGGTACAAAACCATTGAAGTTTTCTGTTTAATAAATACATATATTCCATTAGAGGGTTTTTTTTTTTTGCCCTATGTCACTAAAATGGCTTTTTGAACCCTTTTTTTTTTTTTTTTTTTTTTTTTGACTATAGCTGGCCGTAAGTTTAGGGAAGAATTTACTGTGGATAAAATACTCAGACTCAGAAGTAAAGCAGCTGGTTACTGAAACCTTCTACTCAGCTAAGGCTCCATATACACTACACATGAAACAGAACCAATCGGTCTTCAGATATACACAAGACTACTAAGTTAATGTTTAACAAGACGATAATAATGAGATAAAAGCAGAGAAGCAACCAGACTTGGTAAGCAGATAAGGTAAGCAAAACATGGAACTGGCACTAAGGCACCAAATAGTAGGTTCGGTAAACATTAGCAAATTGAGGCAACAACTACTCTAATCTATTTGAAGATTTAATGCCTCACTACTAGTCATTATGCCAAAACCCTTACTGGATTCAATCTATCAAGCAGTAATTTGACCAGTAATATTTGGATGGAGGAACTAGTACTGATCTGATAACTCATACAGATCATGCTCCAAATTCTGAGAGAACTAAAACAATCCAAAAAATAGTTGGTTGCATCCATCCTGAGGCAACACGAAGCCCAGCCGAAGAACGAAATCGGTATTTTGTAATGCAAATGAGCACTTCTATGGCACGAGGCGAGTGAGCCACATGAGGAAGATACTTACAAAAAAAAAAATTCTAGCAATATTGAAAATCACTCAGTTCTGTCTACCGCTCATATAATTGGAAATTATATTTCCCTACATTAAGACTTGAGCAGCCATTTATGATTTCGTCATTGCCAACAATCTCTCTAGTCTCCCAACACTGCACTGGAGTTTACAACCCAAAACCAATGCACCTCTTATAGTGCAGGTGCAAATAATAACTGTCAAAGAAACTAATTCCCGAGGAACTGTGTGAAAATAAATTTTCTTTAAGTATTGTACTACAAATGTGAGATCAGACGTATCAGATAGTAACTTGCACTTTTATGAGAGGGGAAACGGGTGAGTTATCTACCTTGCTTAAGAAGGCATTGAAAAGCTATGCATCACGCTAAAGCAAGATCACGCCCTTAAGGCTCGAAGGCCTTACTAGCCTCATTTCTATATTATATATATAAGCTAATTTCAAATTATCAGTTATCACTGTTGTTGGAAATATGGGCACCATTGTGTGTGTATGCCCAAAGTCCATCTTGGGTGGATGAATAAAGTCATATGCTTGACTTTGTCAAAGGAAAAATCCTTCTCCAACTAAGTAAGCCATGGTGAAACATGTGTCTTGTTTCTTGCCACCATGTATTTGCATGAAGCTAACAAGTGTTTGATCACTTACTCCATGTGTTTACTCCATGACTCCAAGTGTTAGAACTTGTGAAATGTGTTTGATTTTTGCTCCCAAAAGCTTGACACTTGCCAAGAGTACATGCTTGAAATTCAAGTATAAATAGACTCATAATTCTCATATGTTGAGAAGTAACTAAGGAAGAAAGAAATGAGTTTAGCAAGTAAGCTAAGTATGGAGAGTAATCAAACTAGCTAGAGAGTATGTAAGTGAGCATTCTAATTAGCTAGCAAAGTCTTCTAGTATTCAAACATTAGTTGTAGAATCACCAAAATCCCTTAGTGTCCTTTGGAGAAGAAGTTGAAGTTCTATATGGTATTTAGTTTGTGGAAATATAGTTTGTGCTCATTTTTGTGGCACCTACTCACCGCCGAGTTTGAAGGTTCAAGAACGTGAAACGCAAGTGATCCGTTGGTTCGGCGTCATCCTCATTTGGAGCGATTACAAGGTACGAACTAATAACCCGCTTCCGCATTTGATTTGTTCAACTTACATATATATTAGTTATATATGACTAACATTGGCATCAGAGCCTTTTATGCGTTTTCGTTATTTTTTGAACCATGGACTAAACGGCCACTTCCTGAAAGGACATTGACCTAAAATTAATTATGTGGAGCCATCACCTTTGTGGTTCAATGTGTTCCAATTTATGGCCTTACACCGACCATCCAATGGACCATGGACTAAACGGCCTCTGCCTGAAAGGACTACGACCTAAAATTAATTATGTGGAATCATCACCTTTGTGGTTGATTTTATTAACTTCATATAAATATAACATGCGTGATATTAATATTTTTAAATATGATTAATTTGTTGAATCATGTTGTTTAATTTAATATCATTAGTTTAATCATAAGTGTCTTGCTCAACAAAAATACTTAGTGTATGTGTTTGCGAAAATATATTACTTTATGTATTTTCAGAATTTTAGAAAAATCTAAAAGTGGATTTTTCATTACTTCTGAAACGGGGCATATTTTTATTTTATTTTTCATTAGTTGAAAAATAATTTACTTGCTTTATTTTCCTGGCGAGATTGGGGTATACCTAATAAGACAAAATCTGGTCATTATGAAGTAAAACCAAGCCACCCCTTAACCTTGTATTTTCTAAATGACTAATATGCCCTTGTTTAATTAACACTAAAAATTCTGATTAGGTTAATTAATTGAGTTTAGATTAATTAATTGAGTAGATTAAAACTTATGAAATGAAATTTTGTTTTTGATTGAACTTATTTGGAAAGATTTTTGAGAAAAAAAAAATTGTTTTGAGAAAATCTTTTGCAACGGAAATGAAAGCACACTACCCAAACACTTCTAAAAAGGGGATTGCAAAGCTGTTGTATGAAATCATACTCAAAATTAGATCAGAAATCAACACTTTCAGTTCTGAAAGTATGAAAAGTCGGCAGGGTCGACGGATGAAGAACATGCCAACTATATCTGGCCGGCAAGGTCTGCGGATGAAGAACATGCCGACAACTTATGGCCATCAAGGTTGGTGAATGAAGAAGATGCCGACTTTATTATTTTTGACACACATGAGACTGTTGTAAATGCTTCACTAGTCGGCATCTTATTGATTTCTTAACTTGCCGGCTACCTTATAGCCGGCAAGGTCGATAAAAAAATACCCTGCCGACTATAGAATTTTTGACATACAGAGAGGTGTTACAAATGCATGATTAGTTGGCAAGGTATTAATTTCATAACTTGCCGACTAAACTATAGTCGGCAAGGTATAAGGATGAATATCGTGCCGACTAAAATATAGTCGGAAGGGTATAAGGTTGAATACCGTGCCGACCCTGTAACTACTGATTTCAGAGATGAAAAGTCGGGACGGTATTCAACCTTATACCCTGCCGACTATATTTTAGTCGGCAAGGTCGACAAAAAAAACCTTGCCGACTTTCGATCCGTTTTGATTCTTCATTTTTTTTTTTTTTTTTTTTTTTGTAGGGTTAGAGTTTTGAAGAAAGATTTTGAATATATTTTAGTCGGCATGGTTTTTTAGTATGGGCAATTTGGTCTTTTAACACCTTTTAGACACCCCTTAGTACACTAGTTTGGATGAGAATAAAATGGGTATAACCCAATTAATCTGGGTATACCCCAATCTCGGAAGGTTTATTTTCATTAGTTGAAAATAATTTCAATAATATATGTTTCCGAAACAGTGCATATTTTTGCTTTATTTTCGTTAGTTGAAAATAATTCGTGAGCGGGGTACTTTGAAAATTAGTAGCAAGAAACTCCTGCTTTCGTGTCCGTTTTCCACATGATCTACTTTTGTTTATATGAAGCTTATTTATCTCCGTTGATAGATAACTTATCATCATATGTTGGTTGATTCCATGTGGTTTTATTGGCTTAAGTTGTGTGCTTTACCAATATTCACTAGTCCAAATTAATTGATGTACGTCATATTGAGCTACACATTTGGGTGATGATTACGAGCCTAGCGAAATTTTCGATCCCGAATTATATGTAGATATGATTTTATTAATTAGATTTTGGGACAATATTGTGAATGTACATATAATAATAATAATGTCAATATTTGTGCATAAAACATATAGGATATGACTACCAACAATGTGACTGCTGATCTAACTAGGGTGACGAACTTGATTGGAAAAGTATGATATGTGGCCAACACCGTTGCAACCTTGAAACCTACGTACTTGGATTAGAAAAATATCGAAATGCGCGCTCGTGTTGAGCAGCAAGCAGGGCAATAAAAAAAAAGGATTTTTCTACTGCCAAGAAAACGTAGGGTCAACTAAAATTTGTCTTTGGTAATACGTGCACTTCGAAATTTCGCAACTTAGTGTTGAAACTTTAATTTTACGAAAAGGATCCCGAGCACTCAGTGACTGAACATCTAAGGGCGATGTCGTCAGTGATTCGTGATCTACTGGGAATGTTCTTACGGATGAACAACAAGTTTTAGCTGTGATAAGGTTACCGTCTAATTTTTTTTTTGGGTGTGTATGAAGCAATTTGTTGCCTCATATTGAAAGCATCGATTTTTTTTTCTTCTAATATCTCTAAACACGTTGAGCTTGAAGCTGAATGCTAAGAGGCGACACATGTAGATTCCTTTTATGGTAAAGGTGTGCGCAAACCTCAGGGTAAGCACAATAAAAATATCCCAATAAATATTAAAGAAAAAGAACACAGCTTTGCACCATCGTGGCAAGCAAGTTGGCGAAAGAGACGAATCTAAATTGAAATGCTCCAACTGAAGACAAGGAATATTTTGGACGTGAATGCACGAAGCCGAAAAAAGGTACCTTGTCACCCAACTCCATCCACATTTGTGTGTATATACATGTAATGTTTTCTTACTCTCTCCATAAGTGGATTGATAAGGAGGCAACCAAACATGTAGATTGACATCGAGCGGGGTTTGTAAATTATCAACGTCTTCCATGTGGTACATAAAGAGTCTATGTGACGTCTTTCATATAGACAAAGAGTTTATATGGGCAATGGCACAAGTGAGGAAGTTTTGTCAACTTCATACGCGCTCTGGTCGCATTTAACACTTCACAGTGTGCTCTACGTACCTGGAGTTTATCATAATCTACTCACAGTTCTTGCAATTCTCAGTTTTGGGTACTCTTTTAATATAGAAGACGGTAGGTTGGGCATCTTCTTTTATGGTACTTTGTTTGGACATGGTTATATATGTAATAATTTCTTTAAATTAGACTTGTTTAATTCGGTTTCTTCTTAGACTTTAGTGTCTGATGCTAGTAGTAGCAGTGTTATTGGATGTGTGACTTGGCATGCTAGACTAGGACATATCGGGCAAGATAGGATGACTCGGTTAGCTCGAGAAGGCCATCTAGGCTCACTCGCTAAAGTTTTTTACCCGTATGTGAACCTTGTCTAGAAGGAAAAGCTTGTAGAAAACCTTTTGGTAAGGCCAAACGTGCTGCTCAACCTCTTGAGCTAGTGCATTCTGATATTTGTGGACCTACGAATGTTAAAGCTAGACATGGCTATTCTTATTTTCTCACATTTATTGACAATTATAAGCGATTTGGTTATGTATATTTGATTGCTCACCGCTATGAAGCCTTGGATTGTTTCAAGCACTTTGTTGCAGAAGTTGAGAATCAAACTGGGAAGAGTTTAAAGACTCTCCGTACTGACCGTGGACGCGAATATTTATCCGATATGTTCAGGGAATTTTGTGAGAGTAAGGGAATAACTAGGCAGCTTACCATTCCAAATACTCCACAACAAAATGGTGTTGCAGAGAGACGAAATAGAACATTATTGGATATGGTTAGATCAATGATAGCGCAAGCCAACCTACCAATATCTTTCTAGGGGGATGCTATTATGACTGCGGCCTACATTTTGAACTGTGTCCCAACTCAATCGGTTCCTTTTATGCCATATGAACTTTGGAAAGGCGAAAAACCTAATTTAGGAAATTTGCGCCCATGGGGTTCAGCTGGTTATGTTCACAACGCTTCTCATGTGTATGGAAAGCTAGGTCCTAGAGCAAGAAAGCTTGTCTTTATAAGATATTCTGATTTCTAAAAAGGATATGTGATGTATGGTGAACATCCAAATGGAGGGATGACTGAGATAGAGTCCATAGATATTGTTTTCATTGAAAATGATTTGCCTTGAATCAATGACATTAACAAAAACTTGGAACTCTTTGAAATAAATGAGAGTGAAGATATCTTACCATCTTTAAGCGAAGGTAGAGAATTAGTTTCTCAACCTATAATCGCTGAAGATAGTGGGAGTGATCTACATCTTAGTGGGAGTGAACCGCTAGGGACACAAGTTTTTGAACCACATAGAAGTGAGCGTGGAAAAGTACCCCGTCGTCACTTTGAGATTGAAGAGGAATATTAATGTATGATGCGAGTATTGAAGATGAGCCTACTTCTTTTAGAGAAGCCATCTCTTCAGTCGATTGCAATAAATGGCTTTTTGCAATGCAAGAGGAAATTAAATCAATGGATAAGAATGACGTTTTGGAGTTGGTTGATCTTCCGCCTGGGCGAAAGGCTATTGGAAACAAATGGGTCTTTAAAATTAAATGTAAGACAGATGGTTCAATCAAAAAATATAAAGCTTGTTTATTGGCAAAAGGATATACTCATCAATAGGGTATAGATTATGAGAAAACCTCTTCCTATGTAGTAAGGTGTTTTCCTCAATTCGCCTCATACTACCGTTGCACATTTGGATTTATAATTGTTCCAAAGGGATGTTAAAACTACATTCCTCAACGGAGGACTAGATGACGAGATGTTGTGTCTTTACCTACGAGATTTGGGGTCAAGGAATAAGAGTGCAAAGTTTTCCGTCTCAAATATCCTTTTGTTATCCTTAAATAATCATCTAGATAATGGCATATGTGTCTCCATCACTCTATCACCTATGATGGTTACGAGATAATTGATGAGGACCATTGTGTGTACGTTAAACGATCCAAGGAAATATTATTGTCATAACATTGTATGTAGATTCTACTAGCAGTTAATGATCTAGAATGTGTTGTCGCCACTAAGGAATGGTTGTCCTCTAATTTTTGGAATGATGGACATGAGTATGAATAATTATGTATTGTGTGTTTGAGATCACACGAGATCTCTCAAGAAATATTCTTAGTTTGTCTCAAGAGACTTACATAAAAGAATATTCTTGAACCCATCGACACTCCTATGGGAGGATCATTTTCTTAAAGATAGAAAAGAAAAGAATTATTTGTCCAAAGTACCTTATGCCTCTGTGATCGGGGAGCCTAATGTGCGCTATGTTGTGTACTAGACCTGACATAAGTTTGACAGTGGATTTGGTAAATCGTTACCTTAAGGGACCTAGATACAACTTAGTGGAACGATCAACGGGATATACGTTATCTTGAAAGAACTTCTAGGAAGATCAGTATACGAATACTCCAGGATATGCTCTTGGAGGACATGCATACAGTCAGTTGGTGTAGTCATAAGCGGAAGTATATTTCTCTATTTACACTAGAAGCCGAATATGTTGCACTCTTAGAAGCTTTCTGGTTAAGGAGACTTCCTATGAGACTTGGTGTCTCAGAACATGCAAAGGACATAGTGTTTCTTCATAGTGATAGCACATGAGAGATATTGCATGTGTGAAAGATAGGCCTTGAATACCATGGAAAGCCAAACACAAAAGTATGTGATCCCATGTTATACGTGATATGGTTGCATGAATAAAGTTTGTTCTTAGACATATCTCCACGAGATTTTCTTTCTAATCTTATGCAGAGAACGTGAGATTATGCAGGATTCGATATGAAGAGCATTTGATAACATTATTATTAGGTGAATGAGTATTGAGTGTTAAATAGGATTTTAATAGTCTCTGTGAATACTCTTCATGTGTACATGGATGATTAAGTTGTCGGCAGGAAATAATCGGCCTACTCACACAGGTGATTCGCCTTGGCGCTTAGTATAGCGAGCAAGATGAGACAAAAGAAGAGACATTTTTCGGAAGATATGTTTTTCCGAAAAAAAAAACACATGCTTTTGTAGCAGACTTTTATATACTTGTATAAGTCGCCTTAATATGTTTAAGATGAGATCTCACAGAGAGATCGATAATTAAATGTGACCACCATTTAATGAAGCATGTTATAAAGCCAGATGTGATTTTCTGAACAGTTACTATGTGAATGACTGTTGGAACAGAAAGTCAAGTTAGGCGCTTAAATGACGACTAGACTAAGATCTGTATGGCGTATGCTTTTTATGTTGGACATGCCCATTTGAGTGGGAGAAACGCCATAGCATACACTTTGTGATGTATGTGCTAAGTCGACCGATTGTGAGAGCGATGAATGATTCCCTGCTTCATTGTTGTGTGAGCCACTGGATTAATATCCAATTCATTTACCCCTTTGACTTGAGTTTATGTCATGAAGAGGATACTTAATGATGCTACTTTAGCATGTTTTATAATACGATGCAACTTCCCGTATGATGATACATGTCTAGGAAAGCTGTTAAGTTGAATTGGAACGATATGAATTTCTTGGAACAAAATTTGATTATACACCATGAATTGTGACTCATAGTTTGCCAGCGTTTTTCGTCTGTAGAAAATCATGAGTACAATTGATAAAATGTACATGGGTGCAATACTTCTTGCTAGAGGGATTAAGAGTATTGTGTCAGGTGTAGTCAAATTATCTGAGGTAATGAGATACAAACATTCTTTGTGAAGAGTTGATGTCTCCATGCTGACTCGTAATGAGGTTCTAGTATGGAGCTCCCAAAATGAAGGTATCTCGGCGGTCGCACAAACTATTTACTAATATGAACATTTTCCTCTAAGGACTTTGATTGGGAAGCATGCTGGCATTACACACACTATGTGTGAGTGGGAGATGTTGGAAATATGGGCACCATTGTGTGTGTGCATGCCCAAAGTCCATCTTGGGTGGATGAATAAAGTCATATGCTTGACTTTGTCAAAGGAAAAATCCTTCTCCAACTAAGTAAGCCATAGTGAAACATGTGTCTTGTTTCTTTCCACCATGTATTTGCATGAAGCTAACAAGCGTTTGATCACTTACTCCATGTGTTTACTCCATGACTCCAAGTGTTAGAACTTGTGACATGTGTTTGATTTTTGCTCCCAAAAGCTTGACACTTGCCAAGAGTACATGCTTGAAATTCAAGTATAAATAGACTCATAATTCTCATATGTTTATAAGTAACTAAGGAAGAAAGAAATGAGTTTAGCAAGTAAGCTAAGTATGGAGAGTAATCAAACTAGCTAGAGAGTATGTAAGTGAGCATTCTAGTTAGCTAGAAAAGTCTTCTAGTATTCAAACATTAGTTGTAGAATCACCAAAATCCCTTAGTTTTCTTTGGAGAAGAAGTTGAAGTTCTATACGGTATTTAGTTTGTGGAAATATAGTTTGTGCTCATTTTTGTGGTAACTACTCACCGCCGAGTTTGAAGGTTCAAGAACGTGAAACGCAAGTGATCCGTTGGTTCGGCGTCATCCTCATTTGGAGCGATTACAAGGTACGAACTAATAACCCGCTTCCGCATTTGATTTGTTCAACTTACATATATATGACTAACAACTATCTTTGATTTAATCTTACGCCAAGAGCTCAAGGCACCATGCTAAGTCGCCACTCGCCCCCATAACTCCCGGCTACTATTGTTCATGCCAAGTGGGTAATGTTTCTCACCTTAATCTATTGACGATTAGCAACAAGTTCAACGTGCATTTAAAAGCTATGCAAACCAAAATAAGTTTGCATAGAATTAGGAATGTAAGCTTTAATGTTCAGAACATGCGAGGAAATAAAAATTACGCATTCTTAGGTAGAAAACTTTGTTGATATGATCTTATCCTATTTAAGGGATTTAGAAGACAATAATTATGTTCAGATCTGGCTCTAAACCAGTTATTAATTTGTGAAATCAGTTTGTAAAATTATTAATTCCACAGAAAACCCAAGCAAAAAAAACAAATCGAAGAGCAAGCTTACCCACAAATATATGAACTTAGGTTTCCTTTAGTTAGAGGTATCAGCTGAATGATTATCTTGTTGTAAAACCAAAGGATTTGTTTGAGTATCCCAATCAGCAAAAGCAATAACACCATGGAGATGATGAAGATGAAGATGATTCTCCAGCTTGATTTCGAAACAAACGAGTAGTCTTATGAGAGATCAATGGAGAAAAGGATCTTTTCAACGATGAACCGAGAGGCATAGTACCGCAGCAGCACCAGAGAGAGGGACGAGACTGGATGATGGACTATTGAATTTACAGAAGAATGAGTGTGAAGGAGATTTTAAAGTAGAGAGAGCAACAAATACAGTGGGCTTTGCTTTTGTTTTGTGGGAATTTTTTTTGTGAGTTTGGGACATACAAACTGAGAAGAGGAGAGATATTGACTTCGACGCTAGGAAGAAAAAGAAACTATTTTACTATTTTAGGTTTATGTGGTCAAACTCCCAATTCCAAATTAAGTTAAAACGTAGTGAGAATGCACATGGGTTAGCGACAAGTGTCGAGAGGAATGTGATCCTCTTTGCTTATGAAGTTATGAATAGCCGCATGCATTACATCATGATTTAGACGGGGATACCAGTCCTACTTAGGGCTGATACCGTTTCATATAAAACAAAAAAATCCTACCAATCTTGACCGTTAGATCGATGAAATGGTATCAATCCCTATTTGGACTGATATCCCCTTTATAAATCATGCATTACATATATTTTCTTAATCAAATATGAATATTTATTAGTATAAATAATTAATTATGATATTCTTTTGATCAACAATTATTAATTATGATATTTATTTTGCCTGGCGTCATTAGGGCGACCCTGAAAGAATTAGGGCGACTAAATAAGACAAAATAGGTTGAAAATACTTATATGTCCTTTAATAATCGGTAGTTTAGTATTTTTTTTATCTACCGATTGTGACTATGTTCTTCTCTTCTTTGAGAAAATTCAAAACTCCATTGGTTTTGAAAAATTTGAATTTTGGGCTACTACCACAATCGGTAGATAAATAACATCACGATAGATAATAAACATCACGAGTCCACCGATTGTGAAAATAGAGAAACTCAAAATTCCATTGGTTTTTGAAAATTTCAAATTTGGGACTACTAGCATAATCGGTAGATAATGAACACCACGAGACTACCGATTGTATAATCGGTAGATAATAAGCATCACGAGTCTATTCCGATTGTGAAAATAGAGAAACTCAAAATTCCATTGGTTTTTGAAAATTTCAAATTTGGGACTACTAGCATAATCGGTAGATAATGAACATCACGAGACTACCGATTGTATAATCGGTAGATAATAAACATCACGAGTTTATTCCGATTGTGAAAATAGAGAAACTCAAAATTCCATTGGTTTTTGCAAAATTCGAATTTGGGGCTACAACCACAATCGGTAGATAAAGAACATCACGAGACTACCGATTGTACAATCGGTAGATAATAAACATCACGAGTCTACCGATTGTGAAAATAGAGAAACTCAAAATTTCATTGGTTTTTGAAAATTTCGAATTTGGGACTACTAGCACAATCGGTAGATAATGAACATAACGAGACTGCCGATTGTATAACCGGTAGATAATAAACATCACGAGTCTACCGATTGTGAAAATAGAGAAACTCAAAATTCCATTGGTTTTTGAAAATTTTGAATTTGGGGCTACAACCACAATCGGTAGATAAAGCACATCATGAGACTACCATTTTAACTACCTATTATAATTTTTGTAACACAAACCAACATACATCAAACTAAACTACCGATTGTAGTATTGTATACCGATTATTGAGGGCATTTTAGATATTTCGAAAAATTTTAGATAAGGGGTGGCTTTATTTTAGTTTTGGGTGACCCTATTTTGTCTTATTAGTCGCCCCTAATTCTTTCGGGGTCGCCCTAATGACGCCAGTTTATTTTGTGCCGATTTTTTTTTATGTCAAACGCATTTATTGTCAATTTGTCTCTGCATGCATACTCAAGTTGAAAGCTCAACTGCTCAAGTCAGTCAAGTTAGTCAGTCTTTGTGTCCCCGAGTGTCTTGGTGTGCAATGTTACAGATTTTGTTGCTGGGTGGTATTACCATATCTTCTGATCATGTCAATTTCTTCGTCGGCCCCACACTGCTGTAGCAGTCATCTAGTATAGTGCTTCTTATCGTTTGAGATTCCTCTGAAACCTTAGATAATAATATTGCAGCGAAGGAAAAAATTTCTTTGGCTTTCTCTAACTTTTTCTCTACATATATGGAAAATAGGTATAGGATTTTATCCAGGATGGTTACTTTTGCGAGGAATTTGTGGACTAAGGAGGTTCTGATTGTAAAAGAGGTATATTATTCCGTTCACTATACAATAATATGAAAACATATGTCATCCGTTTCAAAACTTTTATTGATTGAACGATTTAATCTACCTTTTCCTCACTAAGTTTACTCTGTTGGGTGCAATAATCAAAAACAAGGAAAAAATCAAATAAGTAAAAGCTATTGATACTTAGCTCCTTTATAATGGAAGTGATCGATGAAACGGACGAGCTCCCCAGATCTCCGCAACAACAACAAGGCGAAACTTTGGAAACACGTTGCCCTTAAGACATTAGCGCCCGGCTACACTCAAGAGTGATGATATAGCCCTCACAAGACGGATATCTCCAGGATAAAACACCCTAATACACCTACTACTAGCATATGTAGTAGATGCTCAACTTGAGCTTGGAAACTCCGAAAAAACCCTTAAGGAAAATCGCGAACGCATAAGAAAACAATATAAAATATCTTCCCTTGGGGTCCCTCTAAAATATAGAGAAACCCCTTTCCCATAGATTTTTCAAAAGTAGTGAATTTCTTTATATAATGGAATAATACAACTTAAAAAGATGAACTCCTCGATGTGGGACTAAAAAACTTATATAGTCTCTTAAAACAACTAAAAGTGGAAACTCCACGGTGTGGGACTAATAAGTTTTTCATTCACAAAAGAAAACAATAAATTATAATTTTTATTAAAACTTTAAAAAATCAAATTTTATTAATCGTTTTCCAACAATCCCCCACATGAATGAAAACTCAATAAAACACGAAAACACAAATAGATCTTGGTAAATCAACAACCAAATCTCACAGATAGATCGTGCATGTTGAAGTCATACTAGCCATTCCAACGTCATCTCCCTCACACAACAGTGTGTTGACCCCAGGGTCATACTATGGATTGCAAAAATCATATAGTATAGAGAGCTTTCATCTTTAGTTCCTCACAAGTGAGACTAAAGGTTACTTTCACCAAAGTGAAAAAGCATGAACTAGTGAACCCTTAGTGACCCTTAGGTCCTAAGTTCCAGTAATACCAAAACCATCAAAACGAAAATCACATAAAAAAGCGCAGGAAATACCATTTTAGGAAAAGGTGTCCACGAGGTCTTGAACCTTTGCTTAGTGAGATATTACCGGAATTACTTGTTAGAGACAGTGAACTATGTCTTGAACTGCTAGCGTTTGATGTAATTCGCGATAACGACCACGGATGATATCTCCAAGGTTGTTGCCAAGCTCGTGTCGTTTTGTCCAATTTGGCCCTGGACATATCCCTTTCTCAGAATGCTCTAGAGAATCAAAGCTCATATTCTCATAGGAAGCGGCCCCACTTCCTCATTGAGATAGCTGAGTTTCCATAAAGAGTGTTACTGCCACACCCCACTTCAATCTTAAATTGAAACTATAAAACTCATTAAGACTTCTTAAAAGTCATCCTTCACATGCAGTCACACTATCACGTCTACAACATAGGGAAGGGATAGAGAATGAAATTCTCTGATAGTGTTTACCTTTACCCACCACAAATTAGTTGTCTCATTCGAAACCTTGATCTTGGGATCTCCAGTCATCAAGGTTGAGTATCCTTCATGGAAAGTTTAATTCATGAGCTTAAAGCCCCATCCCCCTCGATGCATTTTTAACTATCTCTTTTTATAAACCTTTCGTCAAAGGTTGTGTGATGTTCTCCTTGGACTTTATCCTATCAATGGAAATAACGCCGATTGAGATTAGTTATTTTTAGCTTTAGCTATTATAGCTTGGCTAACACAATGTATAGATATAGCTGGCACAGGCCTATGCCAGAGAGGAATGTCTTCTAAAAAGCATCTTAGGCACTCGGCCCCTCTCGTGCTTTATCTAACGCAATACTCTCAGATTCCATATTGAATTGAGAAATATAAGTATGTTTGGAAATCTTCCAAAAATAAACCCTCCTGCTAGAGTGGAAACATATCCACTCGTAGACTTAGACTCCTCTGAGCAAACTATCCAGTTTGCATCTCAAAGTCTCAAGGATAAAAAGATACCTTTCATAAATCAAACAAAAGGTAATAGAGTATTTTAGGTACCATAATACTCTACTAAGTGCATCTCAATGCTCTTGCTCTGAACTACAAGTATATCTACTTAACTTACTCACAATATAGGAAATGTATGGACTCTTACAGTTTATTAAATTCATCAGACATCCTATAACTCTTGAGTATTCAAGTTAAGATACTTCATTACCCTTATTTTTCTCGAGTCTACAAGAAGAATTGTATGGAGTACAAGCATGCTTACAATCAGACTGATTATATCTCTTAAGCACAAATTCAACATAATGAGAACGACTAAGACTATAAATGTTTGATTATCTTCTAACCCTCATCCCTAAGATTACATCAAAAGGGACTAAGTCTTTCAAGTCAACTTTCTCATTCAGTGCATGTTTTTAGTGGAATTAATCACATCTATGTTTGTATCAAGTATAAGCATATCATCAACATACAAGCATACAATCACACAGGCATCCTTAACAAGTTACTTGTAAATATACTATTCAGATTCATTAACTTAAATCCACTACACATTATCACTTGATCAAATTCTCCATGTCACTGTTTACATGCTTATTTTTGAAAACCATACAATGATTTGTTCAACTTACAAACTTTGTCTTCATAACCTTTCACTACAAAGTCCTCAGGTTGGTCTATGTAAATCTCTTTATCTACTTCACGGTTTTATGGCAGCAATATCAATTAGCATCTCAACAGAAGTAAATCTCATCACAAGTGAATAAGAATCAAGGGAATCTACACATTCTTTTAGTCTATAGCCTTTAGCTACCAACTTAGCCTAATATTTTTCCATAGTTCTATCTATCTAACGTTTCCTTTTAAAGACTCATTTCATCCCATGGTCTTACTACCTGGAGGTAAACTAGCAAGCTCCCAAGTCTGGTTCCGACGGACTAAGTCCGTTTCACTAAATGAAGCTTCTAACCAAAATGGGGTTTCAGTAGATGTCAAGGCTTCTTTACAAGTCTAGGGATTAGACTAAGCTATGCATGTTATGAAGTCGGCTTCATAAGAAGTCTCAAGTCTAATTGTTTTACTTCTCTTATGCTCAACCTCAACTTCATCTTCCTTAAAGATAAGTTCTGACTATTTGAAAATAAATCTAGGGGATCAACAACATATCTCTAATGAGGTACATGTTTAAGAATAAACATTTTTCAAAGAGCTCAGCATCCCTAAATTCCTTAATAATATTCACACCAAAGTCAGAAAATCACACCAAAGTTTGAAAAAACAGAACACACAACCAAAAAATATATATGTAGAAGTATACTCATCATACCCCATAAGAAGACACAATCAACATTTTTTGGTTTCTATATAGTTGTTTTAGGAAGAGGAATGACAATCTTAGTCAAACACCCCCACACTTTGACGCATTCATAAGAAGGTCATCTACCTTTCCATAAATCATATGGAGTTTCATCTGATCCTTAAAAGGGTACTCTATTCGGGATATACTAGTTAAGAGGACTGCCTCCCCCACAATGCCGCGAGATAATCTGAACTAATCAACATGGCAATTATCATCTCCTTAAGGATACAATTATTATGTTCAAGGGTTCTAATTGGTTTTTCAACTTCAAGTTTATACATCTTAAGGCTTCTAAGGCATCAACCTTATCCCTAAGCAAGTATACAAGATAGTACCTCGTACAATCATCTACGAAAGTTATAAACCATCTTTTACCATAGTGGTTTTGGGTTGAACTCATGTCAACTAGGACTAACTGAATTAGTTCTAAGGGCTTAGAATTACTCTGAACATTTGTGCTAAAATATTTTAAAGCATATTTTGAATCTACACAGATTTCACTTTTGTATGCTTACGGTTCCAAGTGTACCACACAAAACATTCAATCACACAAAGAAAGCACAAGAATCAACTATGTTCACTTCATCAGTTTTTCCGTTAAGCTTATATAGACCAAAAGTTGATGTAGTTTTAATTGTGGTAAGTAAAGGGTTTGATTCTCGGACTTGTGAAGTTGTTGATTTTATACTTAAATAAAATTAATCTGGCAAATAAAAGAAAAGATAATGACAATATTGAGAGATTACTGGGAATCAGGATTCCACCAAACTCTAATTTTATGGTTTCAATATTAATTCTTAGACATTTATAGCTCCAAAAACAACAATTATTGACTCTTAATCTTTGCCAAGGTAGATTTTATAAAAGATTAATTGTAAATGGTAAGCATGGGTTATCAAAACACTAAAGCTAAGCATAACCCATCAAACTAAATGACAACTAATTAATTTAAAATCATAATCCATTTATATTAATGCAAAAGTCATAAAAAGAATTAAATAGAGTTACCACAGTGATGAGAATTGGCTTCCTCCGTCATCCCAGTGATGGGGTTTAGCTCCACATGATGAAAACACACTCAAAATATTTATTCATGGCTCAAAAGGTGTTTTTTTTATTGGATGATGAAGTAATAATACAGAGAATCTGCAATACTTAAAGGTCGTTACAGAAATCACTGTTATAATTTTTGAGACTGTAGAAGAACGACAAATGTATGGTGTAGAAGAATCTGCGACTGTTTTTGTTCGTCCAATGTTCTTGATGTTCTTCTTCTTCACCTGCTGATGCGTATTCTTCCCGCAACTTCTCTGCTTTGATTCTGCAGCCTCCAATCAACCCCAAAAATCCCGACCACCTTCATGGGACACGAGCTATCCTATATATACCCAACATGTGCAAAAATACACCAAAATATCTTCGTTTATCTCCCTTTCTTTCACCGGAAGTTCCGGGACTTATTTTTTTCTTTTATCCATTCACGTATCTTCTGATCGTCTCCAAACTCTTCCTTTAGACATATACAAGAGAATCCAGCACATAACTTCAAAACAGGGCCGAGTTTCTTCCCCAGTTTCTGTCGATAACACATTATTCCCTGTTTTAGATTATACCGAATATAAGAAGATTTCATTCCTTTTTCCTTAGCTCCAAAACACGTCATTATTCCTGTTAATCAGGTAACAACACAATCAGGACCTAAACCCTTTGAAATTCTTCACGTTACTTCCATATTTTATTCCAACAGAACCCATGTCGTTTCCTTCCCTGTTTTAGCTTCGAACGGATGATCAAGCCCAATTTAGTTCGTTAAATTACCTATACCAGGCCTGTTATCCTCTAACAGGTCCATATTAATCCTATCCAGCGAGAAAGTCCAAGAAAAACTCGTTCCAATGGATTCCAGCAAATGACGCAGACAATAATTCAGTTCCCGCCAAAACCATTTTTAAAAGGGGAAGAAGATGATGCCCCCTAATCCATTCCTGGGATGCGAATAGCACTTTGGGTGCAAATAGTAGATTGGGGCGCAAATAGCATTGGGTTACCCCTTATCAACTGTGTGCCCCTTATCCATTTGAGGGGTGTCTTCAGTAATTTTCTCCGGAGAGGCCAAATACCACTTTTCGAGCCAAATTCGCCGCAAAATCTTATTTCTCCAAAAACACCTACAAAGACATAAAATAACCAAATAAGTACAAAATCGAGCACTAACAATATACATAATTGAGATCAATATAGACACATAAATGCGTCTATCAAGTACCCCCAAACTTATTATTTGCTAGTCCCGAGAAAATCAAATCTATAAAATAAAATCCTAACTCACTGTCGCAGGCATCGTCGATTGCATTTAGCGTATGCAATAAGCCTTTAAACCCCTAGGTGGCCCTAGTGGCCGAGTTATAGTCTCGGGAGGGCTTACTAGAGATATACCCACAAAACCTTTACTCCAGACCCTAGCTATCTACGCAGAACCTTGGAAAGCACTAAAGAATCTCCTTGGTTGGCATACTTTTTGACTACAGGAGGAAGTACCCTGATACGAAATTCCAATTCTTTGTAATGAGAGTTTGCACTCAAGCATACTAAAATTCATATATAAGTGACAAATCTCTACTCATATAGTCGCACTATGGACATCAATATCCGGAGTCAACAAATCACATGGATAGATTAAGAGATGGATATAGAAAAACGTAGATGATTTTGATGTTGACTAGGTGAACGGTGTTTCTCATATCTGTCTGAAGGCCACTGCCAAAATGAACCTATCCTAATGGACTAAGACACTAGTCTGACTAATATCAACACAACTGGCATATACAAGGGAACCAGTGGTCGATAATCCTAATTCTAGATCAACTCGTGTGGCATATACAAGGGAACCAGCGGTCGATTTATTCACTCGTCTGCCAAAATGAACCTATCCTAATGATTATATCTTGCGGATCCAAGCGCATGCTTCTTGTCAGCAGATTACATGATAATTCCCGTGGATCCTGCGTTCCACGCTTGTTTAGGCGACGGAGACAGGGAGAACACACACATATTGCTATCCAAGTGTTAATATTTATTTATTTTTGAGAATTATTCCGTTTGGTCAAATTGGTTTGGTCATTTTTTTTTCTTTTTCTTTTTCTTAGTAACTCAATCACTCTATTTCATCATAGCAGTGGTAACAACTTGAATCGTGAGCCCCACCTAATCACTTAGAGAAACATATTTTAAAAAGAAAACAAAATAAAAACAGAAGTGAAAAGGACTCAACGAGATATGGCGAAACTACCATGTTATTTCTAACACCTGAGCTCTGTGCTTTTATGAATAGACTCTTTAGATGTTTCTATCTACTCAGATTGGTTCCTCAACTCCTACAACCAAAATGCTTCCATCCACTTAGATTGGTTAGTGCCATCCTTAATAAGCATAAATTTCTAGTCTCTGGATTTTAACAATGCAACTAAAAAGTTTCTCCCATACCCCCAAACTTAAATCTAACATTGTCCTCAATGTTCTAAAGATGAAATTAAAAGCATGAAATGGAGAAACTGTTACCATTTGAAGCAAAGGAGATAAGGAAAGATATTACCGTGTCACATGAATATTGGGTTACCTCCCAAGAAGTGCTAAGTTTAAAGTCTTCAGCTAGAGGGTAAATACCACAAAATGGATAATTACCTTTCAAATCATATATCAATAGTCGAAACAACTGTGGGTCAACAAAATCAAATAAAATTGCCACAATTATTAGACAAGCGCACCAAATCGGGAAAAATGAACAGACAGAACACATCCTCATCCAAGGTTTCTGCAAGACAACTAGGTTTTCTGTGGTGCCCACTTGAGCTTCATATGAGTGTCTTGACAAATAGACTCATTTGAACAACATGTTCCTAATAGATGGATTTCCTTCTGGACAATATCAGGAGGATCAGGTTGTGGAATCGGATGTGACTCAAATAATACCTCAGGTACACTAGGCTGAGTCCCAAGTTAGGGACTTCTAATGGCGATACTTGACCATCACTACCCCCAAACTTAGGGTAATCAGTATTCTCAGACAAACCCCTAACTATTGCTTGAATTTCTGGATCCTTGGAGTCTTTAAGATACTAAAGAGCTTCTTCTAGTTCAACAGTTTGGTCACCCAACTGACTTAAGAAAATCTCATCAAATTCATCCGAAGAATCATCCATTAAGGTGTCGTCCCAATTATCCTGAACTAGATCCTGAACTAAAGTGCTAATCGTATTCACTTCCTCTAATTCATTAGAAGGTTGTCTAGTAACATTAAATACATTTAGTTCAGTGGTCATATTACCAAAAGATATGTTTATAAGTCTGGTCCTATAGTTGATGATAGCATTAGATGTGGCTAAAAATGGGCGACCTAAAATCACCGGTATTTGAGCACTAGGGTCCTGAACAGGTTGAGTATCTAGAACAACAAAATCCATTGGATAAATAAATTTATCAACCTCAATCAGTACATCCTCTATAAAACCACGAGGTACTTTCACAGACCTATCAGCTAACTGTAGGGTCATTTTAGTCGGTTTCAACTCACCAAGATCTAGCTGGGTGTAAACATGATACGGGAGTAAGTTAACACTGGCTCCTAAGTCAAGTAATGCCTTATCAAGATGTAGAATCAGAATATCGCAACAGCAATAATTCGCGAGATTAATAAACGACCGCGTCGCGAAGGAGTCGCATGGAGGTAAATAAATGACGTAATAGATGACGACGATTAGAACATGAGGAAAGCATGAAGACTTGGCGAGATTTAGGAGTGTCGCGAAGGCAAACAGTTGTATATTCGCGAGCATTCGCGAGACGTTTAGAAAACAAGGGACAAGTATATTTGTCATCCACTATGTAATACCCTATATAAAGGGTCGAGTAAGTGTTGAAGGATAGAGGTCTTTTGAATTGTGAAACAAGTCATTAGGAGAGAGAAAGTTAAGGGTGATTGTAATTTCTTTAGCTTTGTCCTATATTTCTTTGTAAATCTTTTAAGAAAACAATTAATAAACATATCATTCTTCATCTTCAAATGAGTTGATTTAGCAGATTTGAGTGAGGGGTGTAGTGTGGGAAATCCTACAACTACATATGCGCTAGAAACAGGGATTGATTAAGATTAACCTTGTGAATTGAAGGAAATAGGAGCAACAAGAAAGAATTAAGAAGAAAGGAACATAGTGAAGAAATGGAATATAATTCAATTACAAAAGCAATGGTTAATGAATTCCATGAAAAAATTAGAGGAAGGATACATAAACGAGATTTTGAAGGAAAGAAGATTATAGATGAGGAGAAGACATCGTCTTTGAAGGAATGGGAAAAGCGAGGAAATAACATTTACAGCGCGGAAGTTCCTAGAGAAAATTTGAATCATACATCTCCACTAGTGATCACGATAAATGCAAGCAAAAAAGAGAAGAATCGGAAAAGGTAGCGGAAGAATGGGAAATAAATAGAACTTTGGTGGATACGGGAGTTTGGTGAGTATCATGTTTTACCATACCTACAAAAAATTAGGATATAAAGATGAAGAAATGAGTTCTCCAAGATATAATATTCATGGTTTTGGAAAATCTCTAACAATACCAAAAGGGGAGATGAAAGCTGCGAATTTCTTGGGAGAAATTGAAACACAAGTGACATTAAGTGTAGTAGATATGGAATCGCCATACCACATATTGCTAGGGAGACCTTGGGTACATGCGATTAAGGCAGTAGCATCAACACTTCATCAGTGCATCAAATTTCCTGTGCCGAGTGGAATTGGTGAGATCAAAGGAGATATTGATAAAGGAAGAATATATTATCAAATTGAAGTAAAGCATTATGAAGGGCAAATGAAGAAGCGAAAAGATCGCAGGAAGATGATAAAAGCAGCTAAGAAAGAAGAGGAATTTAGAATTTACATGATAAGAGCAAAAAGAAGGAAAAGGAATACTGGCGAAATCATGGGAGAAGGGGGCGAGTTCGCGAAGGAAATAAGAGGACCAACTCCTATGGGAGAGGCGAAGTCTAGCTATGTCGCAGTGGAGAACAAACAAAAGAAGTGAATATTGGAACTAAGGAAGAGCCTAAAATCTTAAAAATTGGGACTAAAATGGAAACGAGATGAAGAAAAAAGAAGCTGTTGAGTTGTTGCGAGATTATAAAGACATTTTCGCATGGGATATGGATGAAATGCAGTATAGATCCATCTGTGGCTTGCCATAAATTGGAAATTGATAAGAATGTAAAACCCTTCAAACAAAGAATTAGAAAGATCGCGACAGCATATCATCCTCAAATAGAAGAAGAATTGCAAAAAATGTTGGACGCAGGAATTATTAGACAGGCAAAATACCCTGAATGGATAGCGAATATGGTTATAGTTCCAAAGAAGAAAAAGGGGATAAGAATTTGTATAGACTTTCTTGATCTAAATAAAGCTTGTCCTAAAGATAGTTTCCGTTACAGATATTCCACAATTGGTTGAAGCGGCGGGGAAATGAAAGGATATCTTCTCTTGATGGATACAAGGGTTACAATCAAATTCCTCTCATTTGAAGAAGACCAAGAACATCTTGCTTTCTTTGCTCCAAGAGGATTATCTTGTTATACAAAAATGCCATTCGATGCGAAATGCGGTGCGACATACCAAAGGATGGTGGAGAAGGTGTTCGCGAAATGGATACATAAAACATTGGAGGTATATGTTGATGATATGTTAATAAAAAGCGAGAAAAGCAAAAGACCACGTACGGGATTTGAAAGAAATTTTTGAACAAATGAGGCAATTTAATATCAAAGTAAACCCGAGAAAAATGCACCTTTGGGGTCGCCTACGGAAAATTTTTAGGGTACATTGTATCCAAAGAAGGAATTCAAGTCGACCCGAGAGAAAGTACAAGCGGTTCGCGATATGCCAACACGGCGACAATAAAAGATGTTCAAAAGTTAAATGGGTTGTTAGCTTCGCTAGGGAGATTCATCTCGCGTTCGTCTGACAAATGCAAGCACTTTTTCAACATCCTTAGAAAGGGATCAAAATTTAAATGGACAAATGAGTGTGAGAAAGCCTTGCAAGGAATAAAAGAACATTTAATGGATATATCAATTTTGCAAAAAGCGGAAGAAGGAGAAGAATTGTTGATCTATCTTGCAACAACCTCGCATGCATTAAGTGCGGTGTTATTCTTTGCAGTGGGCCTTGAGGAGTAGAAAAACCAATTTATTACATCGACAAAACTTTCAACGCTGCGGAAAGGAATTACTCAAAAATTGAAAAATTAATTTTAGCATTAGTTTATGCAACATTTAAACTTCGTATATATTTTCAAGCGCATGTTGTCAAGGTGGTGACAAAAGTACCAATAGAATCAGTAATGAAGAATTCAAAAGAGGTCGGGAAGAGTTGAGAGATGGAATGCTCAAATAAGTCATTGCAAACTCAAATATGAAATACTATCTTCGCCAAAATCACAGGTCGTCATGAGACTTTTAGCGAGAATTCCCTTTAGAAGAAGATGAGTCGGTAGAAGAAATGATGGATATTGAGGAAGAACATGGAGATCAGAAAGATTTGTTAACGGAGCGAACAGGATGGGAAATATTGGTAGATGGGTCATCGAATGGAGAAGGAAATGGAATAGGGATTGTTGTGATATCCCCGAGAGGGTAATAAAATAGCTCTTTCTTTGATTGGAGTTCGCATCAACAAATAATGAAACGAGAATATGAAGCTATAATACATGCTTTGCGATTTGCAATAGAAATGAAGCTGGAAAATGTAAGGATTACTAGTGATTCACAATTGGCAATTCGCGAGATAAAAAAGAAGAATATGCTATAAATGAGTTGTCTTTGCAAAAATATAAGAAACTTGTTGACGAGTTGTCGTATGAGATACCAAGAATAAAGTGGAGACATATATCAAGGAGAAATAATAGACTCATGAGACGCTTTTGCCTTTATATCGAGTATGATGACGAGATCCGGTCGCGAGGAGTATTAAAATACAAACACTATCGATGCCGTCAATTGATAAAGAAGAAGAACAAGAAACCGATGTAATGATAGTAGAAGATGGAACACAAACACTCTGCGAAGAAGATTGGAGAGCGAGCTTCATGCATATTTGATGACGGGAGAAACACCAAGAAATAGATTGGAGACACATAAATTGAAAAGCCGAGCAACAAATTATGAATTAAGAGATGGAGTGCTATATCGACGATCTTTTAATGGACCTTCGCTTAGATGTTTAACAAGAAAAGAAGGAGAAATCATATTGAAGATGTTGCATAGTGGGGATCTTTGGTAATCACAGCGGAGGAAGATCTTTAGCATATAAAGCAAAAATGTAGGGGGTTATTATTGGCCGTACATGCATGAGGGCCTTGAAACAAGTGTCAAGGCGTTGCGAGGACTGCCAAAGGCATGGGAAGAAAATACATGCACCGGGAGCTCCGTTAAATTCTTCATCAAGTGTTTGGCCATTTGGAAAATGGGGTTTAGATATTGTAGGACCATTTTTACCGAGGAACGGGACAAAGAAGATATTTAATAGTCGCTCTGATTATTTCACAAAATGGGCGGAGGTGAAAGCGGTACAACATATTCGCGATAAGGATGTTTTTACTTTCATATTCGAGAACATTATATGCAGATTTGGGGTTCAGCGCGGTTGGTATCGACAATGGGAAGCGGTTTGAAGGACAAAATATAGAATTGCTACTTAATGCATTTGAGATACGGTGTGGGAAATCAACTCCTCTACCCCATGAGGCCAATGGTCAGGCAGAAGCAACAAATAAAACAATCGCGGATATATTGAAGAAAAAATTGGAAGGATACAATAAAGGATGGTGCGAACAAGTACCCAATGCGGTATGGGCTTATAATACGACTAGAAGAGAAGCTACAGGCATGTCCCCTTTTTGTTTAACATATGGAGTCGAAGCTGTACTTCCAACAGAAGTGAGAATTCCAACTACAAAGAAAGAAGCTTGGGAGAAAAATCTTAGTGCGGATAACATCTTAATCAAGTTAGATGAATTAGAAGAAAAAAGAGAGAAAGCACTACAGCATATGGAGAATTACCAGCGAAGATTGGCCAGAGAATATAACAAGCGTGTCAAGATACGTGAATTTCAGCCAGTGACTTGGTGTTGCGAGAAACACCTATATATCGGCGAGAAAATGGTGGCAAATTTGGCAAGAAAATGGGATGGACCTTATATTATCAAGGAGATAGTGGGCACGGGGGCATATAAATTAATGGATCTGAAGGCAAAGATGTAGGGCAAAAATTAGATAGGCGTGGTGGAATAGGTTATATCTTAAGAAGTATTATCCATAGAAGATGGGATAAATAGAATGAATTGGTGATGTAATGTCTTCGCGACAGATAGATTGCGAGATCAACGGAAATGAAACAAAATTATGCGATAACTTGAGACAAATGATTGAATAAATTGGTAAAATGAATGAGTGAGTGAATGGGACAAACCTTTATGGCGTACACCCTAGTTCGCGAATGATATTTCGCAAGAGGCAAATGTAAGACCTAAAGTACGTCATATAAGGGGTATCTCTTAACATGACTCGGGTGGAAGGTTACATCGCTCACTGAAACCTAGGTCATGGAGATTTGGGGCCCATGAAAGCCTATCAGGAAAGATACCTTGGATTCCCAACTATATATATAAGGTTATACCCTGGTTGGGCGTAGAGGATCTTTCCAAGAGTCGAGTGTATGACCAAGGCGCCAGGAGGTACACGGTTGAGTCAAGAGTGCGGGAGCATGGAACTTCCTTACCACTCTTGACAAGTCTTGGCACATCTTGCACTCGGCCCGAAGAAAACTCCACTTAGGGTGCAGCCTTGTAACCATAAACCATATAGGTATAAGGGATAAGAGGCTGCGAAAACAAGCTGGTTGTTGTTAAGACCAGGATGGGAGGAGCTAGCCTTGTATGGCGATGTACGCCTCCTTGAAGGGGCAACCGGGGGAAGATAAGGCGGCACCCTCCATTAGGGAGGTGACAAGTGTCAAAGACACAAATGTCATGAGTCTTTATTTTCGCAAGAGAATTTAGGCTTGTCATATTTGTGCAATGATCTGAAGAGGCAATAATACTAACGCGAGGGTAAGGCGAGATCAATGGGTCTTTACATGAAAGTGTAAAGACGTCCTGCGTTAAATCGCAAAGACGACAATATCATGGGGTTTTACGTTCGTAAGAATATTTAGGCCTATCATATTGTCGCAAGAAAAATATCTGAGAGGCAAAAATACTAAAAAAATGATAAGACAAGATCAATGGGTTGTTACATGAAAATGTAACGACGTCTCTGCGATTTTGTCGCACGGCAATGTAATGTCATGGGGCTTTATGTTCGCAAGAATATCTAGGCCTGTCATATTGTCGCAATGAGGGGTGGCATAATAAGACCTTTACTTAGGAAGGCAAAATAAGACCACACAAATAATGATAAGGCAAGACCAAGGGGTCATTACATGAAAATGTAAAGACATCCTGCGATCTTATGCAATAACGGCATTCAAGAAAGATCTTTAAACATTTTGAATATAGACAATCGAGATTTTTCCATCGCGAGAAAGATTACAACAAAAGATTCAATGGAAAATAAAGGGATTACTTGATAAGATGGCGACGTGAGTTCTTATAATCAAACAAAAGAGAAATTAATTCATCAACACTAGACTTAGTACTTTGCAATCAAAAGAAAAATTCAATAAAGTTATGAAGAAACTTAATTTTCTATATCAACTTGCTCAACTAAAGGATGTGGTAAAGGTTCTTCGACAATCTTATCGACTTCATTCTCGCCGGTTGGAGGTTTTCACGGAAGTTCTTTCGCAAGGTTCCTTATTGATAACTTCATTATTAGCGAGGTCTTCGCGACTTTCATAATCATAATCCTTTGTCGGGAGGATTGGGTACTTCATCATCTTCAACATCCAATGGTTCAACATAGAAGCGGGATCAAGGGATTTAGAAAGTAAAATATTATTCACAAGAACTTACGCTTTGGGAGGAAATTGGCGAAGAAGCGCTTTTGTTGATTTCTGCTCTGGATGTCTTTAAGATGATTAAGGTAATTAAACCTCCTTACGGCTCGATCGCGAGATTGGGCAAGAGAAGCAACTAGCGTTGCATTTTCCTTACAAATTTTAGCATGCGCGCTTCCAAAGTAGATAGAGAAGAGTGAAGATCTTTCTCAGTTACGCAAGAGTAAAGGAAGATATTAAAATTAAAAGATGAAAGATGGTATATAATGGAAAAGGCAGTCAAATCTTATGACTACCTTCCTTCTGCGAGACAAGATATTGAGTAAGAGCCAAGCAATTATTCCCCAAGTTTTCCATGGCATTATCAAAACCATCGCCGACAAGACCTTTTAACCGCGACCGCAAACTCTTTTCATTAGAAATCAATAACTTATTTTGTTTCGCAATGGGAAGAATGGGATTCTTTTAACTTGGTATAATCATCCTTGAGTTGGTTGGCTTTCACACTTAGATTTATTCTATTCTGAATAAGTTTATCTCTTTCAGTGGTAGTATCTTCAAGTTTATTTTTCATTAGGCAGATAGATCATTTCTTGCTCATTCAATGCTTTTTTACAAGCATCAAGTTGTTGCGAGGATATTGCCACCTTATCCAATAAAGCTCGCCTCTCAAAAGATAAAGTTCCATTTTCATATGATAAGGTTTCCAACTCCAAATTAGATTTATTCAAAGAATATGAGAGACGCGACACTTCATTACTTAATGATTCTTGATTTTGAACTAAGCGAGATGTTTTCTTGGGAAAGATTATTTATTTGATCCATAGAAAACGTATGAAGATTATCTAAACGATTATATTGTTCCATCCAGGCATCTCTTTGGTTGGTCTCTTCCACAATAGATTCCAGTTGATATATCTCCATCTTACGTTTAAGTGCAAATCTTGAGAGGCGAACCAAATTTTTTTTCAAAAAAAAAAAAAAAAAAAAAAAAAAAGGGGGGAGGAGAGATACCTTTTAATTCTTCATTCTTCTTGCGAAGGTTATCACGATCCAGTGAAGTATTATGAAGACTATTTTTCAAGGTCTTAATTTCTTGTTCCAAGGATGCTCGCGATATAGTATCGGAACCAAAATGTTTGCCCAAAGACTCAAAAACACTAGATTTGGTGGGATCAGTGGAGGCTTTCTTAACATCATTCATAGTACCGATAAAATTTTAAAAGCTATATCCATCCCTTCTAAATGTTCTTTGCTAAGAGAAATAGATTTTGAGGAGAAGAAATAGTAGAGGAAGAAGGAAAAGTTGAGTCGCCCATAGTTATAAGACCGCCAATGGGAGGAATTTGATCGGTAGGTGGAGGCGAGGTAAAAGTAAAAGTAGGAATAGGCATGACCTGAATAATTTCATTCATGAGAAAATTCGAGGATTAATTTATCTGTGATGACGCTGTAGGGAATGGTACGAGTATCTTGAGAAGAAGGAATGGGATTATCTTGTGAAGAAGTCGTTTGTAATAGGAGATTTGCCTTGCGAAGACATCGTGGGGAAAGAAGAATGCTTGAATCCCGAGAAAGGCAGTTGAAAGCGGCCAGTAGAGGCATCAAATGTATTATGGCGAGATCTTTTGGGAGATCTATCACTCTTATCATCCTGCGAATAATAAATCAACTAAGAAGCAGAGGCAATAAAACCGCTATTAAAGGAGTAAATATTTCCAAAAATACCTTACTACTCGTAGGTTGTTTTTAGAAGCCAGAGACTTCACTTGCGAAGAAGGTTTTGGTTGCGAACCAACGGGAATGTTAGGGTTCACCACAGTATATCTAGAGCTGGACTTGTTCTTACTGAAACAAAAATGGGGATATCAAAAGAAGAACAGAATCAAGATGAAATAATTTCAATAAGGAAGATCAATCAAGAGAATAATCAAAATCAAAGAAAATAACGAACACTGGATGCCATGAAAATGATAACGAGAAAGATAATGAAAAGAAGATGATGAAGATGAATAGCGAGGAAATAGTTTAGACGATGAAGAAGATAGAGAAGAAGAGAAAGAATGTTTTTCACATGCGGTTTTTCCTTTAAATAGAAGAAAAAAGGGTAATTGGGATAACATTAAATATCTTAGGTAAAAAGAGTAATTTTAGACACGTGTAAGCGGTCATCCCAAAATTCAAGGAATCAAGTTTTGTGGGTAATAGAAGATATATTACTTCTTGTTTACTTCGCAAAGCTTCGGAACATCGCAAAAGAATAGAGGCAAGTACGTACTTTTCAAGTCCAGTATTCTTTCGCTCGTTCCTTCATCAACAAAGATCAAAGACTACTACAACAACAGATTTTTCCTTAAAGATCGCTCTTCAAGCAATTTTCAAGGAAAAAGAGGCAAGATGTAGGATCAGAATATCGCAACAGCAATAATTCGCGAGATTAATAAACGACCGCGTCGTGAAGGAGTCGCATGGAGGTAAATAAATGACGTAATAGATGACGACGATTAGAACATGAGGAAAGTATGAAGACTTGGCGAGATTTAGGAGTGTCGCGAAGGCAAACAGTTGTATATTCGCGAGCATTCGCGAGACACTTAGAAAATAAGGGACGATGTATAGTTGTCATCCACTATGTAATACCCTATATAAAGGGTCGAGTAAGTCTGTTGAAGGAGAGAGGTCTTTTGAATTGTGAAACAAGTCATTAGGAGAGAGAAAGTTAAGGGTGATTGTAATTTCTTTAGCTTTGTTCTATATTTCTTTGTAAATCTTTCAAGAAAACAATTAATAAACATATCATTCTTCATCTTCAAATGAGTTGATTTAGCAGATTTGAGTGAGGGGTGTAGTGTGGGAAATCCTGCAACTACATCAACCATGTGATTACCAATTGTACAAGATATGGTGGGGCATCCAGGGTCTTTATACTTAGGGGCGATTTGGTTCAGAAGGATTGAACTTACCTGACCAGCTAAAAAGTCTTTCTTATGTACATTAAGCTTATACTTTCGAGTACAAAGATCCTTAAGAAACTTGGCATAAGCAGGCATTTGCCTAATTGCTTCTAGTAAAGGGATGTTAATGTTTACCGCTTAAAAATCTCCATTATTTCGTTGAAAGTCGACTCTCTCTTAGTTGGAACTAACAACTGTGGATATGGGGCTCTGGGCACAAAATGAGATCTATCGGGAACCACATTGGCATCACTAGAGATTTTATCGGTCTCTTCAGCTAGTGGCTCCTTCTGGGGCTCATCTTGGGAACTAAAAGGTGGATCTACAGTATGTCCACTATTAGGCATGGCTACCTTATTGTCTACCGATTTACCACTTCTAAGGGTTGTTACAGAGTTCACATGATTGAACTCTTCCTCTCTAAAGGATACTTCATGAATTGCTCTAGTATTGGGTAGTGGTTGACTGGGTAACTTTCCTTTCTCTCTTTCGCTCAAAAAACTCGCAATTATATTAACCGATTTTTAGCTCGAAATAGCCCGAGAGTTTTACGTAAACCTTTCTCAACCGTTTGCTTAAACACCGCATTGTTATGAGATAAGATGGTGAGAGACTCTTCTAAGCTCATGATTTTTTTATCCGACGGAGTTCGATCACGATCTGTCCCTAAATGGTTCTTAGTATACCCAAAACTTGGGAGAGCCACGGGAAATACTAGACCGACCTTGACTCGGCCCTTAGACCAAGAAAACTTAGGGTGGTTCCTCCAACCGGGGTTATAGGTATACGAATATGGATCAAATCTCTGACGATTTTCAAACCTAGAGTTGTTATAAAGAGCATTGGCTTGCTCTTCGTATCTAGCATGATGTGACCCTTGATTCATTTATAAGGCTTATAGACGCCTAAGAATATCTTACCCATAATCAACTCTATCGATCCTATGGATAGGATTTCTAGGTATTTCTGGTTCTCTCATTGAATCCCATTACCTAGTTTTTTTTGGCTAACTCGATGAACTCGTCAAAACATTCATCTGGGTCCTGATGGGTAAATTCTCCACCACTAATTTTTTTCTACCTTCATACGGGTTTCACTATCAAGGCCCTCATATAAAATTTGGGCCTTGTGGGCTTTTTCAAAGCCGTGATGTGGACACTGGTATAACAATTCACTAAACCTTTCTACATAATCATGAAGTTTTTCACCTAATTTCTGCTTAAAGGTTTGGATAGGCGCGAACATTGCAGTCTTATGGTGTGGGTAGAATTTCTTAACAAATACCTCTACAAGACCATCCCAAGTGGTAATTGTTTTAGAAGGAATAAAATGATACCACTCTTTGGCTTTATCATAGAGAGACAGTGAAACAAACGTAACCTAAGCACATCTTTGGAGACATTCGGATAGTTCATTGTGTCACAAATCATTTCAAAGTCTCTTATGTGGGTATACGAGTTCTCATTCTCTAACCCCCTAAAGGTACAAAGCATGCCAATAGTCTCAGGTCTAATATCAAATTGGACCGTATAAGCTGGTATAACTACACCTGGGTCATGCACTACCCTAGACGGGTTCAAACGATCCCTAAGGGTTTTTATCGGGACCTCATCATCATATTCCTCAACCATTTTGGCAAAAATAGAAGTATTAAGGATATTTTCCTCACCGTGAGAAGAACGTCCAAAAATAGGACTTTCTAGATTAAGGTAGTCAAGATTCTTGTTTTCTAAAATATCACTTCTAGGTTTTTTCACGCATAAACCGTCCTAGAGCGTCTCTCTTACGTTCTGGCATACAAGAATTCAACAAAATGTGCACATGCAAATGCTGGGCTAACTAATTTAGGTAAGCTTGGGTTACCTACAACGAAATATACCCAAAGGTACGAGGCTGAGGTTTGTGGACTTTCAGCTGGTAACTCCCATAAGGCCCAAGGCACGGGTTTAGCTTACTAATCCACCAATTTTCCTAAACTCGGTAGTCTGACGAAGATGCAATTGGTGTGTGCAGTGTTTTTTTTTTTTTATAAATAAAGTACTAAAAATAAACAAAAACAAATAAAAGAAAATTACAAGTCCAAAAATAAATAAGAAACTACTAAAAATAAGATGAAAGTCTAAAAAATAAAATCTTCAGTTTGTCCCTTTTTGTAAGGCAAGTTCAACTTTCCACGTTTCGTTTCAAGCAAATCCTACACAACAAAAACAAAAATACCAAAGAAGTAAAATAGAACAAAAAATAATCTAAAAAAAAAGAATAAATAAATAATAATAATAAATAAAATATATACAAAACCTAAAAAAAAAAAATGCAAAACCTAAAACCTAAACCTAAATACAAGTCCGCGTCGGCGGCGCCAAAAAACTGATGTAGTTTTAATTATGGTAAGTAAAGGGTTTGATTCTCGGACTTGTGAAGTTGTTGATTTTAGACTTAAATAAAATTAATCTGGCAAATAAAAGAAAATATAATGACAATATTGAGAGATTACTGGGAATCAGGATTCCACCAAACTCTAATTATATGGTTTCAATATTAATTCTTAGACATTTATAGCTCCAAAAACAATGAGTTATTGACTCTTAATCTTTTCCAAGGTAGATTTTATAAAACATTAATTGTAAATGGTAAGCATGGGTTATCAAAACACTAAAGCTAATCATAACCCATCAAACTAAATGACAACTAATTAATTTAAAATCATAATCCATTTATATTAATGCAAAAGTCATAAAAAGAATTAAATAGAGTTACCACAGTGATGAGAATTGGCTTCCTCCGTCATCCCAGTGATGGGGTTTAGCTCCACATGATGAAAACACACTCAAAATATTTATTCATGGCTTAAAAGGTATTTTTTTTATTGGATGAAGTAATAATACAGAGAATCTGCAACACTTAAAGGTCGTTACGAAATCATCGTTACAATTTTTAAGACTTTAGAAGAACGACAAATGTATGGTGTAGAAGAATCTGCGACTGTTTTTGTTCGTCCAATGTTCTTGATGTTCTTCTTCTTCACCTGCTGCTGCGTATTCTTCCTGCAACTTCTCTGCTTTGATTCTGCAGCCTCCAATCGACCCCAAAACTCCCGACCACCTTCATGGGACACGAGCAAAAATTCACCAAAATATCTTCGTTTATCTCCCTTTCTTTCACCGGAAGTTCCGGGACTTATTTCCTTCTTTTATCCATTCACGTATCTTCTGATCGTATCCAAACTCTTCCTTTAGACATATACAAGAGAATCCAGCACATAACTTCCAAACAGGGCCGAGTTTCTTCCCCAGTTTCCGTCGATAACACATTATTCCCTGTTTTAGATAATACCGAATATAAGAAGATTTCATTCCTTTTCCTTAGCTCCAAAACACGTCATTTAGGCCTGTTAATATTTTTCCGATATCCGGAATCCGTTTCCGAATATTCGAGATCCTATAGGATTTTATCCGTTTTATCGGATATTTTATCAGATATTTCTTCCTTAACATATCGGAAACGGATTAGACCCCATCCGAAATGTTAATATCCGATAGTATAAGAACTTATTTGTAATTTATCCTAATTTCGAGTCTAGTATCGGATATTATCGGATATTGTCGGATAAATATCCTATAAGTGTCAATTATGAAAATGTTTTACAAGGGTTTTTAAGATTTTTTTGTTATAACCGGATATTTATCGGATATCCGACAGCTTAACCTATCGGAATCGATACCTGATTTTGATATCCTATAGGATATTATCGGATATCGAATATCCGATAGTGCTTAACCTGTCGGATATCGGATTTCTAAATATCCGACGGATATTCTTCCATTGACAGGCCTAACGTCATTATTCCCGTTAATCAAGTAACGACACAATCAGGACCTAAACCCTTTGAAACTCTTCACGTTACTTCCATATTTTATTCCAACAGAACCCATGTCGTTTCCTTCCCTGTTAGCTTCGAGCGGATGATCAAGCCCAATTTAGTTCGTTAAATTACCTACACCAGGCCTGTTATCCTCTAAACAGGTCCATATAAATCCTATCCAGCGAGAAAGTCCAAGAAAAACTTATTCCAATGGATTCCAACAAATGACGCAGACAATAATTCAGTTCCCGCCAAAACCATTTTTAAAAGGGGAAGAAGATGGTGCCCCCTAATCCATTCCTGAGATGCGAATAGCACTTTAGGTGCAAATAGTAGATTGGGGTGCAAATAGCAGTGGGTTACCCCTTATCAACTGTGTGCCCCTTATCCATTTGAGCGGTGTCTTCAGTAATTTTCTCCGGAGAGGCCAAATACCACTTTTCGAGCCAAATTCGCCTCAAAAGCTTATTTCTCCAAAAACACCTACAAAGACATAAAATAACCAAATAAGTACAAAATCGAGAACTAACAATATACATAATTGAGATCAATATAAACACATAAATGCGTCTATCAAAAGTCCAATAACTCTTGCCTAAAAAATCACTGCCTAGTTACAACAAGCTTTCCAGATTCAATTAAAATTTTAAATCTTTTACCATCTACATTTGAACAAGGTACAAGATTCTTGCATATGATCGGAACATGAAAACTTCATTCAATGTGAGAATATTACAGATATGAGCTTCTGCTCGACCTTTTCCTTTTATGCAACCTCTGTCGCAGATGAGTTACTCATAAAGAGTTTCTCGACATCCCTTATCCTATGATAAGAGGTGAACATGTCTCTGTTTCAACAAACATGCTTAGTGGCTCCAGAGTCCAACCCAGTCTCTCACATTGGTTATTAAAATAACTTCCGACACCATGCCACTGAACTCGTTCTAGTTTGTTTCAACTAAATCAGCATTAACTTCCTACTTATTAAGGTTTTTATGTTGTCTACACTTTATTGCCATGTGGCTAGGAATTTTACAAACATAACAATCACCCTTAATTATAGTAATGTCGGATTCAGTTTTACGAAACATATCTTTCTTATGAAGACTACGCTTAGAGTTGTGTTTGATGTTCTTTCCTTTGTCATCATTGGAAGACTTGTGTTCATCCACATGCGCCTGGTAGCCATGTCCCTTTTCAATTTCATGTCATAATCTTCGTTTATACTCTGACCACAGACACGGTAATTTCCCAATCACCTAATACACCGCGTCTCACAAACCTTAGTTCCGAATCGGAAAATAAAATATTAGTTTTGAAGATAACATATAGATCTACAAACTTCGTTTGAATCACCATTTCAAAAAACTCATGGTTACCCCTGTTTGTGGGTGAAAACCGTTTCTGTTGATTTTGGTAATTTGGGTGTGTGGATGAGAAACGAATATAAACCCCAAACAATGTATTGCACAGGAGTACTTTTGATTCGAGAGATCAATCTATACAATCCTGGCCTAAACCAAAAAATGGTCGTTCCAGGCTTGCTTCGGTCACAAAGTGAATGAGAAGTGTTGGTCTTAGGGAGGGAAGCGAAGAGAGTGTTGAGACCAGAATCGTTGATTCTGATGGTGTGATTATTTATGACTTGTATCTGAAAGTAGAATGGGCTAGCCAAATGGAAAGCTACCAGGTAATTTATGGATACTGTGTTGTTGCTGACCAAAAAATTTTGTTTGGTGAAAATAAGTGAAGCCTATTTATACAAGTCATATTGAAACGTACCATGGTCTCGTAGGAAGTGGAAACGATTGAGTGGTGGAAGAATAGAGTAACGTGTAACCGTCAGACGTTATGCTTCCATGATGAGGGAAGTGAATTCGTGTAACCGTCATTCATTACGCTTCCATGATGAAGGAAATGAATTGTTTACACCGTTACTTTTCACCACCACTAATTGTCCTACTTCATGACACTTTGTTGTAACGGGCGCATTGCACGCCGCACCCTGTAAACCGCCAGACCAATACCCTGATGAGTATCCCCTAGTTTGTGACATGTTTGATGTTTCGAGTATTTTCGTGGAAAACGTGTAGCAGGTTGCTATGTGTGGCAAGTTAAAGTCAAGAGACTTTGCCATAGGAAAATAACATGTGATGCTATTAGGCTTGCCTTGGTCGGCCGCCTAAAACTTGCCACAAGTCCGTCGGTTTGGTGGCGAACTTGAATGGTTGAGATTACATCTCATGAGAAAGGGTAGCCGTTGATTATGGCCACATCTTTGTTGTGTAACAAAGTGACTCCATTAGCATAGTGGCGCCTGGCGTAGCTGTGGCGTAGCGGGTTGCCTGGGACTTGCCGCAAGTCCGCCAGTTCAGTGGCAAACTTGGATGGCTGAGATTGCATCTCATGAGAAAGAGTGGCCATTGATTATGGTCGCATCTTGTTGTATAGCGAAGTGGCACCATTGGCATAGTAGCGCCTGGTGGATCCATGGCATAACGACATGCTAATGGCGTAACCGCGGCATAGCGGCATGCTAGTAGTCGTGGCATGGCCATTCCTGTGGCGTTGTAGCATGGCCAAAGCTAAGGTTTGACTCCGTGGCCAAAATTAGGTCTTGGCGGCGTGGCCAAGGCTAGCATTTGGCGTCGTGGTAAGAATTAGGGCTTGGCGGCGTGGTCAAGGCTATGATTTGGCGCCGTGGTAAGAATTATGGCTTGGCAGCGTGGCCAAGGCTAAAGTGGCATGCTACCGCGGCAGAGTGGCATGTTGGCATACCGATCAATATGTTGTTGTGGTAAGACGCGTTTGGCTTGCCATTTAGTATGGTGGCGCGGCAGGGTGCGTTTGGCCTTTAATGTGTGGTGGCAAGTTTAGAGCGACTTGATTGGCCAAGAAAAGGGGGCGGCCAAACATAAGGCGCGGCTACACTTCTGGTGAGAGTGTGGCGACTTTAGAGCGACCTGATTGGTCGATTAAAAGAGGGCCGGCCAAGCATGGGCGTGGCTACACTTCTGGTGAGAGTGTGGCGGGTTTAGAGCGACCTGATTGGTCGATGGCAAGTGGGGCCGGCAAGTATGGGCCCAGCCAAAACTTATGTGCGCGTGGCTAATTTGATGCGACATGATTGGTCGAGAGAAATAGGGCCGGTTTAGGAAGGGGCATGGCCAATGACAAGTGGCGCCAGTTGGCCTAAGGCACGGCCACGCCTCCCTTTGCTGCTGCGGCTCCCTGATTTCTGATTCTGAGCAAGGTTTGCACCTGCTAATCCATGGAGGATTAATTACCTAGTTTGCCTAGGTTTAATTTCGACAAGCAAGGTCTGATATACTGCGCGAGGCGCAAAACCCTAACTTCTACAAGTTAGTCAGGTCAATTGATTGAATTCTATGTGTTGACATAGAGTTCTTTTAAGTTCATTGCCAGAGAGCAGCATGCTTTTTCTGATTGAATACCTTATGCAAAGACCTTATCCTTGATACTTGGAAATTCGTGCTACTCTGTTGCGAGTGAACACAAATCGTCATGCCATATATCAACATTAAGGGTTCAGCCGGAGAACATAGCATAGAAGGCATTCAAAGGAACTTATATTAAGTGAATATAGGCGAGACGCCGAAATTTACAGAACATCTGGGATGGTTGCTACATTCGCCAGTCTGGATAAATTTCATGTAAGTATATTGAACGATTCAATAAATATGCCGGTGGAGAGGTTAGCACTCACGACACCGTTTCCTTTACAGAGTGACGTCACGTCAGATGTAAGGTTTTACGATTTCAACCATAAGATAAAAACCACCATCAACATTAAATCCCCTGCTAAGCACGTAACATCGCCGTTGTTGCGGGGTAAGCATGAGATGGTGACAAACAAGAGTAAAATCGAAAGGACAAGACGTGAAGAGATTACCGAGGAAATTCAACTAACCTTTAGCGGAAGGCATGAGGGATCCGTGATCCCTATATTGGTGGTTTTGCATAAATTTCGGTTTGGCTATGGGGTATTGGCATCAGCGCTGCAACTTTGGCTATTGATTGGAAGAGATGGCGCTGCAATTTGGTCCGTGAATCGGTGAATGACGCTAGCTGGTTAGGTCACGAAACGTATGGAGATGGCGCTGATTTGAACGTCCAGGATGGCGCCTCCTTGGCTAGTGGAGATGGCGCTGCTTCGAACGGCTAAGATGGCGCCGCTTTGGCTAGTGGAGATGGCGCTGCTTTGAACGACTAAGATGGCGCCGCTTTGGTGATGTCCATGGAATGGTGGAAACAACACTTTGAACTTTGGCTACCAAACAGTGAAGATGGAGCCGGCGTTTTTCGCAGAATAGGCGGAGATAGTACGTCTTTAATCACGGGGTGCTGGAGTCATGGCGTTACTTGCTAGGCTGTGGAGCGGGCGAAGATTGCGCTGCTTTGAGCAGTGAAGAAGGCACACCTTTGGCTAAGTCACGTAATAGGTTGCATGACCCGAAAGAAGAAACATTTTTCTATGCAAACTTCAAAATACAATGTATATAAAAGGTGTTGTCCACCCTTTTATTTTCGTATCATTGGTTTTACCTCTGTAGCGGCAAGCCTCTTTCCATCGGCAGTCCAGGTGAGCCAATTATTCTTTCTTTCGTATAGATCATCATAGAATTGCTCGCATCTTCTTCACATGTATCGTCTCGTGTCTTTTCTCGTAGTTTTCCATTTTGTGTTCTTCATCATGTAGATTGCCGATGCAGACATAATGTAATTTTTTTTTTGTAGTGCACAATGGGATCTTCCAGTGATGATCGTACCTGTGACTCTTTGGAGAAAATTTTCGAAGTCGACGAACCCAGGTTTTCTTCACATGAGGAGATATTCAACCAAATCAACCCTTTGTTCCATGCAGCCGGCCGGATTATACAAGGAATGTCCTTCACCCATATACGCATCCTGCGGGTGCGCGCCCAGGCTTTCATGGCTTTGATTGACATGAAGGAGAAGTGGAGACGTGAAGAAGTATCCTAGAAAGTCGGGAAATATCAAGGTGATGAAGCTTCTCCACAACCCAGTGCCAGGGCTGAACGATTCGCCTCTCGATTGAAACGGCGAAGGACTGAGTCCAAGAAACTTCTAGACGAGAGCCAATTTAATTACCCTGTCCATAATGGTATCGTAATCCTCGATTTTGATGTGGACGAACCAGAGCATTCCCAAGAGGCTGTAGTTTGCGAGACCGAAGCGACCGGAAGTGGATGTCGAAAGCTGCATTGAGGAAAATCGAAGCGACCACCGAGGATCTTTGTCGAGGCGGATGGTCGAGCGGTGGAAGCATATGTTGGAGTCGTTGGAGAAGTGTGGGGATGTATCTTTGGGCTAACTTTGTTGAAGCGGATTCCGGATGGGATGTTGAAGTGCACTGAAACGGCTTCCGGATGGAATGTTGAAGCGAAACGGTTTCGGATGGGATTACGAAAGCTGCTTCTTTGAGATAGCTTCGGATGGAATGTTTCTTTGTCGGAAAAGGTGTTGGGGCAAGTGCTTGAAAAAGCTCTGATGGAGGCGTCATTGTCCAAGGTGTTCGTCATTGACAACTGGTTTTCCCATTTTGCGATTTCCTTTCGTAAAGAAAAACAATCTTTTCATAGCTCGTAGATGTTTTTTGGTAATTCAGTTTTTTTTTTTTTTTTTTTTTGTGCGACCGAAGCCATGTCTCACCGAGTATCATTCCTTCGTTTATGTTAATTTCATATCTTTGATTGAATGAATAAAACCTTCTGGAAGAGACCTAGCAAAACCCCTTTTGCGAAGAACCATTTCTTTTTATTGGATGAAACTTTCAAATTATCCAGGGCTTCCGTGGCATGCCGCCTGAGTGCGTAGAAGTGTGAGCTGCCACAAGCTGGATAACACGTCATGAAAGAAATAGAGAAATCCGTCAGGTGAAAGTCGTGGCAAGAGATTCTTGAGGGAAAGTGTCTGCGCCGCTGCTTGATGATCTTCTTTCTTGCATTATTATTTTCTTCAGTATTTTATGAATAAGACATTTTGTGGGGGTTTGATTTCTCTGGTTTTGAATCGACGGGTAATGACTCTGCGAGAGTTTGGGTTTACTTGGTATTTTTCCTTTAAGATGGTCCAAGAAAATTTTTTAAGGGAAGATGTTATTCAATTGAAATTGAAAACTCTACTCATGAATGCAAGCAGTGCAATCACTTTAGAGAAGTTACAAACATCGCATGAAAGGGGAAATTGCTGAAGGAAATATTGAAAGGAGAACATTTGGGGGAAAGTAGCACAACGTTTTAGGTACTGAAGGGATTGAGCCATCGCGAATGAATCGTCACACCTTCCAACTTGTCGGCATTGATGAGTTTGCAGTAACCACCCAAGATAACATCTGCCACCAGATACAGCTCGTATTTCTTTTCTTTAGGCGAATCAGGTTGAGCGGCTATCCTTACTGTTATATCCCCAACTTGAAACGAGGTCGTCTTGACTACCATATCTCCAATTTGAAACGAGTTTGGGCGTTGTGCAACCACTTGATATTTGAGCTCGTCATTTTTAACTGCGACAACTTCCAAATTTTTGACAAAGCACTTGAAAGGCCCAGCGTTCCATTCACATCTCTTAATGACGCCCGGGTTGGTGATTGGACTGAGTCCCCATGCTTGGCCGAGAGGAGAAGTGACTGGGTGCATAAAGGGTTGTTTAACCAGACTTACTTGCGTTTGGAATCTACGGTTGAACACCAATGGGATTTCTCCAGATAATTGACTTACATTGGTAAGTTGTTGATACGGCAACATGTAATCTTCTAAGTTGGAAGGTTTGTTGGAAATTCTTTTGGGTATAGACACCGGCAGAAGGGATACTCCTAATTTCGCTTTGTTGCCGTGTACCCATGGGCTCCCCAGAATCATGTCGTAATTTGATAGTTCTTTGACAATGTGGAATTTGCCATGTGTTAGAGCGTCTCCTACATTAATTTCAAGGTTGATGTAGCCATATGCGTCTATTGCTTCTCCTTCCAAATTTTTGACCATGACTGGGAAACGTGTAGCCTCCTGCTTCGAAATTCCCATAGATCTCAGAGTTTTGATGGTAATAATGTTGAAGTTAGAGGCCGCGTCAATCAATGTGTTGTCGGGCTCGGCGTCCTCCAGACGAACCGTTGCCCGCAGTCCCCAGTTGTACTTTCCAGTACCGTCTCCCCAGAGAGTTTGGGGTTCTGGCGTAGTTTCTTCAGTAGGAAAGAGTCGCTTGCCCGACATAACTCGATTGAGGGCTGTAAATATATATTGACACTGCGCCTTGGAGAAATAGAGAATCTCGCATACATGCTCCATGATGGATTGCACGGTTTTGTGAACAGAGTCCCCAGAGAGCATGCAACTCCTGATTTGGAAGAGGATCTCTATGAACTACCTTATTGCCCACTGAAGTTCCCATGCCTCCAGCTTTTCTTTGAAACTATGCTTTAACTTATTGCGATCCTTTGGTCGGGTGATGGACAAATCTCTAGTAGCGGCAATACTTAGGATTTGCTATTTCCTCTTCAGTTGGTGGGCGCCTAGTAGGGGGAAATCTGATGGCGTCATCTTGGATCCATGCCTCTAAGAGTTCAATTACTTCCTCGATTGGGAACGGAAATAAGGCCCTTTCTTGATATTGCGTATGAGCTTTAGCTGCATTCTTCCGCGGTGGAGCCGCCTGATGTGCTGGCGTTGCACGCTTGGATTGATGTTCTGTCGCTGGAGCCTTCCTTTTTCCTCTTTCACTTACCACGCTCACATAGGGGCCAAGGTTATATTGCTTGTTTATGAGGCGTCTATTTCCTCGAGTTTTGCGTGCGTGTTCAACCTTGGCTGGCCTGGTTCTTTCCAACAATGCTGGTGTTTTTGTGGCCGACCGTTTAGCAGCCTCATGAAGTTCAGAGAACGTTTGAAATCGCAGATTCTCTAGTAAGGCAAGGTAGATGGGAACCATACCATTGATGCAAGAATCTACTAATTGTTGTTCGGTCACATTTGGGTCGTGACAGTCGAGCGCTTGAATTCTGAATCTTTTGACATAATCATTTGGATGTTCATTGTTTCGTTGAAACATCCTCCCTAAATCTGAGAAGGTAATTTGTTCAGACACAAAGAAGTACTTCTTGTAGAAAGCCGTAACCATGTCACCCCAGTTGGGTATATTGTTTGGTGCAATGTTGTTGTACCAGGTGTATGCTCTTCCGGTAAGTGACTTTGAAAACTCCCTCAAACGGAGAACATGGTTGTATTCGTGCTCGCCCAAGGATTCCAAAAATCGAGAGACATGTTCACGCGCATTACCGGTGTCGTCATATAAGGACAATTGAGGAGAAGAGTATCCTCTCGGGAGAGGAATTATTTTTACTTCAGGAGGATACGGGGGTTGATGCATGTCTGCAAAATCACTTTTGTCTCGGTTTCGAAGAAGTTGTTCCAAATCCTCTCGTGTGACAAAATTGGACGGCTGATTCCTCTCCGTTGGATCCCCCGAACGAGTCTCTTCATCTACAAAGGTGCGCCTTGCTAAGGCATCAGCGCCAGGAGTATTGAAGGTGTTCCTCGTTGGCTCTGGTTGGCGTGGTTCCTATGGTAGCCGCTCCGTTAGTGTCTTGAGGAAAAGAAGCACCTCTTTGTGAGTCGAAGCCATGTCCGTCTGAGATCTATCAAGAACTTCATGTCTTTCCATCAAATCAGCAATGGTAACATGGGATCGGCTCACAATGGCTCCCCAGTCTCTCGTACTGATGGAGTAGCAGTGGCTCTGGTGAAGGTTGGAGATATCACGTTTGAAGAAACGCGAGAGATTAATCTCCCACTGTGGTCTCCAATTGTTTGTGGGTGAAAAACTACACTCCATCCTCAAGTACCTGGGTGCCAAACACAGCCTTACTGTATTTACAAAAAAAAAACAGGGAAATGGTAGGGATATATTATATTACCCGATGGTTGAAAGTAATGGCGAGAGCTCCACCGTACACTGCTGCAAAGGACACTGCCTCAGGAACCTCGAATTTCACTTCTCCGAAAAAATTCCTTGGCTCTTTTGGAATTGAATATGTTGGACCTCTTAAAGGAAAAATACCAAGTAAACCCAAACTCTCGCAGAGTCATTACCCGTCGATTGAAAACCAGAGAAATCAAACCCCACAAAATGTCTTATTCATAAAATACTGAAGAAAATAATAATGCAAGAAAGAAGATCATCAAGCATCGGCGCAGACACTTTCCCTCAAGAATCTCTAGCCACGACTTTCACTTGACGGATTTCTCTATTTCTCTCATGACGTGTTATCTAGCTTGTGGCAGCTCGCACTTCTACGCACTCAGGTGGCATGCCACGGAAGCCCTGGATAATTTGCTAGGGAAAATCCAATAAAAAGAAATGGTTCTTCGCAAAAGGGGTTTTGCTAGGTCTCTTCCAGAAAGTTTTATTCATTCAATCAAAGATATGAAAGCAATATAAACGAAATAATGATACTCGGTGAGACATGGCTTCGGTCGCACAAAAAAAAAAACTGAAGTACCAAAAAACATCTACGAGGTACGAAAAGATTGTTTTTCTCTACGGAAGGAAATCGCAAAATGGGAAAACCAGTTGTCAATGACGAACACCTTGGTCAATGACGCCTCCATCAGAGCTTTTTCAAGCACTTGCCCCAACACCTTTTCCGACAAGAAACATTCCATCCGGAAGCTATCTCAAAGAGCAGCCTTCTAATCCCATCCGAAACCGTTTACCTTCAACATTCCATCAGGAAGCCATTTCAGCAGCAGCTTCAACATCCCATCCGTAATCCGCTTCAATAGCTGTGACGGACCGGAAAATTACGCCTTTGGCGCGTTGCCCCGCAGGCCGTAATATCCCCGGTGCGCCATGATGAAGCTACGATCCGGGCCTCAAAGCTAGGCAAATGCACGTCCAATTGCCCTTGCAAGCATGCTCGTGGAGCATGACGCGAGCCTAACTTAGCTTCCACACTGTTCCAACTTACCCTTGTGCCGCAAAGGGTTTAAGGCCATAAGGCCAATGCCAATGCATTTTTCATGCGTCTCGGCTTTGTTTTTTACATAGGGAATTCATCACTGAATTCCCTAGCTAATGAGCATCCGTCATTGTCCAGGTATAAGCCTTGGACTTTGGCATAGGCCGCACCAAGCCCTTGCCATTTCCTAAGTTAGCTTTCTTACCAACTCTTTATAGCTTGATAGGAAGTATGAGCATCCACTTACTGGCATGCAACTAAGCCTCATCAAGTCTGGCCACAATCATCTCTTGCGTCGAGCTACCGAGCTTAGATGATATGAGGGGCCAACGTCTTTGGACCGGCAATCTGCAACTCATTCATGGCTGCCTACGTACCCTTCCCTACTCTAAAGGGATCAAGCACAGACCGTAGTTCATCCACGAAGGGACAGAAAATTAAACCAAATCGTTTGCAAGGCTGTGGCCTAGCAAAAACGGTAATGGCCTGGTTCGTATAGGCCATTCCGCCAAGATGCATAATGATTATGCATCATCGGGTCCGTGCAGTGGCATAGTGATGCCAACGCATCAAATACCCTCTTCGAAAGGCTACGCAACTATAAATGAGCCTTAGGCATCATTTATGCTCTTCCGCTAAGCTATGAAGCTTACTTGGTACATAGTCCGCATATGCACCTTCAACCAACTACCCCTCCCTATATATGTCTTAATGGAATTTCTACAAGTATGAAAAGGGGAGCATATTGACATGCTTCACTATTCATGGCGTTGCCATGAATTTTCGAATGACCAGTAATGATTGCCGAAGTTTGTTTCGTTGCACAATGATTGTGCACCACTCGTTCCGTCCTCGCACAATGATTATGCGACATTCTCTTTGGCCTATCGCATAATGATTATGCAATATTCTCTCGACCAGCCCTCTTCGGTCTCGATGCACAATGATTGTGCGATATTGGTTGTTGGCCAATAACTCTCATAATGCGCAATGATTACGTTTCGTAAGCTCAAGGCCACCTACCCAATCGGCCTAATGCATCATGATGATGCAATATTGTCCCTTGGCCAAATGCCAAACATAATACGCCATTTTTGGCGCTGCATTGGCCTTAACCCAATCCACCTTTTTCACGCCGCTTGGAAGCTTTGGATGAAGCTTCATCACAATAAATGGCGCATCTTTTAGCATGCGCCATGCTAAAAACACGGGTGTTACATTATCACACCCTTCAAAGAATTTCTTCCCGAAATTCAAAACCAAAGCTATTGTGGACAATCTCTTCGAGTTGGATTTCCCGAGCAAAAAGTCCCATACCAAGCTCGAAATCACGGGTTTCTTCAAGTCGTCATGAACAACAATTTAGACCTTGAGCACATGTCCCATACCACCGCCCAGGAATCCAAAAAGTTCCCACAACAAAACAAGAATCGCAATTGGCCAGTGCCAAGAGGATATCTCGACAAGGTATCCTGAATGCGCATCCCATACTACGCACTCAGAAGTCCCTAAGGTTCACAAGGTTGAAAGATGTCATCGAAATGACAAGGAAAAACTCAACGCAACACTGTGAGGACCAATCTCTAATGCCAGTGCAGTTGGATGCACGCCACCGTCCCTGACGGATTTCCCGGGTTGCCACTCGTAAGTGGGATGCTAGCTGGGGAGCCGACAACGCACACCGTTGGACGGTGCCAACGTGTGGGGATGATCGGTCCCATTGTCTACCCACCGTCCCGGACGGTCTTTAGGATGCTCGTAAGCGGGGTGCCACGAGAGGCCAGCAAACTCACGGTATTTATACAAGCTCAACTCGATTCGCAATGTAAGCGGCATAGCGAGTTACCAACTCTTTTCCGCGCATAAGTTGGCTACTCTCCCAACTTAAAGTTTTTCCGTTAAGGAAAATACTCGCCAATGAGTCCACTCGCACAAGTCCCTAGAGTTTTCTCGGAACTTGCTACGATACCAGTGACGGGCCAGGAAAATTACGCCTTTGGCGCGTTGCCCCGCAGCCGTAATCTCCCGGTGCGCCATGATGAAGCTACGATCCAGGGCCTCAAAGCTAGGCAAATGCACGTCAATTGCCCTTGCAAGCATGCTCGTGGAGCATGACGCAGCTAACTTAGCTTCCACACTTTGTTCCAACTTACCCTTGTGTCATAAAAGGGTTTAAGGCCATAAGGCCAATGCCAATGCATTTTTCATGCCTCTGGCTTTACCTTTACATAGGGAATTCATCCTTGAATTCCCTAGCTAGTGAGCATCCGTCATTGTCGTATAAGCCTTGGACTTTGGCATAGGCCGCACCAAGCCCCTTGCCATTTCCTAAGTTAGCTTTCTTACCAACTCTTTATAGCTTGATAGGAAGTATGAGCATCCACTTACGGCATGCAACTAAGCCTCATCAAGTCTGGCCACAATCATCTCTCGCGTCCGAGCTACCGAGCTTAGATGATATGAGGGCCAACGTTTGGACCGCAATCGCAACTCATTGCGGCTGCCTACGTACCCTTCCCTACTCTAAAGGGATCAACACAGACCGTAGTTCATCCACGAAGGGATGAGAAAATTAAACCAAATCGTTTGCAAGGCGTGGCCTAGCAAAAACGGTAGAATGGCCTGGTTCGTATAGGCCATTCCGCCCAAGATGCATAATGATTATGCATCATCGGGTCCGCGCTGTGGCATAGTGATGCCAACGCATCAAATACCCTCTTCGAAGGCTACGCAACTATAAATGAGCCTTAGGCATCATTTATGCTCTTCCCGCTAAGCTATGAAGCTTACTTGGTACATAGTCCGCATATGCACCTTCAACCAACTACCCCTCCCTATATATGTCTTAATGGAATTTCTACAAGTATGAAAAGGGGAGCATATTGACATGCTTCACTATTCATGGCCGTTTCCATGAATTTCTGAATGACTCGGCAATCATTGCCGAGTTTCGTTCTGTTGCACAATGATTGTGCACCACTCGTTCCGTCTTTTTGCACAATGATTATGCGACATTCTCTTTGGCCTATCGCATAATGATTATGCAATATTCTCTCGACCACCCTCTACGGTCTCGATGCACAATGATTGTGCGATATTGGTTGTTGGCCAATAACTCTCATAATGCGCAATGATTACGCTGTAAGCTCAAGGCCACCTACCCAATGGCCTAATGCATCATGATGATGCAATATTGTCCCTTGGCCAAATGCCAAACATAATACGCCATTTTTGCGCGCAGATTGGCCTTAACCCAATCCACCTTTTTCACTCTGCGGAAGCTTTGGATGAAGCTTCATCACAAGCAAATTGCGCATCTTTTAGCATGCGCCATGCTAAAAACACTGGGTGTTACATTATCACACCCTTCAAAGAATTTCGTCCCGAAATTCAAAACCAAAGCTATTGTGGACAATCTCTTCGAGTTGGATTTCCTGAGCAAAAGTCCCATACCAGAAGCTCAGAAATCACGGGTTTCTTCAAGTCGTCATGAACAACAATTTAGACCTTCTGAGAACATGTCCCATACCACCTGCCCAGGAATCCAAAAAGTTCCCACAACAAAACAAGAATCGCAATTGGCCAGTGCCAAGAGGATATCTCGACAAGGTATCCTGAATGCGCATCCCATACTACGCACTCAGAAGTCCCTAAGGTTCACAAGGTTGAAAGATGTCATCGAAATGACAAGGAAAAACTCAACGCAACACTTTGTGAGGACCAATCTCTAATGCCAGTGCAGTTGGATGCACGCCACCGTCCCTGACGGATTTTCCGGGTTGCCACTCGTAAGTGGGATGCTAGCCGGGCCTGACAACGCACACCGTTGGACAGTGCCAACGTGTGGGGATGATCAGTCCCATTGTCTACCCACCGTCCCAGACGGTCTTCCGGATGCTCGTAAGCGGGGGTGCCACGAGGCCTGGCAAACTCACAACACTTATACAAGCTCAACTCGATTCGCAATGTAACTGGCATAGCAGTTACCAACTCTTTCCGCGCATAAGTTGGCCTACTCTCCCAACTTAAAGTTTTCCGTTAAGGAAAATACTCGCCAATGAGTCCACTCGCACAAGTCCACTAGAGTTTTCTCGGAACTTGCTCACGATACCATACGCGACGGACAGGAAAATTACGCCTTTGGCGCGTTGCCCCACAGTCGTAATCTCCCGGTGCGCCATGATGAAGCTACGATCCGGGCCTCAAAGCTAGGCAAATGCACGTCAATTGCCCTTGCAAGCATGCTCGTGGAGCATGACGCAGAATAACTTAGCTTCACACGTGTTCCAACTTACCCTTGTCTGTAAAGGGTTTAAGGCCATAAGGCCAATGCCAATGCATTTTCATGCGTCCCTTCGCTTACCTTTACATAGGGAATTCATCCTTTGAATTCCCCTAGCTGAGCATCCGTCATTGTCTCAGGTATAAGCCTTGGACTTTGGCAAGGGCTTGGTGCGGCCTATGACGGACTTTGGCATAGGCGCACCAACCCTGCCAAAGTCCAAGGCTTATACCTGGACAATGACGGATGCTCACTTAGCTAGGGAATTCAAGGATGAATTCCCTATGTAAAGGTAAAGCCGGAGACGCATGAAAAATGCATTGGCATTGGCCTTATGGCCTTAAACCTTTTTGCGGCACAAGGGTAAGTTGGAACAAATGTGGAAGCTAAGTTAGTCTGGGCGCCATGCTCCACGAGCATGCTTGCAAGGGCAATTGGACGTGCATTTGCCTAGCTTTGAGGCCGGATCGGATTGCCATCATGGCGCACCGGAGATTACGACTGCGGCTAAACGCGCCAAAGGCGTTTTTCGAGTCTCTCAATAATTCCTAACATACATCCCCACAGCTTCTCCAACGACTCTAACATATGCTTCCACCGGCTCACCATCTGCCTCGACAGCATCCTTAGTGGTCGCTTCGATTTCCTCAACAGCAGTTTCGACATCCACTTCAGAAGCTGCTTCAGTCTCGCAAACCACAGCCTCTTAGGAATGCTCTGGTTCGTCCACCTCATAATCGAGGATTACGATACCATTATGGACAGGGTAATTAAGCGGCTCTCGTCTAGAAGTTTCTTGGACTCGTCCTTCCGCCGTTTCAATCGAGAGGCGAATCGTTTGGCTCCCTGCACTTGGGTTGTGGAGATGCTTCGTCACCTTGATATTTCCCGACTTGCTAGGATACTTCTTCACGTCTCCACTTCTCCTTCATGTCAATCAAAGCCATGAAAGCCTGGGCGCGCACCCGCAGGATGCGTATATGGGTGAAGGACATTCCTTGTATAATCCGGCCGGCTACATGGAACAAAGGGTTGATTTGGTTGAATATCTCCTCATGTGAAGAAAACCTGGGTTCGTCGACTTCGAAAAATTTCTCCGAAGAGTCAGAGGTATGATCATCACTTGAAGATCCCATTGTGCACTACAAAAAAAAATTACATTATGTCTGCATCGGCAATCTACATGATGAAGAACACAAAATGGAGAACTACGAGAAAAGACACGAGACGATACCAGTGAAGAAGATGAGTGCAATTCTATGATGATCTATATGAAAGAAAGAATAATTGGCTCACCCGGACTGCCGATGGAAAGAGGCTTTCCGCTAAAGAGGTAAAACCAATGATACGAAAATAAAAGGGTGGACACCGCCTTTTATATACATTGTATTTTGAAGTTTGCGTAGAAAAATGTTTCTTCTTTCGGGTCATGCACGCCATTCCGTGACTTAGCCAAAGGGGCGCCTTCTTCACCGCTCAAAGCAGAGCAATCTTCGCCCGCTCCACAGCCTAGCAAGTAACGCCATGACTCCAGCACCCCGTGATTAAAGTCGCAATATCTCCGCCCATTTTGCGAAAAACGCCGGCTCCATCTTCACTGTTTGGTAGCCAAAGTTCAAAGTGTTGTTTCCACCATTCCACGAACATCACCAAAGCGGCGCCATCTTAGCCGTTCAAAGAAGCGCCATCTCCACTAGCCAAAGCGGCGTCATCTTAGCCGTTCGAAGCAGCGCCATCTCCACTAGCCAAGGAGGCGCCATCCTGGCTGTTCAAAGCAGCGCCATCTCCATACGTTCTGTGACCTAGCCAGCTAGCGCCATTCACTGATTCACAGACCAAATTGCAGCGCCATCTTTGCCAATAAATAGCCAAAGCTGCAGCGCTGATGCCAATACCCCATGGCCAAGCCGAATTTATGCAAAACCACCAATACAGGGATCACGGATCACGGATCCCTCATGCATTCCACTAAAGGTTAGTTGAATTTCCTCGGCAATCTCTTCACGTCTTGTTCTTTCGATTTTACTCTTGTCTGTCACCATCTCAAGCTTACCCCGCAACAACGCCACTTGTAATGACCCGTCCCTCCACCAATACTGTCCCCACTTAGCCACTGCGGTTATCCGACAGTGCGGGGTTTTCAACGGGCGTCGCTGCGGTCATCCAGCAGCAACTTCCCGGGAGGTCACCCATCCATGGATTGCTCCCGCACGAACACGCTTAACTGCAGAGTTTTCTGCCAACTCTGGAGCCAATTGTGCTGAAAAGGCCTCGGTATAATGTAGACGTTCCTTGCCTCCTGTGAAACCAGTATTTGGCATAACATCCCAGCATACTCTCCCACCCGAGCACAAGCAAAACGTCCCCAGTTGTATCCCAACTAACACCGATATTGTTCCCACTTACCCAATACTGTTTTCCAGCAGTGTAGGATTTTTAGCGGCACTACTAGGGATATCCAGCAGTAGTTTCCCGAGAGGTCACCCATCCTGTTACTACTCCCGTAGGAGCACGCTTAACTGAGAAATTTTTACCACAACTCAGCCAAGTGAACTCATCAGGGGGGTATAATGTGGACGTTCTTTGCCTCTTGTAAAACCAGTATCTGGCATAGCAGCCCAGCATACTCTCCCACCCAAGCACAAAAGCGACCCGTCCTTAGTTGTATCCCAATTAATACCGATATTGTTGCCACTTACCCACTACGGTTATCCAGCAGTGTGGGATTTTTAACGACACTACTGCGGTTATCCAGCAGCAGCTTCCCGAGAGGTCACCCATGTTGTGACTACTCCCGGCCGAGAACGCTTAACTGAGAAGTTTTTCCCACAACCCAGTCAAGTGAACCCATCAAGACTCGGTGTTATAAAGGACAAACCATTAATTATATTCCATTCCATCGGCGAACCACAGCCGAAATCAGGGTATTACAATACCACCACCTTAAATTGGAGACTTCCTCGGCTCCGGAATATATATACAAGCCCAGATCGCCGACGTTCCCTACCCCTCATGAGAAGCACCTGGACCAACCCCGTCCAGCGTACCTTCCCACCCTCGGTAGGTGAACCGTCGTTGGCTCTGATACAATTTGTAATGACCCGTCCCTCCACCGATATTGTCCCCACTTATCCACTGCGGTTATCGGATAGTGTGGGGTTTTCAATAGGCATCGCTGCGGTAATCCAGCAGAAACTTCCCGGATGGTCACCTATCCCTGGATTACTCCCGTCCGAGCACGCTTAAATGTAGAGTTTTCTGCCAACTCTGGAGCCAATTGTGTTGAAAAGGCCTCGGTATAATGTAGACATTCCTTGTCTCTTGTGTGACCAGTATCTAGCTCAACGGCCTAGCATACTCTCCCACCCGAGCACAAGCAACCCATCCTTAGTTGTATCCCAACTAACACCGATATTGTTCCCACTTACACACTGAGGTTATCTAGCAGTGTGGGATTTTAGCGGCACTACTGCGGTCATCCGGCAGCAGCTTCCCGATAGGTCACCCATCCTGTGACTACTCCCGGCCGAGCAAGATTAACTGAGAAGTTTTTCCCACAACTCAATCAAGTGTACCCATCATGCCTCGGTGTTAGGAAAGGATAAACCATCGCATATGTTCCATTCTATCGGTGAACCACTTCCGAAATCGGGGTATTACATTGTGTTACGTGCAAGGTAGGGACTTAATGTTGATGGTGGTTTTTAGCTTAGGGTTGAAATCGTAAAACCTTACATCTGATGTGACGTCACTCTGTAAAGGAAACGGTGCCGTGAGTGCTAACCTCTCCACCGGTATATTTATTGATTCATTCAATATACTTACACGAAATTTATCCAGACTGGCGAATGTAGCAACCATCCCAGATGTTCTGTAAATTTCGGCGCCTCGCCTATATTCACTTAATATAACTTCCTTTGAATGTATTCTATGCTATGTTCTCCGGCTGAACCCTTAATGTTGATATGGCATGACGATTTGTGTTCACTCGCTGCAGAGTAGCACGAATTTCCAAGTATCAAGGATAAGGTCTTTGCATAAGGTATTCAATCAGAAAAAGCATGATGCTCTCTGGCAATGAACTTAAAAGAAATCTATGTCAGCACATAGAATTCAATCAATTGACCTGACTAACTTGCAGAAGTTAGGGTTTTGCGCCTCGCGCAGTATATCAGACCTTGCTTGTCGGAATTAAACCTAGGCAAACTAGGTAATTAATCCGCCATGGATTAGCAGGTGCAAAACTTGCTCGGAATCGTAAAAACGAGGAGCCGCAATAAAGAAAGGGAGGCCTGGCCATGCCTTAGGCCAACTGGCGCCACTTGCCATTGGCCACGCCCCTTCCTAAACCGGCCCTATTTCTCTCGACCAATCGTGTCGCCTCAAATTAGCCACGCCCACATAAGTTTTGGCGGGGCCCATACTTGCCGGCTCCGCTTGCCATCGACCAATCAGGTCGCTCTAAAGCCGCCACACTCTCGCCAGAAGTGCACCCACGCCCATGCTTGGCCGGCCCTCTTTTAATCGACCAATCAGGTCGATTTTAAGCCGCCACACTCTCACCAGAAGTGTAGCCGCGCCTTATGTTTGGCCGCCCCCCTTTTCTTGGCTAATCAAGTCGCTCTAAACTTGCCACCACACATTAAAGGAGAAACGCACCCTGCCGCGCCACCATACTAACTGGCAAGCCAAACGCGTCTTACCACAACAACATATTGATCGGCATGCCAACATGCCACCCTGCCGCGGTAGCATGCCACTTTAGCCTTGGCCACGCCGCCAAGCCCTAATTCTTACCACGGTGCCAAATCCTAGCCTTGGCCACGCCAAGCCCTAATTGTTACCACGGCGCCAAATCCTAGCCTTGCAACGCCGCCAAGCCCTAATTCTTACCACGACGCCAAATCCTAGCCTTATCCACGCCGCCAAGCCCTAATTTTGGTCACGGAGTCAAACCTTAGCTTTGGCCATGCTACAACGCCACAGGCGTGGCCATGCCACAACGCCACTGGCATGTCGCCATGCCACGGCTACTAGCATGCCGCTATGCCGCGACTACGCCATTAGCATGCCGCTATGCCATGGCTCCACCAGGCGCTACTATATCCACTTCGCTATACAACAAGATGCGGTTATAATCAATGGCCACTCTTCCTCATGAGATGCAATCTCATCCATCCAAGTTCGCCACTGAACTGACGGACTTGCGGCAAGTCCCGGGCAACCCGCTACGCCAGGCGCCACTATGCTAATGGCTCCACTTTGTTACACAACAAAGATGTGTCCATAATAGCATCACATGCTATTTTCCTATGGCAAAGTCTCTTGACTTTGACTTGCCACACATAGAAACCTGCTACACGTTTTCCACAAAAACACTCGAGACATCAAACATGTCACAAACTGGGGGATACTCATCAGGGTATTGGTCTGGCGGTTTACAGCGTGCGGCGTGAAATGCGTCTGTTACAACAAAGTGTCATGAAGTAGGATAATTAGTGGTGGTGAAAAGTAACGGTGTAAACAATTCATTTCCTTCATCATGGAAGCGTAATGACTGACGGTTACACGAATTCACTTCCCTCATCATGGAAGCATAACGTCTGACGGTTACACGTTACTCTATTCTTCCACCACTCAATCGTTTCCACTTCCTACGAGACCAGGGTACGTTTCAATATGACTTGTATAAATAGGCTTCACCTATTTTCACCAAACAACAGGTTTTGGTCGGCAAAAACACAGTATCCAGAAATTACCTGGTAGCTTTCCATTCGGCTAGCCAGTTCTACTTTCAGATACATGTCATAAACAATCACACCATCAGAATCAACGATTCTGGTCTCAACACTCTCTTCGCTTCCCTCCATAAGACCAACCCTTCTCCTTCACTTTGTGATCGAAGCAAGCCTGGAATGGCCATTTCTTGGTTTAGGCCAGGATTGTATAGATTGATATCTCGAATCAAAAGTACTCCCGTGCAGTACATTGTTTAGGTTTTAGATTCGTTTCTCATCCACACACCCAAATTACCAAAATTAGCGGGAGGTAGTTGGAGTAGGTACTTCAGGTATCCAGGTTTTGCTGATAATACAGTTAGATCATTATTAGCTTCCCAAAGTAAAATTTTAGATTTTATTAACAACGAAATGTTCACAACCCCGAAAACGAAGTGCGATGTTTTGAAGTTGCACCACCCAGTTATGACTGTTACCATAAACAAACAGCTCCCTAACTAGGCTCCATTACCGAAACTATTGGACACAAACAACATACCATGCTCACAATGAGCAGATGTAACCATAAAAGAAAAACAAACACAACAACAAAAGCCCCAATGACATAATAGAGTAAATTATTTTTTCCCGGATTTTAATCCCTATCAGCTGTAGGATCATCACCGGCACCAGCCATGCCAAAAGTATTCTTGACAGCATCAACAGCACCTTTAGCTGCACCAGTTACTTGTTCAGCTGCACTCGATAGCATGCCACCCGTCTTCTGCGCACCAGCTTGGGTAGTTTCTTTGGCATACTGAGCAGCATCCGATGCCTTTTCTTTTGCAGCCCCAGTTTTCTCTTGCAAGTAACTGCTAGTATTGTCTTTCGCCTCACCAGCACGTTCTTTGGCAGCTTGGGCAGTCTCAGATGTTTTGTGCCCCGTACTGTCCTTGGTCTGTTGTGCATGGCCTCGAGCAGCCTGAGCAGTCTCGGACGCCTTGTCCATGGCTTGGCCAGCTTTATCCTTCACTGCGCCCATTGCATGTTCCGTCTTTTCCTGCATATATCAATCCATCAAATGTTAAAACACAAAATGGAAAAATCCATGAACAACATCCATACACGGTACTTATCAATTGCACGAAAAGGAAATGGAGAGAGAGAGAGATAACCTGAGTGCGGCCTTTGGTTTCACCAGCTTTGTAGCTTTGAGATTGACCATGAGAATCCATTTTTGCTAATCGCTTCTTGAAGATTACTGAAGTTCTCTGAAACTTTCTTTGCGAGCAGAATATGTTTGGGCAGGAACAAAATATAAATATGAATGAGTAATTATAATTAGAATCAGTAATAATATGTGACAAATCAGTGTTTCACTCCACACTATTTATAATTCAGCTCACTAAGCTGACTGATAACACGTGTCCTGTAAGTCAACACGTGTCCGCTACTTGTCAACACGTAGGTGGCTCCGCACAAAGCGCGTTTCAGAAGCGTTTTGGGGCTCGTGCCTCAAAAGCTCCCCTGATAGCGCAACGTGGCAACAGACCGGCGGCATTGGGTACTCATGCGTCGTGACTCGTGTATTTTTTTTTGAACCATGCATTTTAATCTTTACTTTTGATTTCCTGTTGCATTTGGCGGAAGTTGCCGTACATTTAAGAAACTTTGCTCCAATTAAGACTTGGCTAGAAACAACAGTAATTGGAACATTTGGGTAAACAACAGAAATATAACTCCAAGTTAAAAGAGTTTTGGCAACCGATGGCAAGGCCAGCTCATTGCATCAAACTGTATATTCTTTTATAGTTTGTTTTGGTAGAGCTTGTTACAGTGCATAAACCTGCCACGAAGGCTAGCAGTGTAAGAAGCAGAAAAGGTTGTTGTGTTACCAAAAAATCTAGGAAGTATTACGCTTAAGATTTTTCTGTCAAAGAGAGGTTAGAAATGTTCCGTTCGACAGAATTTGGCAGATTTAAGCCCTGACGAAGAACTTCTGTTAAGCTTAATTAGTGCCTCTGCATTGAGGAGTACTTTTGGGGTTCATGCTTTAGAGATTTAAGAATCTATATAAAAGAACTCAGTTTTTAAAGTTTAGAGAATTGGTTCTCTTTTTTTATTTAGTGTTTGCTTATCGTTTTGAGAGCTACATCAATATTCCTTTGAAACCTTAATAATATTGCATTCATAAGTGAAGGTAAAATTTGCTTTAGTTTTCTCTAAATTATTTTAGGTATAGGATTTTATCCAGGATGGTTACTACTGCGAGGAAGGTGGCCTAAGGAGGTTCCGATTGATATGAAAATATACGTCGTCCTGTTTTTGAAACTTTTATCGATTGAATGATTTAATCTGCCTTTTCCTCGCTAGGTTTATTTAATTCCGAAAGAGCCGAGGAATTTTTCCGGAGAAGTGAAATCCGTAGAGCCGCCTTACTTTGAGGTTCCCAAGGCTCAGCTTACCGGTTTCCTATTTTTCTTTTTATGAACAGTTGTAGATACCTAGAAAATGTCAAGTAGAATGTCAGCCACCCCATATCCAAGAAGAGATGCTAGAGAGTATTACATCCAAAAAACTGGGGAAGCCTCCCCATATCCTAGAGAAAACGCTACATAGCGCCCTTTCCCTGTTGACAAGCACGTGCGCAGCAGTCCAAGTCACGTGGGTTCATAAAGAAGAATCTAAGGTACACTTGTACTGCTATAGGGACAGAGATGTAAGATAAGGAAAGATAGGAAAGGATACATGCTTGACATTCTCATTTCAATAAATGTTTATAAATAGGGATCCTCTCTCAACCGAAAGGGGGGCTAACTTCTTGTGGCCAACCATGTACTACTTTCTAGAGTAGGCTAATATTTGTACCTAACACATTTTGGAGACCACAGTGGGAGCCTATCTCATAGGATTAGGACAGCGATTCAGCCACTGAAAGCTTTCCCCACCCATTCCTCGTGAGACGCTTCCTTATCAGATCAAAGGCGTCACTTTTATAACCCGCCTTCTATTTCAGGAGCGCCTACATCCCTTACCAGTGCCTACTTTTCTCTGTGAACAAATAGAAAATACTCCAGCGGTGGCTGAGTATCAACGTAACCCCACCGCCTACATCCCTCTCTAAAAAGACAAGTAGATAGTCTCTTATAAGTACACGAGGCACTACAGGACGCGTTCTCACCGGCTCATCGAAGCGTCTCTTCTCTCAAGCCCTGCGCCTCTAACTTCTCCTCAGCGCCTTCATCTCTCTCCAATTTCAACAGAAAAAACAAAAACTCATCATGGCGGCGTCCAAATTAACTTAACTCCAGCATTTGTTTCTCATCCCAGCGCCTCCATCTCTCCATCCAACTTCCCTAACAGATCAAACAAAAACTCCACAAAAGAGGCAGCATCCCTGCCCCGCGTCTTACTCTTAGCGTCTTCGATTTCTCAATAACAAGCGGCGCCTTTGCGCCTTTCTCTCTTCACTTCTCTCCGCGCCTGCTACCACCACTTAATACGAGCAACATCATCTTCGGTAGTGTAAACCACTATACACAAAATGCTAGACGACGACAACAATACCTATATCTTAGCACACCAGTCCATTCTGATATCCAAATTTGAAGATAGGGGCAAGCGTTCAGCCTTATTCATCACCAACAACTAACGAAGATTCGTCGCCAAAAGCGCCATGCATGTCTTCAACAAGATTTCTATCACTAATGAAGGAGTTCCAGTAACACCAGGCATAAATAAAGCCTTATTCGCTCTCCCTTATATTATCCAACGCCTCTATCCCTCTCCGATTGCTCAAAACGGATAAACAATAATCCATGGCGGCATCCCAATTTTTAACTACCATCACATGTATCTGTAGTATCATACCATCAGCGCACCTATGTTCTTTCCTTCCGTATTGGCTCCCTCGTTTCTCAAAGAACAACCAACAACTTTCATGTTTCTTACCGCTACCACCACCACTTCCAGCGGCTATCTCCTATCGTCTCTGCACAACGGCGTCTCAAATCATCGGCGTCTCACACTATTGGCGTATCATACAATTTGCTTGTCTCACACCATTGGCGTCTCACATCATTGGCGTCTCATAACAATTGTGTATCTCACAACATTGGCGGCTCACATCATCGGCGTCTCTCTTTTGTTTCTCCCAGCACCTTTTGAACGTATCAATACAGTGTCGCTTCGCCTCCGTCATCGACCCTTGTATCCTCAGTACCTCCTTCCAGCGGCTCTCTTTTATTATCCCTGCTCAACTGCTATCATCTCATGCCATCTGAGTTCCCATTTTCTCTCACTCAATAACTAACGAGTTCTCAAGAGCAAGCAGCGGATCTCTCTCTTCGACTTATGATTTGGCGTTACTGTATCAGCGTTCCCATATCAGCGGCTCTCAATTTAAGCTTTCGTAGTTGCTTGTATAAAAAATTTTAAGTGGTAAACAAGGAGCATGTAGCGGAAAGGGGCATCCAACGCTCATCAACTGTTTATACAGACTCCACAGAGGAGCTCGTAGGCGGAGTATCACCTTCTCAAGAAGAAAGAATTAAGCCTGCACCCGGAGGACCATTGCCTGCACTTCAACTGTTTTCAAATACTCCTTAGAGAGGACTCTCTCAAATACATCACACCAACACCATCCCCCCGCTCATGTTCCCATTCAAATCAAGCAAATGTTCGCAGGAAAGCCTGTACAGGCGTCACTTAATATTGCCCATGACGACATCTCCTTCACAAGCCGCAACAAGATGTGCCAACTTTTGATGCTAACCGTCACTACCTGCTCAGTTTTTCAACGCCGCTAGAACATCCTTATGCTCCCACTGGTTCAAAACCGACAACATCGCCTGCGTGTTTGATCCGCATGACACCATCAGCGCATCTAAGCGCCTCCAACTTCTCCTCAGCGCCTCTATCTTCCCCCAAGAAGCGCCTCAACCATCCTACGCTTATAACCGTCACCCGATGAAGACTACTACTTCATCGAATCATCCGTAATACCAAAACTCCAATAACAACAAGTGGTGTCACCTACTATGCTTCACCAGCGCCTCAAGCTACATACTTAACCAGAACAACGCCGCTCCGTGTACGACCGCCACCAACACCAAACTTCACCGACTAGCAAGCAACTAGTGTGACTTGTGTTTCACAGAAATCTTCATCGAAAGATTGACATTGAATCTCGATCTGTTTTATTAACAAAACAACAAGGAATATATTCATAAAGACCATCGCACACACATTACTTGCACAAACTCCTGTTGGAAAACGATTACTAAAAAATAATTTTTAAGGTTATAATAAAATTATAATCTATTGTTTTCTTTTGTGAATGAAAAAACTTATTAGTCCCACATTGTGGAGTTTCCACGTTTTAGTTGTTTTAAGAGACTATATAAGCATTTTAGTCCCACATCGGGGAGTTTTTCTTCTTAAGTTGTATTTGTCAATTATATAAACAAATTCACTACTTTTGTAAAATTTATGGGAAAGGGGTTTCTCCTTATTGTAGAGGGACCCCTAAGGGAAAATATTTTATAGCCGTTTCTTAAGCGTTCGCGATTTTCCTTAACGGTTTTTTCGGAGTTGCCAAGCTCAAGTTGAGCATCTACTACATATGCTAGTAGTAGGTGTAGTAGGGTGTTTTATCCTGGAGATATCCGTCCTGTGAGGGCTATAGCATCACTCTTGAGTGTAGCCGGGCGCTAATGTCTTAAGGGCAACGTGTTGAACACGTGACTCACTCTGTTTTTCCAAAGTTTTGCCTTGTTCTTTGTTGCGGAGATTTGGGAGCTCGTCCGTTTCATCAGATCGATCACTTCCACTATAAAGGAGCTAAGTATCAATAACTTTTGCTTATTTGATTTTTTCCTTGTTTTTGATTATTGCACCCAACAATCTTAAGACATTAGAATTTGTAATAATCAAGAATGGTTGATTGGTTTGTGAATCATGGATGTTAATTATCGGGTGAAAAAAACAGAAAACGAATTTTTGGTCAGCTGTAGAGTTTCGAATTTATCTCTCAACCTAGAAGGAATTTAGGTGAACCCTTTTGACACAACGTAGTGGACATCCTGATAGTTACCCACGTAAAATTTCAGAATTTTTGGAGTTGTAAAAGTATTTTTTTGATATTTTACAAAACAGAGAAACATTCCTGAAAAATTCTGACGGGCAGAAATTTGTTGTTAACTAAAGTAGTTTTTATGGGGTAACCATGAGTTTTTTGAAATGGTGATTCAAACGAAGTTTGTATATCTAGATGTTATCTTCAAAACTCATATTTTATTTTCCGATTCGGAACTAAGGTTTGTGAGATGTGGTGTATTAGGTGATTGGGAAATTACCGTGTCCGTGGTCAGAGTATAAACGAGGATTGTGACATGAAATTGAGAAGGAACATGGATACTAGGCGCATGTGGATGAACACAAGTCTTCCAAAGCTGACAAAGGCGATAACATCAAACACAAATCTAAGCGTAGTCTTCATAAGAAAGGTATGTTTCGTAAAACTGAATCTGGCATTACTTTAATTAAGGGTGATTGTTATGTTTGTAAAATCCTAGCCATAGGGCAGTAAATTGTAGGAAACATAAAAACCTTAATTAGTAGATAGTTAATGCTAATTTAGTTGAAACAAACTACTACGAGTTCAGTGGCATGATGTCGGAAGTTATTTTAATAACCAATGTGAGAGACCAGTAGGTGGACTCTGGAGCCACCAAGCATGTTTGTTGAAACAGAGACCTGTTCACCTCCTATCAGAGGATAGGAGATGTCGAGAAACTCTAAATGAGTAACTCACCTGCGACAGAGGTTGCATAAAAGGGAAAGGTCGAGCAGAAGCTCATATCTGTAATATTCTCACATGAATGAATTTTTCATGTTCCGGGCATATGCAAGAATCTTGTATCTTGTTATGTTGTAGATGGTAAAAGACTTAAGATATTAATTGAATATGGAAAACTTGTCGTACCTAAGGGCATGTGATTTTTAAGGAAACGCTATAAGACTTAAGGTCAATATAAGCTTAACGAAAAAAATCGATGAAGTAGTTGATTCTTGTGTTTTCTTTTGCGTGATTGAATGTTTTGCATGGTAGACATGGAGCCGTAAACTTATATAAGTCAATGCATAAACTGAGAAGTGTAGGATGCATACCCAAATTTAGTTTGGATATTGAACACAAAAGTTAAATATTCGTAGAATCAAAATATGCTATAAAACCTTTTAGCAAAATTGCTCAGAGTAATTCTAAGCCCTTAGAATTAATTCAGTTATACCTAGTTGACATGAAATCAACCCAAACTAAGGTGGTAAAAGGTGTTTTTATAACTTTCATAGATGTTTGTATGAGGTACTATCTTGTATACTTACTTAGGGGTAAGGATGATGCCTTATAAGCCTTAAGAGTATAAACTTGAAATTGAAAGTAAAGTATATGTTACCACTAAAAGGGTTAGGTCTAAACATAATGGCAAGTATGAAATTCATATAGGAGAACTTTACTTGTTAAATGGCATTATTGATGAGATCACACCTCCTTATTCACCGTAGTCTAATGGTATAGTTGATCGTAAGAACAGAACCATTAAGGAGATGATTTATGCCATGTTGATTAAAGGATTAACCGCCAACTTGTGGGGGAAGGTCGTCCTCTGATTTTGTTATATCCTGAATAGAGTAACCTTTAAAGGATTAGATAAAACTCCATATGTTTATGAAAGATAGACAACCTTCTTATGCATACGTCAAAGTGTGGGGGTGTTTAAATAAGATATCCTGAGTACCCTACTGCATATAGTTTTTGGTTGTGAGTTCTATTTTTTCTGACTTTGGTGTGAATACTATTATGGAATCTAGGGATGCTGAAATCTTTGAACATGTTTATTCTTAATCATGTACCTCATTAGAGATGTGATGTTGATCCCCTAGATTTATTTTCAAATAGTCAGAACTTATCTTTAAGGAAGATGAATTAGAGTTGATCCTAGGAGAAGTAAAAGATTAGAACTGAGACTTCTTATGGACCTGACTTCTTAATAAGCCTAGCTTAATCTGAGCTCCAGACTCGTAAAGAATCCATAACATCTATTGAAACCCCATTCTGGTAAGAAGCTTCATTTAGTGAAATGGACTCAGTCCGTCGGAACCAGACTTGGGAGCTTGCTAGTTTACCTCTAGGGAGTAAGACCATGGGATGTAAATGAGTCAAGACGTTAGATATATGGAACTATGGAAAAATATTAGGCTAAGTTGGTAGCTAAAGGATATAAATTAAAAGAAGGTGTAAATTTCCTTGATTCTTATTCACTAGTGACGAGAATTACTTCTGTTGAGATGCTAATTGATATTGCTTCCATAAACAACTTGGAGATACATCAGATGGATGTTAAGACAGCTTTCCTAAAACCGTGAATTAGATAAAGAAATTTACATAGACCAACCTGAGGACTTTGTAGTGATAGGTTATGAAGACAAAGTTTGTAAGTTGAACAAATCTTTGTATGGTTTTCAAATAAGCACGTAAACAATGACATGGAAAATTTGATCATGAGATAATGTGTAGTGGATTTAAGTTAATGAATTTGACAAGTATATTTATAAGTAACTTGTTAAGGATGCCTGTGTGATTGTATGCTTGTATGTTGATGAAATGTTTATACTTGATACAAACATAGATGTGATTAATTCCACTAAAACCATGAACTGAATGAGAACGTTAACTTGAAAGACTAAGGCTTTTTGATGTAATCTTAGGGATGAGGATTAGAAGATAATCAAACATTTATAGTCTTAGTTATTCTCATTATGTTGAATTTGTGCTTAAGAGATACAATTAGTACGATTGTAAGCTCCGCTTGTACTCCATACGATTCTTCTTGTAGACTCAAGAAAAATAAGGAAAATGGAGGATCTTAACTTGAATACTCAAGAGTTATAGGATGTATGATGAATTTAATGAACTTTGTAAGAGTCCAGACATTGCCTATATTGTGAGTAAGTTAATTAGATATACTTGTAGTCCAGAGCAAGAGCATTGGGATGCACGTAGTAGAGTATTATGGTACCTAAAATACTCTATTACCTTTTATTTGATTTATGAAAGGTATCTTGTTGTCCTTGAGGGACTTTATGATGCAAAAGCTGGATAGTTGACTCGAGAGGAGTCTAAGTCTACGAGTGGATATGGTTTCACTCTAGCATGAGGGTTTGTTTTTGGAAGATTTCCAAACAAACATATATTGCTCAATTCATTATGGAATCTAAGAGTATTGCGTTAGATAAAGCACGAGAGGGGGCGAGTGCCTAAGATGCTTTTTAGAAGACAATCCTCTCTCGGCATAGGCTGTGCCGGCCTATATCTATACATTGTGTTAGCCAAGCTATAATAGCTAAAGCTAAAAATAACTAATCTCAATCGGCGTTATTGCCATTGATTGGATAAAGTCCAAGGAGAATATCGCGCAACCTTTGACGAAAGGTTTATCCAAAGAGATAGTTAGAAATGCATCGAGGGGGATGGGGCTTAAGCTCATAAATTAAACTTGCCATGAAGGATACTCAACCACATTTGGAGATCCCATGATCAAGGTTTGAATGAGACAACTAATTTGTGGTGGGTAAAGGTAAACACTATTAGAGAATTTCATTCTCTGTCCCTTCCCTATGGTGTAGACGTGATAGTGTGACTGCATGTGAAGGATGACTTTTAAGAAGTCTTAATGAGTTCTACAGTTTCAATTTAAGATTGAAGTGGGGTGTAGAAGTAACACTCTTTATGGAAACTCACATATCTGAATGAGGAAGTGGGGCCGCTTCCTATGAGAATATGAGCTTTGATTCTCTAGAGCATTCTGAGAAATAGGATATGTCCAGGGCCAAATTGGACAAAACGGCACGAGCTTGGCAGCACCCTTGGAGATATCATTCGTGGTTTTTATCGCGAATTACATCAAACGCTAGCAGTTCAAGACATAGTTCACTGTCTCTAGCAAGTAATTCCGGTAATATCTCACTAAGAAAAAGGTTCAAGACCTCATGGACACCTCTGCCTAAAATGGTATTTCATGCGCTTTTTATGTGATTTTCGTTTTGATGGTTTTGGTATTACTGGAACTTAGGATCTAAGGGTCACTAAGGGTTCACTAGTTCATGCTTTTTCACTTTGGTGAAAGGAACCTTTAGTCTCACTTGTGAGGAACTAAAGATGAAAGCTCTCTATACTATATGATTTTAGAAATCAATAGTATGATCCTGGGGTCATCACACTGTTGTGTGAGGGAGATGACATTGGAATGGATAGTATGACTTCAACATGCACGATCTGTCTGGTTGTTCAGTCAGTTCGGATCGTGAGATTGGGTTGTTGATTTACCAAAATCTATCTGTGTTTTCGTGTTTTATTGAGTTTTCATTCATGTGGGGGATTGTTGGAAAACGATTACTAAAAAATAATTTTTAAGGTTATAATAAAATTATAATCTATTGTTTTCTTTTGTGAATGAAAAAACTTATTAGTCCCACATTGTGGAGTTTCCACGTTTTAGTTGTTTTAAGAGACTATATAAGCATTTTAGTCCCACATCGGGAGTTTTTCTTCTTAAGTTGTATTTGTCAATTATATAAACAAATTCACTACTTTTGTAAAATTTATGGGAAAGGGGTTTCTCCTTATTGTAGAGGGACCCCTAAGGGAAAATATTTTATAGTCATTTCTTAAGCGTTCGCGATTTTCCTTAACGGTTTTTTTGGAGTTGCCAAGCTCAAGTTGAGCATCTACTACATATGATAGTAGTAGGTGTAGTAGGGTGTTTTATCCTGGAGATATCCGTCTTGTGAGGGCTATAGCATCACTCTTGAGTGTAGCCGGGCGCTAATGTCTTAAGGGCAACGTGTTGAACACGTGACTCACTGCTTTTTCCAAAGTTTTGCCTTATTCTTGTTGCGGAGATTTGGGGAGCTCGTCCGTTTCATCAGATCGATCACTTCCACTATAAAGGAGCTAAGTATCAATAACTTTTGCTTATTTGATTTTTTCCTTGTTTTTGATTATTGCACCCAACACTCCACAGAAGAATTTTCTCGCTACAGACACCTCTAATGTTAAAGGGCATTAGAACAGAGCGTCAGTTCTAGCCGCTACTTGCTCAACTCTTGGCGACACCTGAGAGATGCTCTCCATGCTAAGGACGATCTCACCAGCTCAATACCGAGAGAAGGTCGTCAGCACCAAGACAATCCCACCCCAAAAGCACGCCAGAAGGTAAACTTCCCTCCTACGCTGCTTAAATGAATATAAAATTACTCCTCAATTTGACGGCCATTCCCAGTAATATAACGATTCATGATTGATAAACTTAAGTGCCTAATTAATTTTCACCTTAGTAAATATCATACCGTCACACAATATCTTGAGCTTTGAATATCCATTTGAGAATTTTGAAAATGAAATAGTACGTCTGCATGAGACTTTAGTAGTGAATATTCACATTTCTATTAAAATATGTCGTTTAAGTATAAATTACGCCCACCAACCAGCTGCACAATAAGTGATGCAAAAAAACGTTAATTTAACATCTCGATATATCATGATGCATATACATATTTTAATTCTATAGTGCGCATGTATATGCACTACACAGTTGCTCACAGCTAATATAGCCGCTAGGGAAATAATTAAGCCACCCATTTGTATTGGTGGTTACAGTCGCACAATCACCTCAGTAGGTTGAAATTATTATTTTCATGAATGCATCGCCACATTAATAATTGCTAGCCTACATTGCTGAAAGCTCAAAAATAATTACTATCCTCGTTGTTGTATGAATTACTGTATAAAGTTAAGGATAGAAAAAAAATCCCAACGCTTTTGGTAAAATATATGTGTGGAAAATGAAAGTCTCCCTCAACAAGAGGTGCGAGCTTTTTGAAAATAAAGTAAATAAATGAATAAAATCCTCTGGCCCTCGACAACCAAGAGGCTTGAGTGTCTAAGAAATCCTCTTGCCCTCGACAACCAAGAGGATTGAGTGTCTAAGAAATCCTCCTTCCCTCGACAACCAAGAGGCTTGAGTGTCTAAGAAATCCTCCTGCTCTCACTCTCTGAGACTCGAGCGCCTAAATCCTTTTGCTCTCACTCTTTGAGACTCGAAGCGCCTAAATCCTCTTGTTCTCACTCTTTGAGACTTGAGTGCCTAAATACTCTCGCTCACTCTTTGAGACTCGAACGTCTAAATCATCTTGCTTGAGCGCCCAAATCAGCTTGCTCTCACCCTTTGAGATTCGAGCGCCCAAATCCTCCTGCTCTCACTCTCTGAGACTCGAGCGCCTAAATCCTCTTGTTTTCACTCTTTGAGACTTGAGTGTCTAAATCCTCTCGCTCTCACTCTTTGAGACTCAAGCGCCTGAATCATCTTGCTCTCATTCTCTGAGATTGGAGCGCCCAAATCCTCCTGCTCTCACTCTTTGAGACTCGAGCGCCTAAATCAACTTGCTCAAGCACCTAAAATATGCTTCCTCTCACTCTTTGAGACTCGAGCGCCTAAATCCTCCTGCTCTCACTCTCTGAGACTCGAGCGCCTAAATCCTCTTGTTCTCACTCTTTGAGACTTGAGTGTCTAAATCCTCTCGCTCTCACTCTTTGAGACTAGAGCGCGTAAATCCTCTCGCTCTCACTCTTTGAGACTCGAGCGTATAAATCATCTTGCTCTCACCCTTTGAGACTGGAGCGCCCAAATCCTCTTGCTCTCACTCTTTGAGATTCGAGCGCCTAAGATTAAAGAAAGCGACTCCCAAGCCTTTGATAAAAATAAAGAGGGGGTAGAAACCCTCCAACTCCAAAACCAGCTCTTACGCCAAGAGAATAAGCGGCTCTTATGCCCTCAAAAGAGGCTCTCAAGCCTTTGATAAAAATAAAAAAGAGGGTAGCGGCTCTTATGCCAAGAGAAGAAGCGGCTCTCAGGCCTTTTGATAAAAAAAAAATTATGAAATGATGAAAGCGGCTCTTAATCCCTTGACAAGAAAAAGGAAAAGAGAGACAGCGGGTGGAAACCCTTCATCTCAGGAGGATAAAAAGCGGCTCTTACGCCCATGATAAAATAAATAAATAAATAAATAAGAAGAGGAAGAAGCGGCTCTTAAGCCTTTGATAAAAAGAAATAATAAAAAGAGAGAAAGGGTAGAAACCATTCGCCCTCAAAGCGGCTCTCAATCCTTTGACGGAAAAGAAAATAGGGTACAAACCCTCCAACTACAAAAGGCGTCTCTTGCGCCTTTGAAAAGAAGAATGAAAGAAGAAACGTCTCTTAAAGCTCTCGAAAGCGGCTCTCAGACCTTCTGATAAAAAAAATAATGATGGAATGATGAAAGCGGCTCTTAAGCCCTTGACAAGAAAAAGGAAAAGAGAGAAAGCGGGTAGAAACCCTTCATCTCAGGAGGATAAAAAGCGGCTCTTATGCCCATGATAAAGTAAATAAATAAATAAAAAGAAGAAGAAGCGGCTCTTAAAGCCCTTAAAAGCGACTCTTAAGCCTTTGATAAAAAAAAATAATAAAAAGAGAGAAAGGGTAGAAACCATTCGTCCTCAAAGCGGCTCTCAAGCCTTTGACGGAAAAGAAGAGAGGGAAGAAACCCTCCAACTACAAAAGGCGTCTCTTGCGCCTTTGAAAAGAAGAATGAAAGAAGAAACGTCTCTTAAAGCTCTCGAAAGAGGCTCTCAGGCCTTTTGATTAAAAAAAAAATGATGAAATGATGAAAGCGGCTCTTAAGTCCTTGACAAGAAAAAGGAAAAGAGAGAAAGCGGGTAGAAACCCTTCATCTCAGGAGGATAAAAAGCGGCTCTTACGCCCATGATAAAATAAATAAATAAATAAGAAGAAGGAGAAGCGGCTCTTAAAGCCCTTAAAAGCGGCTCTTAAGCCTTTGATAAAAAGAAATAATAAAAAGAGAGAAATGGTAGAAACCATTCGTCCACAAAGCGGCTCTCAAGCCTTTGACGGAAAAGAAGAGAGGGTAGAAACCCTCCAACTACAAAAGGCGCGCGTCTCTTGCGCCTTTGAAAAGAAGAATGAAAGAATAAATGTTTCTTAAAGCTCTCGAAAGAGGCTCTTAAGCCGAGAGAAGAAGCGGCTCTTAAGCCCCAAAAGCGACTCTTATACCAAGATAAGAAGCGGATCTTAAGCCCTCCAAAGCGGCTCTCAATCCCTTAAAGAGGCTCTTAAGCCTTTGATAAAAGAAGGAGAAAGAAAGAAATAACAGCTCTTAATCCCTTGATAAGAAACCCTTCGTCTCTGAAGTGGCTCTCGAGCCTTTGATAAAAATAAAGAGAGGGTAGAAACCTTCGTCCTCAAAGCTGCTCTCAAGCCTTCGATAAAAATAAAGTGAGGGTAGAAACCTCCAACTCCAAAAGCAACTCTTAAGCCCTCAAAAGCGGCTCTCTAAGCCTTTGATCAAAAAAAAAAAAAAATGATGAAAGCGGCTCTCAAGCCTTTGACGAAAAAGAAGAAAGGTTAGAAACCCTCCAACTCCGAAAGGTATCTCTTGCGCCTTTGAAAAGAAGAATGAAAGAAGAAATGGCTCTTAAAAGCCCTTGATAAGAATGAAGAGAGGGTATAAACTCTCCAACTCCAAAAGGCGTCTCTTGCGCCTTAGAAAGAAAGAAGAAATGGCTTTTAAAAGCCATGCAAAGCGGCTCTCGAACCTTTGATAAAAAAAATAAAGAAAGACGAGGAAAGTGGCTCCCAAGCCTCCGACAAAAGACAGGTAGAAACCCTCCTTCATCACCAAAAGGCGGCTAGCCTTTGACAAAAAGAAGAGAAAGGGTAGAAACCCTTCACCAGGGAGAAACTTGCGCCTTTGACAAAAAAAATATGATGAAAGCGGCTCTCAAGCCTTTGACGAAAAAGAAGAAAGGTTAGAAACCCTCCAACTCCAAAAGGTGTCTCTTGCGCCTTTGAAAAGAAGAATGAAAGAAGAAATGGCTCTCAAAAGCCCTAAAAAGAGACTCTCAAGTCTTTGACGAAAAAGAAGAGAAGGTAGAAACCCTCCAACTCCAAAAGACGGCTCTTGCGCCTTTGAAAAGAAGAATGAAAGAAGAAATGGCTCTTAAAAGCCCTTGATAACAATGAATAGAGGGTATAAACTCTCCAACTCTCTTGCGCCTTAGAAAGAAAGAAGAAATGGCTTTTAAAAGCCCTGAAAAGCGGCTCTCGAACCTTTGATAAAAAAAAAATGATGAAATGATAAAAAATAAAAATAAAGAAAGACGAGGAAAGTGGCTCCAAAGCCTCCGACAAAAGACAGGTAGAAACCCGCCTTCATCACCAAAAGGCGTCTAGCCTTTGACAAAAAGAAGAGAAAGGGTAGAAACTCTTCATCAGGGAGAAACTTGCGCCTTTGACAAAAAAAAAAAAAAAAAAAAAAGCGCTTCTCGAGCCTTTAACAAAAAGAAGGGAAAGAGAGAAAGGATAGAAACCCTTCGTCTCCAAAAGGCGCCCTCAAGCCTTTAACAACGTAAAAGACGCCGAGAAGAAAGCAAGCCCGAGAGACTTTTAAAGCGAGTCGAAGATACACCGCACAAGGGAACTTGCAAGAAGTGAGCAAGCCCAAGAGACACCAAGAAGAGAGCGAGTCTGAGAGACATCACACTAGGGGACTTGCAGGAAGAAGAGCAAGCCCAAGAGATGCCGAGAAGAGGGCGAGTTGAAGATACATCACACAAGGGACTTGCAGGAAGAGTGCAAACCCAAGAGACACTGAGGAAAAGGCAAGTTGAAGAGATACCACTAGGGGACTTGCAGGAAGAGTGCAAGTCCAAGAGACGCCGAGAATAGAGCGAGTCGAAGAGACGCCGCACTAGGGGACTTGCAAGAATTGAGCAAGTCCAAGTGGTTCTGAATCAGGACTACGGGACATGTAGCGAGCGCACAAGTCAGAAATCATCAATAAACAAGGGGACTTGCGAGAAAATACGCAAGGCCCTGGCAAGAGGCGCATACGACTGACTAGGGGACTTGCGGCAAAGCGTGCAAGTCGAAACCATCCGAGCTTGATAACAAGAGGACTTGCGGGAATATGCAAGTCTCAAGGTAAAGGCGCCAGAAGAACCGTGCAACGACAGAAGAGCCGAGGAGGCAGATGATAGACTATTGAGAAGACTAACGCCTTGCCCAAACATCCAGGGAACTTAATGTAGATACCTAGAAAATGTCAAAGTAGAATGTCAGCCTCCCCATATCCAAGAAGAGATGCTAGAGAGTATTACATCCAAAAAAACTGGGGAAGCCTCCCCATATCCTAGAGAAAACGCTACATAGCGCCCTTCCCTATTGACAAGCACGTGCGTAGTCCAAGTCACGTGGGTTCATAAAGAAGAATCTAAGGTACACTTGTACTGCTATAGGGACAGATGTAAGATAAGGAAAGATAGGAAAGGATACATGCTTGACATTCTCATTTCAATAAATGTCTATAAATAGGGATCCTCTCTCAACTGAAAGGGGGAGGGCTAACTTCTTGTGGCTATACTACTTTCTAGAATAGGCTTCCGACTCTACAATAATAACTCTACTTTCTAGAGGAGCAGGGGCGGAAGCACAGGTTGACTAAACCTGGCTGTAGCCCCCCCTTTTTTCTTACAAAACCTTGCTAAGTCAGTAATTTACCCTTTGTCCAAAAGAAAAATTATGTTTAGTCCACCAAGTTCATCATTTTAGTCCACCAAGCTGAGCAGTTCAGTCCATCGTATTCATATCTGTTGTTTTTTTGTTAGCAGAGTAAGTAGACGAATAATAGAGAAACGAGAGGTAGTCCATGTCCTGCAGTACTGGAGTTGCTCAATAAGTGTTAGTGGAAATGCTTCAGAATAGTTGTGCTATCTTATTCACCTATGAACCAATGGTAGGCATAATCTTCAGTATATTGGAGGTTATATGCCGATTAAAACAAATGTAGAGGTTAGGAATCCTTGGTGATTTATTTTAAACTCAACTAGAAGTTTGACTTAATTGTATCAAGGTAATAGAATCATTACAATATTACTCTATAATATCACTTAATTGCGTCAGCATATGGATTTTGCGCATATATGGGAGGCTGGTGTACCGCTAAAGCGGGCCTGGTTAACATGGAAAATACTCCACGACAGAGTCTCAACTGATGACGTGATGAGGGATTCAGTTATTGCAATGGTTTCAAGTTGTTCTTTATGTGTTGTTCACTCCCATTTAGAAACCAATTCCCATTTGTTCTTTAAGTGCGGCTATGCCGCTGCTTTATTGAGATGGCCTAGTAGAGTACTTGAGTTAAAATTAGTTTGCAACACATTCCACTTCTTTTTCATGCATCAGCAATTTGCAAAGGTGTAGAAATGTTCCACAAAGATTGAACTCTTATTGTTTGACGACTCAAAGCTACAAGTTGCTATCAATTTGGTAAGAATTTAATGTTGCTATCAATTTAGTAAGATTTTTTTGGTCGCAGGTGAAGTCTTGCTGACTAAAAATTTGTACATTGCTGTTTTGCTTAATAATATGATCTTATTTCGTTAATGCTTTCAGGTGAAACTGTATTTCCCACATTGACTCGGGTGCAACAAAATTTTTTTTTTAGCCCCCCTCATTTGGAAATCCTGGTTCCGCCACTGTAGAGGAGACGACTCTAGAATAATATTACTTACTAGACTGAATAATATTACTGACTACCACTGTAGAGGAGACGACTCTAGAATAATATTACTTACTAGACTGAATAATATTACTACTTACTAGACTGAATAATATTACTAACTAGAGTAGGTTTCGACTCTACAATAATATTTGTACCTAACACAACAGTCAAATCATACTCTATCTGTATTAGAAAAAGCAATATTTTTCAGTTATTTTTAATTATTTTTACTTACTCGTGATATTTTCGTTTTGCGGGAGATTCAAAACGAACTGATGAGTACTTCTTAAATAAAAGTTATCTTATGTTGAATAAGTTACGACTCATTATTGTACTACTTTATGTTTTCCGCAAAACCTCTTCCGAGGAAATTTGATTGTTCGTAAACATCCTAGGTATGGCCCCTCCTGTGATGGAGGTTGCTGATACTTCGGTATATTTGGCGAATGGGGAATAAATAATCAAAGTTCAAATAAAGTTTAAGATTTTATTAACAACGAAATGTTCACAACCCCGAAAACAAAGTGTGAATTTTTGAAGTTACACCACCTAGTTATGGCTGTTAACATAAACAAACAGCTCCATTACTAAAACTACTCGACACAAACATAACATTCTCAAAATGCGAGGATAACAGAAATACAAACACAACAACAAAAGCCCCAATGACATAAATAGAGTAAATTGTTTTTTCACGGATTCTAATCCCTATCAGCTGTGGGATCATCACCGGCGCCAGCCATACCAAAAGTATGCTTTACAGCATCAACAGCACCTTTAGCTGCACCAGTAACTTGTTCAGCTGCACTCGATAGCATGCCACCAGTCTTCTGCGCACCAGATTGGGTAGTTTCTTTGGCATACTGAGCAGCATCCGAAGCCTTCTCTTTCGCAGCCCCAGTTTTCTCTTGCAAGCAACTGCCAGTACTGTCTTTCGCCTCACCAGCACGTTCTTTGGCAGCTTGGGCAGTGTCGGATGTCTTTTGCGCGGTACTGTCCTTTGTCTGTTGAGCATGGCCTCGGGCAGCCTGAGCAGTCTCTGACGCCTTGTCCTTGGCTTGGCTAGCTTTATCCTTCACTGCGCCCATTGCATGTTCCGTCTTTTCCTGCATATCAATCCATCAAATGTTAAAATACAAATGGAAAATCCATGAACAACATCGTCCGTATAAGATACTTATCAATATTGCACAAAAAGGAGATGGTGAGATAGATAACCTGAGTGCGGCCTTTGGTTTCACCAGCTTTGTAGCTTTGAGATTGACCATGAGAATCCATTTTTGTTAATCTTCTTGAAGATCACCGAAGTAGACTGAAAACTTTCTTTGTGAGCAGGAACAAATTATTAAATTAGATAGTAATAAACTGTGATGAATGAATTTATTAGCAAGAAGAATGTGAGAGAAACCGGTGTTTCCCTCTACATATTTATAATTCAGCTAACTGAGCTGACTGATAACACGTGTCTTGAAAGTCAACACGTGTCTGCTACTTGTCAACACGTAGAAGGCTCCGTAATGACTATCAAAGTTTTGTTTCAGCTTTTGCCACTCGGGCAGCATCTCAGTACCCATATGCTCCAGTTCAAAAAGAAAAAAAAAAAAAGTAACCGTATCGCCACAATAGAGGTGCACGTGGTGAAACGTTACGAGTTTTTTTGGTTTTTAAGCAGAAACGCTACGAGATAGAAATGGAGAAAATGGGCTATATACCAAAAAAAAAAAAAAAAAAAAAAAAAATAGTTTTTCTGGGTCAAATGGACGGGTAAGAATAGGGTCCGGGTGAGATGGACAGTTAAGAAAAGAAATTCAAACAGACCATTATACCCCTCTTCTCCATTATCTTTTCCCATTTCCCATTACAAACTCATTCTTCTTCCCCATCAAAACCAGATCCAAACTTTCTCCGAGTTCTCCATCATCGCCATCGACAAACAAGACCATCATCGTCACCACCAAAAACTCTAACACCACCATATGTTTATTACTCCTTCTCTTTCTCCGCCACTACCATCATCAACTATGACCACAGCTACCACCACCACCATCGACAATAACTACAACCACCACCATCAGCATCTACAACAAGTACAGCCAACACCACCACCTTCCTCCACCACCACAAACATCAACATCATCGTTGGCATTGATATCACCACCACCACAAAATACCGAATCTTGATATTCGATATCCACCACCACCCAATAAACCCTAGTTAGTTTCATCTTCACGAATCAACATCACCACCAAAAACCCTATCCAATTAATCGCTTAATCATCTCCACAAACATGGTAATTACCATTTCTATCGATTAATTTAAGGTTTTCTTTGATTTTTTTTTTTTATGATTTTGAAATTGGTTTCATCTGCTTCTTAATTTCACCCTAATCTTCTCACATGCTTAATTTTAAGGCAATTTTGCACATTACCCATTTAAAATTGGACGAAACTGAAATCATACATTTAAGTTCTATTAAATCTGGTCAAAGTTTTTGTAAACCTGAAATTTGTTGTGAAATTGGTGTGTATGCTGTGAAGTTGTATTGAGTTGTTATTGGTGAACCATCAATTCTTCTTAATATAAAGGAGAAAATTTTTGCTGACGTGTCGGATCCACATTAACTCTCATAGTTTCTACAAATTGTAGGCAGCCACGAGGACAACATTTATAAAACACGTTGGACCAACCGACGCGTTGGTACTTAACGAGGAGATACGCCCTTTCTGAAACCGGCATAATTATAAGATACTGTACATCTTTTGGTTAACTGTTTCATCGAAATTTTGAGTCTCGCCACTTCATGGGAAAACCTTTTCTCCAAAACCTTCTGTTCTCCTTGATGAGAAGAATCTATCGATAAATCAAAGGATTTGGGGGTTTGAATTAGAAGGCTATTATTGGGCGTCACATTCCATTAGAGGGGCGTCACCTAATAGGACAAAAACGGGTCACCCGTAAGTAATTTCAAAAACCCCTTATCTCAAATAATTGTGTAATGACCAAACAACCCTTATTTATTTAGTTAATTTTAATTAAATTTAATTATTATCTAATTAAATTAAGAAGATGAATTTTGATATATATTTGTAAATTACAGGACAAAGTTTAGAACCAATGGTTGAAAATCAAAAGGTACACCTCTAAACTATCTCCCATGGGTTCAATTTCGTTGAAAACTAGCTTAAGAACGATAATAAATTTGATATTTTTAGACTTTCATGGCAAATTACGGTTGGGTTGGGCTTCGTTCCAACCGTAATTCAGTTTTACGTCTGGGTTTGGAAGAGGGTTTTGCTTCGTTCCAACCGTAATTCAGTTTTACGCCTGGGAAATGTAGTGCAAGAACCTAGGCGTAAACCCAAAGTTGGAATCTTCAAAGCATCCATGATAAATTACGCCTAGGTTCGACATATAGAAAACCCGGACGTCCAACATTATGCCTGGGAAGTGTAGTGCAAGAACCTAGGCGTAAACCCAAAGTTGGAATTCTTCAAAACATCCAGGAAGAATTACGCCTAGGTTCTACATATAGCAAACCTAGACGTCCTAAATTACGCCTGGAAAATCAACTAAACCTAGGCGTAAAATTGGAATTACGCCTGAAAATCAACTGAACCTAGGCGTAAAATTGGAATTACGCCTGGGAAACAACTAAACCTAGGCGTAAAATTGGAATTACGATTGAAAAATCTAGTACCGTACCCAGGCGTAACACTAGCAGAAAGTAAATAAAATCCTAATTTTACTTCGATTTCATTCGATTTAAGCACAAAAAACGGGTACAAAAAGATGGGTTTGTTTGATTATTACCTTACATACACCATGGGTTGTTGTTGAGGAGTTTGAAAACATGATTCTTCAATTGATTGAATCGGTGGAATGAGTTGAGGATGAAGTTGAGGTTGATTGAGTTGTTGATTACCATCACTAGGATCAATTTGCTTCTTCCTCGTCTATTTTTAGTAGTTTTAATTGAAGGGTAATTTTGACAAATTACTATGAAATCAAAATATCCCTTAACCAGATTTTTGGTCACCAGATATCCAAGTGAAGCCCCTCTGATGGAGTGTGACGCCCCAATAATAGCCTTCTTGAATTAATCCTTGATTTTAAATCATTATATATATTTAGAATTTAGAAATTAGGTTTCTTATCTCTAGGTTTCCATATTCATATTTGGTTTTTTATCTCTAGCCTTACTTCTTCTGGCGCAAAAGTGTTTCTTATTTCATGGATATCAGTGTTTTTGTTAACGTGTTTATGATAAAGTTACCAAGAAGTAGGAAAACTCAAACAGATATGGTAAGTAATGATATGCGGGAGAGAATAGTGAACATTTGATTACAAATTATATTCTTCTACCGTTTGATGAAGTTATCAAATATGTTGTAGGAATAGAATGAGTACAGAACAATCTGAAAAGATGCGTGGATTCACTTTATCACCGTGTATTTACTGATATCAGTTCATTCGAACATTTACCACTATGTTCATGGATGTTTTTTGACTTGCTTTTCAATGAGTTTTCCATGTTCTCTTTGGTTCCTTACCATTTGAACCGTTGACTTTTTTTCTATATTATGGCACCTTAATAGTTTCTCGATCAATATGTTTATTTTTCAGTGTAACGTTGAAAATTGGAATTATTTTGTGAACTTAATGGAAGTCACATGGTGGGTTTCGGATATAGTGTTCGAGTCTCAAAAATGGGAAAGTAAAATATTATTGGAATGCATGGTCCGAGTAAAAACCGGGACAAAAATGGTGACTGACTGAGTATGGTCGAATGTGTAAGAACGGCTCTTGAAGAGGTGGTAAGATTGGATCATTAACTGTTTTTTATCTTCCCTTTTGGTTTCCTTTCTTTCCCTTACTCGGTGATACTGATAGATGCTAGCTATTGGTCGTTCATTTTCCAAATGTTAAACTTTCAACTCTCTTCTCTCTACAAAAGCATTACGGATAGAAAGCAATATGTGATTAAGGTAACATATTTTTCGTATAATGGCTTGAAGTGATTGTTGATTTTACCCCAACCCTCCCAAGAAAAAAAAAACTAACCCAAAGGCTAATGGTAGTTGTTGTTTTTTTTTTTTTTGAGAAGAAAACCTAACAGTAGTTTTCATAACCTTCTTGAGAGTGGTTGGCGTGTTGTGATTTAAACTGTAATGTTGACATGCATAACGAATTACTTCCTTTCGATTATTTCCCATGTATTACATTTCTGTTATGTTCTCATTTCAGGTTTTTCACAAATCTCATTAGAAAGGAAGCGAGAAAGAAAAGGCTCCACATCAGGCTCTTTGGCAAGTCGAGCAAACAATCTATAGTTGCGCATCAAATGTATAAGGAGCTGAGGTGATTCACCTTTAATGACTTCATGTATGTCTGGGAAAGATTTCACAAGCAACACATAATTTTCAGCATATTTTAGCAATTGGCTTTCTCTTTCTACATATCATCATTTATTATTCCTTTTTTCATCGTTTTCTTGGTATCATGGTTTTCTTATATGCTTGAGGTGGCTTGCAACTTTTTACGAAAGTTACGTTATCAAGTTATTTTGTGTTTTCCTTAACTAACAGGCAGAAGATCCATTGAAGGACTAACTTGGTTTTGCTTAACTAACTTTATATTACTATAGCACAGTAGTTAAATATAAAATGGTATTTAAGTGCCTCATTAGAGATATCAAATTACAAGCTTTTGGGTGAATTGAACACAACAATATTCAAAAACTACGGCAAGTATGGCGATTTCTTAATGGGATTCTTTTTACCGCCTTCAATAATTTTTGTTTCGGTTTTCTTCGGTTGAAATCATTGGGTTGAGGTACTCCTATTGACTGCCTTTTTTTTAATTTTCTACTTGACCGATCAAATATATATCGGTATTTATTCATATCTATCGTATATTTTCTAATCTTTTTGCTTTTTGTTTAGGTTTTACTTTAGAGAGATTCTCTCCGTAAATCATTTTGTAGATAATGTACTAATATTTTAGATTGTGACATGTATTTTGAAGGCACAAGTAGCAAAACATGTTTTTGATATGTAAGCTGCTAAAATGATACAGATTTGTTAGATACGAACAACCTTACATCACCATGCATGAAGTTAATAAAGGTGGCCATCAAGGATGAGAAAGTTTATGCAAAGAGCGGAAACAATAAAATCGTGCATTCATCAAGTATTCGTTAGCATGCATATAGTTTATACATAAAAAATGTTCTAAATCTTTGATGTATATGTTCTCTCCATTGAGTGTCCATTGACATAATATTTTATGTCAACTTTATGTACAAATGGTTTGATGTTAAAGAAGTTCCATGCATAATTGGTCAACCATAATGGAAGGGCAAGTTCATTATCTAGAGTCTTAAACCTAAATCCTTTACTTTTCCTGTTAATGTTATCCCCATCTTACTTTGAACAATTGTTTCTGGAGATGTTTGTCAGGTATAAAATTTGACGATTCATTTTTCTTTCTATGCGTCACGTACGATTATAAAGAGATTGCTAAGTATAAATGCTCTTCTACTTTTTTTTTTTCTCCTAAATCCTTTACTTTTCCTTTGTTTTAGTTCAGTTAATGAACTTGCCCGTCCATTTGGACGGGTTTACAGAACTTGTATTACTATAAAATAGGATGAAATTAGTTTCATCCAGGTTTAATCTGCAGTTTCAGCAGGTTTAAACTCAGATGAAACTACTTTCATCCAGTGAAGACTATAGACCCAATTTAGTATAGAATGAAACCAGTTGCATCCTTCATACTTTCATAAAATTGGATGAAACCCAATAAACACCAATATGTGATATGTTGGTGTACCTAATTCTAATGATTAGGATGAAACTGAATTTGGTTCCATCCACATTTACACTAGGATGAAATTAGTTTCATCCCGTTTTAAATTGAGTTAGATTGAAATTTGTTTTCGTACAAGTTTAAAATGGGAGGAAACCAATTTCATCCTTTCTTAGATTGAATAGAATTTTGTTTTCATCCATGTTTGAACCAGGATGAAACCAGTTTCATCTAATTCAACAGTGGATTGAATTTGGTTTCACCCATGTTTAAACTAGGATGATAATGGTTTCATCTAATGTTACGTTGGCTTGAATTTAGCTTCACCTATGTCTAATATAGGATGAAACTGGTTTCATTGTGTGTTAGATCGGTTTGAGTTTAGTTTCACTCATTTTTAAACTCAGATGAAACTGGTTTCATCCAGTTTTATGTTTGGTGGAATTTGGTTTCGCCCATGTTTAAACTAGGATGAAACTGGTTTCATTATGTGTTAGATCGGGTTGAGTTTAGTTTCACTCATTTTTAAACTCGGATGAAGCTGGTTTCATCCCAGTTTATGTTTGGTGGAATTTGGTTTCGCCCATGTTTAAACTAGGATGAAACTGGTTTTATGATCCAGTGAAGACTATAGACCTATTATGATCCGTGAATACCCCAGAATGAATGAGCCAGAAACTTCTGATGTTGCCATAGATGTAGACCTTGAGAAAGATAATTGCAACAAGATAAGCTCAGATTCTGAACCTAAGAAGAAAGGTAGATACTTTTAATATGAACCACCTCTCTACAAAAAAGCGGAGCACGGATACCTATATCAGTTGCACCCATTATGGTAAGTGGGCATGAATGTTATGGTCTTGTTGGTGCATACATCCCTGAAGGGGACATGGGTTGGAGTCAGTGTGGGGGGGAGGATAAGGAGTTAACCATGTGGGATGTGGTACTTGAAATGTTGCTCGTGGCGCAAGGGAATGTTAAAGCTCTTGCTTCTGGCGATATTCACGGATGCACCATTTCATGGCTATATTGACATATTCTTGAGCAGGCTTGGAAGAAGATGGCTGAAACACTTACTCAAGCAGATTTGGAAAAAAACAGGAAATTCTTGAAGCTGTGCCACTGAAATGGCCGCCTGACAGTTCTAGTCCCTCATGTATGTTTTCTAGTGTGAGATTTCATAATCTTATGTGCCTGAGCATCATTGTAGGTTTTCTGGAGGGATATTTTGCGGTAAATGTTTCTAAAGGAATAAGTCTGTTGCCTGGAAAATTTCGGACAGAGGATCCAGAACGAGTCTGCGATGTTTGTTGTGTACGTCTCGAATCTGTGCAGTCGTACTTAATGGACCAAGTAAGTCGAGCAACGCAGTTTCCGACTCATGACAATGAGACCTCTGCATTTTTGCTCTGTTTTTGTTGTACTTTTTTTTTTTTTGCTTTCATTTACGTACTCATTTTTGCTACATTTTACGTACTCTGTTTTGCTTGCAATTAATTCGTAAAACAGAGCAATTAATTCTGTTTTTTTTTGTTGTACTCTGTTTTTTTGCAGATTACTCTATTCTTCTCCAACCCAGTAAACATTTGAAGAAGATAGGGACATATTGGTCTGTTCCAATTAATTCATAAAAAATATTCTGGGTGAAATAACCAAATTGGTTATTTAAACAGTATATTTATGATTTTTGGCTATATAAACAGTATCTAAACCTAGAAATCTATTTCACCCAGGAATTCTTGCTTTTGGTCTTTTTGACCAATTTTGTGATAGAAATGGTGGTACATGTTTATCCGAAGGCTGCTAACTAATGAATTGCCCGATGTTGCACCAAAATCCTCCGTTTATTAGATTTTTTTTTTTTTTTTTGAAAAGAAAGGTTGAAGAATAATTTAAAAGTCAAAACAAACTGGTTCACAGACTTGGGTATAGGCCCCGTCTATCCTGATCCAAAACATGAAAAATACAAGAGGAGGGATAATCCATGTAGTTACGGGTTGTTGTTGCATTAGCAGTAGATTTATCCAATGCATTTGCTACCCGATTTGCTATTCTACTAGCCGAAACATAAATAAAAAGTTGTGACAGGGGATGTTCATTTAGAAAACTAGAAGTTCTGCTTTCCCAGATAGTTGTTGCTTGCCAATCCATGCTGCTTGGAAGGTCTGGAAGGAGTCTGATCAGGTTGTTGTTGTTAGCTTCAATGCTGAAAGTGGGTACTTGAAGTTGTATTCCACGACTCAATTGCCGCTAACACCTCTCCAACATCCTTATTCGGCGCCTTGATTTCCATGGTTCGCACCTGCCTGCAAAACCCAAAGAATTCCTTAGTATCATGGCTGTTATCATTAACGTTAGTTAAGCTGTTCCAAATAGTGGCCAAGTTTATTTTTGCAGATCCAGACCAGGCACAGCCAGTTGGTAGGTTGAGTTTTTGTTGTTGTTGTTGCTGTAGGCACTTGTGGATGATGTCTTATGCTTCGCAGAGCTTCCACATTCTCCAACCAGAACTGTTTTGCTCTATCAAAAGTGTGTTTAGGATTTGGGCTAAGGCCTCTAAAGATTTTATCACATCTAGATAACCAAATATGCCAAACCACTGCCGCACAAAATGCATTCCATGGCCCTGTGTCACTATCCCATCCTAAGCGGTTCCGAGCTCCAACTAGTGATCCATTCTTGCAAGCACAAGTTAGGAATACCAAGCGCAAAAGGGTTTGCAGAAGAGGCAAACCCGACACTTCTAGCAAAGGGGAACTCCATAAGAATATGCTTTAGAGTTTCATAATTGGGTTGAGTACAAAAGGGCATATGTTTGGCATATCGGTGTACTTGTAGAGTTTTTCGGCTACGGGGACCATGTTATGCATAATTTGAATAAAGCTACTTTTGAGTTGTTTTCATGCTCCATATTTTCTCCCATGGAGAGTTGGTAATACTATCAAAGTTTTTAATGCTATGATAGAGAGAGTTTGTTGTGAACTTTCCATTTGGTTTCAACTTCCATTTAATGGTATCGGTTTATTGAGGCGAAAATGGATGCGACGGATGGTTTGGACAAAGTGTTGGGTTCAAACAAAGCATTGAGATTTTCTAGATTCCAAGTTTGGTTTTCTACATCTATCATGTGACTTACCGGGTAGATGTTGTTTGTAATCGAGTATTCCTAAACTCTAAGGACACGATGGTATTTTCAATTGAGTTGTAGTAATAGGTTCGTTGAGACTTGTGAAAGCAAAAGATTTTAGACTTATAAAACTTAAAAACAAACAAAAATGAACTCAAAATTTGATTTCAAGATATTAGGAATAACCAAGACACTGATTCCACTATTACACATGAATGAATAACGGTAAATAACCCAAAACTCTAATTATCTTTTAAATCCCTTGTTTCTTAATTCACAAATAATCAGGAAAATTCTCAAAAATTAATTGTATCCCCTAAGCATAGATTATCTTAATACAAAGCATAACCTATCTAATTGAATCACAACTAATGAAGAAAATTATGCAAACAATTGAATACTCTGCAAAAGCAGTGATTGAGTGAATTATTAATTATAAATTAGAGAATATAAAATAGTTACCAATTATTCATGCGTAAATAGCTTCCTCATTGCCTTGGTTGTGAGAGAATTAGCCGCTCATCATGTTGGAAACATGCTCAAAAATCATTATTATTGCTCAAAGGGTGTTTACAAAGATGAAATGGAGAAAATGATGAGAATCGGGTGTTTGTAACTATTATAATTGTTGCAAAACTGTGTTACAAATAACGATACAAATATAGCGTCACTGTCACTGTAGCTATACGACCCACATCTCTTTGTCGTTAACACTATTGATAAACGACTGCTTATGGTGGTCTTTTGTTCTTCATGTTCTTCAGCAGCAGCAGAAATGGTGATTCTGCAACTTGATTTTCTAAGCTCTGTAATGCTCTAAACTCTCCCAAACTCTCCGTCCTCGTTCTGTGGTGCACGAGTACCCTTTATATAGCCATAGACACCAAAAAATCTCGCTCCATCACTTCCAATGATCCTCCATTACTCGGTCATATTCTCATGCAAGATACGGGAATTTCTTCCCTTTTTAATCTCCTCCACGCTGTTTTCTCTGGCAAGCATGCTTCTACACGTTCATTACTCTTCCCAGATAACATAAAACACGCTGCTACCCACGTAAAATCCCATCGACACGTACAATCCCGTGAACAACTCCTCTCATGCACATATTGCCCTGATTTCTTCTCGCGAGTTATCTAGCCAATTTTAGTCGAGCCAAAGACCCAAACCAAGCCTGTTACGCTCAGTCAAGTCATCCCAATGAATATAAGCCATTTAGTCTCCTTTCTATCATGCCCAAAACACGAACAGAAAATCTTCCAGCGACTGCCATAATTTTCCCGCCAAAACTGTTTTCAAACAAAGAAGAAAGCGTTTCCCCTTATCCAACAGCTGGGGTGCGAATAGCAGGAAGGCACCCCTTATCATTTGAGTGCCCCTTAACCAATAGTGAGAGTCTGAATAACACGTGTCCTCCGGGTGTCAAAATCAACTTTTCGAGCCGAATTTTCCAACAAAGTTTATTTCCAAAAATACCTAAAAATACATAAAAAAAACACAATATTAGTACAAAAATCGAGACTAACAATAGAGACACTGAGGACAAATCAGACACAAAAATGTGTCTATCAGGACCCAGGGAACCACTGATCCTCCTTTATATGGAGAGATTGTCCATTGCCAATTTTCCATATGCAGTGAGGTTTAATAACCTCAAGCCCATGAAGTATACAAGTCCAAATACACGGACCTGTGGTGCGACTTTTGGGTCTAGAGGATGAAATGCTATAGTGACTCGATTTTAGGGTTTAGCAGATTCCATGCAAGTCTTCCTAGTTGTGCTAGGTTTTTTGCTTCTAAGTTCCTAAAATCTAAACCTCCAAGAGGTATTGGAATACTAAGGTCAGGCCAAGCTTTTAAAAGCAGCCTCTTTTACCATCCTTCTTCCCCAGCAGAAATTTCTTTGTAGGGAAACGACTTGGTTGGTAATGTTTTTCGGAATCTTATAGCAGCCCATTTGGTAAATGGGCAAAGATTCAAGGATAGTTTTAACTATGACAATTCTAGCAGCTTGGGTAAGGTATCTCCCTCGCCAATTCTGTAATCTACTTCTAAACCGAGCTATCATTGAATCAAAAGTTTTGATTTTAGAATCACCTATAAAAAGAGGCGTACCAAGGTAGCTATCATTAATGTTGATTGTTTAGACTTTAAGAATTTTCATTATCAGTTTACCAAATTTATTAGGGAATTTATTGCTAAAGAAAATTCCAGAATTTTGGAAGTTTATCATTTGACCGGTTGCTAAGCTAAAGGTGTTGATAATGCTAAGAACATTTTGAGTGTCACTAAGAGAAGCTTTAGAGAAAATGATGCAGTCGTCGGCAAAGAGTAGCTGGGTGATGGGGATATTGTTTTAGGCTACTTTGATTCCTTGGATTTGTCCCTCTGATTCTTTATGCCTCATTAGCCTTGTTAGGCCTTCCATACATAGGAGAAAGAGGTAAGGAGATAATGGGTCTCCTTGTATAATTCCCCTCGTGCGTTTAAAGAATCTCCCGAGTAAGCCGTTACATAGAACAACGATGGATGGAGTGCTGATGCATTGGTGGATCAGCAAGCACCAAAACTCACTAAAAGCCAAGTTTCTGCATCAGTTCCATCAGGTACTCCCAGCTGACCCTATCAAAGGCTTTGCTCATGTCAAGCTTTATTCCCATAAGCCCGCTTTTACCTTTGTATTTTTTTCATTTTATAGGCTACTTCTTGGGCCAGAACTATGTTGTCAGTGATTTTCCTAATCTACATAAATGCGGATTGGAAAGGAGAAATTATTCTAGTTAGAATTGGTTTGAGTCTATTAGCTAGAATTTTGGATATTATTTTGTATGTTGTGTTACACAGACTAATTGGACGAAAGTCAGCTGGGGATGTGGGGTTGGAAATCTTAGGAATGAGTGCTAGGAAATTTGAATTTATTTCCTTAAGAATATGACCAGTGCGAAAGAAGTGTTAAACTACAGCAACAACATCATCTTTCACAGTTGTTAGAGCATACCTCGGTTGAACCCACCAAGCGTTGGTATGTCAAGTTTGGTTGTCATATTTTAGTGAACCAAATCTCATTTAAAGAGTCGCTTGATTATTTACTAGAGTCAAATTCGTATAGGTTAGCTTGAAAGTATTAGGATATGAGACATTACAAGTATTACGTGAAGACTTAAAGAATGTGAAAAAGTAAGGAGCTACAATGACGACATCATCCTTCCACTTGAGGTTAGTAATATTTGACTTGAACTATTTCATTCCCTAACGCATCTTTCAAGTCGTGCATATTGAAAACATAACTGCGAAGCTATGAATGATTATACTCTAGTTAGACATAGTGTTAAGGAATACAATACCAAGTATAACACTTATCTTTTGAACTTCGTATATAATACATCGACATAATCGTTTGAATGCTATTGTGATTATGTATGGGTATGAGGTGAAGATTTCATTCTAGGAAACAATGTTTTACATTCGTTTAAAGGAAGTACATTCATAAACTTGTTTTGTGAATCGAAAGGGAAATCGCTAGGCTTATTGGTATTGTTATTCATTGCATATCTTTTGAACTACCAATATGTGTGTTTAGTATAACCGCTCATGACTTGCTTGTGTTCATGGTAAAACTATTCACAAGGCCTGACTTTTATATTTGTATGACTTTTATTAGTGAATCCGATCTTAAGTAATCACCTGAGATGGTATGATCGATTTACTGTAATTGCTATGACCAACTCTAGTCATTGGGAAACCGATCATAGTAAGAGGTGCAACCGATCACAAAAGGGGAATCGATCCTTGTAAGAGGTGCAACAAGTTTCTAGTTATTGGGAACCGATCCTATGAACATGTGCAACACGTTTTTAGTTATTGGGAACCGATCCTATGGACATGTGCACAAAATACAAGTTAGATACCATATATATGTGGGAATCGATCCTAGTACCTAGTCAACCAAGTTTTGGTAACTAGCGTGATTAATTCTAGTTCCCACATGGAGGTAGAACCGAAACTTGTTTTGGTAGAACCGTGAAACCCATGTTTGGTGATTTGATAGGATAAGCAATCACATAGTTCTTTGAAGTCAGATGAACCAATTCTAAACTTGTTTTGGAAGTGTGGCAAATCGGTTCCAAGATAGTAAATATGAAAGATAATTTATTAAGTAAAGATGTCGACATACTTTGAACATGTGCAATAACACTTATCTTTTATTGTTCAAAGATATTCCTTAATAACTAAAGGAGAATCCAAGATCGAAATAAATTGAGAATCTTTTAATTAAGGTTTTTAGTTATATATGCTTTTGATTTCAAAGAACTAAAATGCATATCTTTAGAAAATAAAAATTGGTAATGTACATTTACTAATTGGAGATTTTATACTGAGATTTCGGTCAACATTTGGACAAAGCATTTCCAGGAATTATGGAAACCGAATTTGGAATATATTGCATATCTTGAGAATATTTTCGGTTTTGGAAATTCCTTGGTGTCCAAACTTCCTTGATCTATAAATATTAAAGTTTGCATTTCAAGCAAACTAATCCTCAGAGCCAGCAAAACTACCTAGTTGTGTTGTTACTGGTAGAGCCGCCACCCTGAGAGGAAAGTAACCTAATTAGGCAAAATCTCTTACGACCACTCGGTTTAAAGACTTCTTTGGGATTGAGAAGCTCTTTTAGTACCGTTGGTGGGAAACTAGATAATTGCAGTTTATTATTAGTTTTCGATTGATTTGATTGACTAACAGTTGTTGAACTTTGATTGCACCTAGTTTGTTTATGCTTGAGAATCTTCTCTTCTGATATAAGATTCACTCAAGCTAGATCGAAGTTTCGACGGGGATCTTTAGACTGTTTGTAGATCTAAAGACGTCTTGTGATAATCCATTGTTAACAGACTCCTTTCTGTATGTGATTGATCACAAGAGATTCAAGTTGATTGTGTGCAGGTGTTTATTGAAGATCTAAGAAGATTTGAAGACGAAGAAGATTTCTGATTTGGGTTCATAATCTTTGGTGTACACAAAACTTGTTTCGGCTGGAGGATCCAACTATAATCGGTTTATCCATGTGATATATTTGATTTATTAGTTGATTAGATCGACATCAATACGTTTCTTTGTGATTCGAAGTATTGATTACAAAATCTTAAACAATTACTTTGGTAGTTGTTGATAAGATAGATCTAAGGACCTGACAAAGGAGTTTATTGGGATAAACGGAAGAGCCTTTTGTCGAACTCATATCACTTGATTGAAAAGAGTTGTTACAACAAATTTGTTGTTCCGTTACTGTTTGAAATACGAACCAAATGAATTGTTCCAAGTGCACTTATTTACAAGTTGGAGGTGCAGGGATACAAACAGAACTAGGTGAAATATAGTTTTAGTTGCTTGGTCTCAATTATATGAAGTTGGTTTAGATTTTGTATAGCGGCTTAATCCTGAGAGTATTCAATTCTGGACAAGGTCCCAGGATTTTTCTACATTTACGGTTTCCTCGCTAACAAAATCTTGTTATGTCTTTTACTTTTCTATTTCTGTAATTATAATTGTTTTATTATAATTAGAAGTAAAATACACAAATGTTAATTCCTATTTACTTGATAGCAATCCTATTGTGTTTGGTTAAGTCCGAACCTTTTATCAAGTAAACATACTTCGTTGTTGTAATGTCTCGATATCGTATCCATAGACGATGACACGAAGTGTGAACCGATTAGTTGTATTGTCTCGACTCTGTCCATAGACAATCACTTTCGGGGAAAGGAATTATAGGTGGAATTTTTTTAGATTGAGGTATATTTAGGTACCCTCGTCTTTTCAACAGTGTCCCATTGGTGCATAAAGAATCTTTCATTAAAGCCATCAGGCCCAGGATTTTCGATTCTTTGAGACTTTAACTACTCCAGATATTTCAAAGTAGCTTGGGGCAGCTATTAAGGATTGGTTCTTAGTTACTGAGACTTCAGTTTCAAAGAGGCTTGTGATAGGTTGGGAATTTAGGTTAGGATGTTCTGTGGAGATGTTTTTGAATTGTTGGGTTAGGATTTCAGACATCTCCTTATGGCTGTTGTGAATGTTACCATCCAAGTCAGTAAGAGTTGATTTCTATTCTTCCTTTGTCTATTGAGGGTGCATGAGTGAAAAAAATTTGAATTCCTATCTCCAAACTTGAGATTGTTTTCCTTGCACTTTTCTTTCCAAAGTTTTTCCTCTTGGTGATAGAGAGTTTCTAAGTCTTTGATTTTTCTTTGGAGGAGATCATGTTTGGTTCCATCAAGGTTGGAGCTGTGGATCGAGTTTATTTTTTCTAGAGTGATTCTTATGTTTGTTTGAATTTTACCAAAAACTTTCTTATTCCACTTGGAGAGATTCTAAAAGTTGTGATCCTGCTATGGGTTGGTTCCAACATTTCTGGATAATTTCTAGAGCTTCAGGGATATCCAACCAAAGACTAAAAAATTTGTAGGGGATAGAATTTGAAACCACATTGCTGTGTTTGCAGTTGATATAGATTGAAGAATGGTCTGAACCTATGGGGGGGAGATGGGTCAGGGTGGCGCTGTGGTTTTCAGCCAGGCAATCCGAGTTGGCGAGAGCTCTATCTTGAAGAGGAGTTTTTTTTATTAGACTAGGTGAAAATGGGTCCAATGAAGCCTAAATCCACTAGGCCACATTTTTCTATGATATCTAATATGTTCCAGATAGAGTCCCGATGGAAAGGATTTCCCCCTGATTTTTCCAAAGCTAAAAGAGTGACATTAATGTCTCCTATAATGATCCAAGGATCATCAATTTGGTTAGGTAGTGCTTCTATGTTGAGCCAGTCCTTTATCCTTTCAGGTTTTTTGGGATTTCCATATAAGAAAGTGATTAAAGTCTTGCTATGAGTAGAGTCAATAGATTCAACAGAGATATGAATCATTCTAGGAGTTTTGGGAAGAATCTCAACAATAAAGTTCTCATTCCAAGCTAAGCCTAATCCTCCCGCAAGCCCGATTGGAGAGACTAAGGTAAATTTGCTGAAGCCATAGGCTTCAAAGTTTTGGAGACTCTATCATCTTTACAATGATTTCGAAAGAAATAGAAAGTCTGGTTTGGCTGAACTGCAGAGTTTATTCAAGTGAGAGGAGGTAGTGGGATTGCCAATTCCTTGGAAATTCCAAGAGAGAATATTCATGAGAAGAGTAGAGATCTGGGATACACAGTCCAGAGGTAGACATGATCAAACATATGAGAACAATAAGGATAGAGGCCTAGCTAAAGGTAGCAGAAGAGGGGGTAATGAGAGCACAACTAAAGGAGAACTTAGAAATTATAAAGAAAAAAAAATAAGCTAAAGGAGAGCACAGAATGAAAGAAACACAAGAGGAAGAAGGAAAGTACAGAGAGGAACTAGTAGAGGTTATAAATGGAATGGTCAGACAGAATAGAGAGCCGATAGGGGGTTAGAAAGATTTGACTGATTGTACTCTAGTTGGATAAGACAATGCTATTTAGTATTACCTATTGAGAGCAAGTAAAGATACACAGTCTGTTTTACCTACTCAGTATTACCAATAAATGGTACACAATCAATGTTACCTAGAGAGAACTAGAATTATAGTCTAATCAATCAGAAGAGAGAGCAGTTTAAGGTTATACATCAAGATAATATAAACACAACTTCAGAAGATACAACAAATAACAAGGGTACAACAATCACCAAAAAAAGGAAAGAATCAAAGCAAGCAGTAATCACCAAAAGGAGTACGATTAAATGGAAGTGCAAAGCTTGTTGGTAATCGGTCTAAGTTAAAGTCAAGAAATCTATGCTAGAGTAAAAAGGTCTACAATTTCCTGATTATCTAGACTACAATAATTGAAAATTTTAGCTAAGTGACTTTAGGGTTCACCAATTCAACCCAAATGTCTAGAATTCGGAATTAACTTAGTGATCTAATCTCAATTTTCTAAAGTATGAGAAGAATAGTTGTAGATTGCACAGTTGCTACCCTACTTATCTATTATGCAGGATTGCTTAGGAAATTTCTAGAATTTTAAAATTAAAAGATTTTTATTTTCTAAATAGGTAGATGACAATTGATAGAAAGATTTGAAAATTTAAGAATAGAAGAAAAATAAAAACTTAAGCAAAGACTATGAATTTAAAGGGGAATTGAATTGGCATTGGTTTACCATGAGTCCTTCACATGCTTCTTAGTTAATTGGGTCTTTGTTGTTGTAGAAGATGATTCTGGCTTCCAATTATCCAAAGATTGCTCTTCATCACCTTTATAATTGGACCCATACTGATCAATAGCCATAGGAGAAGGAAGAGGAGAGTTGGAATCATTACTTGATTTTCCTGAGTCTAAGTCTTCTACCAGAATACGAAAAAAAGGTTTTGGCTTAGATGATAGACTCGGGTCGCGGGTTAATTCAAGAAGGGGAAATGGGCCCTTTCGTAGTGCCGGCCCACTCTCAGGAATTTTAGAAGTAGAACTATCTCCAAGCTTATAGCATGGCTTTTTGATTTGAGAAAAAGAAGGGATATTGAGGATTCTAGGGAAGGATCGTTTGCCCAAAATCGAAGGAGATGCTTCAGCATCATGGAAGGAAGATGCACTAGAACATGAAAGGAATAACTCTCCATTCAGCACTAAATTTGGCTCAGCCTCGGCGTTAAAAGGCATAACTAAGTCATGGTTAGGTAAACTGTCGAAAAACTCTACTATGTGTGTGGGATCGTGTGACCTATACTCCAGCTATCAAAACTCATCTCAGAGAGGGGAGAGACAGTTTGAGAGTCATACATAGGATCAAGAATTCCATTATGGAGTATAGGAAAATGCTCGATGCGATGAGCCAACCGAAACCAATAGATACAGAAGTTATATGGGAGCTTGTAGAATCCAAAGTTGATCGCAGTTCTAGAAGAACCACCAACTGACAGAATTACTTGTTTCACTAAGGGTCTTTCTACGTTGATAATAACTTTGATTCTAACTGTACCATCTTCTAGAGGAATACAATTCAAAGGTCATTTGCAAAGAACCATTAGACTTTTGAAGCTATTTGAGATACTACGATTTCATTTTGCATGTGAGGTTAGAGATCTTGGATAGAGAACCAAGTAGTGAAGAATCGCTATTAAGTTCATATTTTGCATATATTTAGTGTCAAATCCATGCTAGTAATTGATATATATTCTTGCGAATTATTGTATATTACTCTTGTTTACTCTTATTTATGTTTTGCTAGGTGAATCGTCCAAAAGAAGTGAATTTGCATGTAATTGTGCAATAAAAGAAGTTAGCTACAAGTGAAGAAGGGCCAAAGACCAAATGGAACTCATTCGAACCTAGGAGTTCTTTCTATCATATTGAAGAAGACAAAAATACGAAACCAATGGAGAAATAATGGGGTCAATCCGATATCATACGAAGAAGTTATGCGCGAAACAAGAATGATGCATAAAAATTACATTGTCAGTCTTCTAAGACTGACAGTTAAAGCAATTACTAAAGTCACCAGGGAATTCATTAAGGGGCTACCACTTTCTTCCAACATAGTCATCTTCCTATTCTCACCGGTTCACGACCAGTTTCTCCTGTTGAGTTGTGGGATGTTCAACTTGCAGGTATATGGTTGGCAGCGATGGAGAAAATGGTGACTGCTGCCATTACAGAGAAGAACTCGAGCATGGACTCGGGAGATGTTGGGAGTCGACTATTCCATTGAACTCGAGAAGAATAGAGAAGTGTGTTGTTGTCCCATTTAGCATCTAGTGGCAATGACAATGGAGTTGATGCCGTGACTATGCTGAGAATGGAGGTGGTGCTTCCAATACTGATGGCTTATAATGGAGTCGAGGTGTTGTTGACGGAGTGTTAGCAGACATGGAGTTGGAGGTATTCTTGGTGAAGAGCTCTAGAGAGAGACAGGAAAAATGAGAATGGGTCTGTGATGATGGAAAATGGATCCCGAGCTCTGTTGTTGTTGCTTAGTAGTTGAGATCGAGAGAAGACAGATTGGTTTTGATTTTTAAGAGAAATGAAGAGTAAAGATGACGAGCTAGGATGTGTTGTTGCCATTGATGACAGTTCAGATAGATAGTTGGAGTTGTGAAAATTGTTTCATATGGAGTTGTCTCATGAATGAGAGAAGAGTGAGTTGTTGCCACATCGTTGTTGTTCAATAGAGCTGGTGGAGAAGAGCAAAATATTATCCAAGAGGTATTGGCAGTGATAGATGAAGTTCCTGAGAGAAAGAAGGAGCAACGTATGACTGTAGGTGAATACGTGGTGGCGAGAAGAGGGCTTCACTGGCAGAGGAGTAAACAGAATCGGGAAGGCAGTTGCTATAGAGACTTGAAGGAATGTGCAGCTTGAATTGAAGTTGGATGTAAAGATGGACAGGAGTGGTTGAGTTGGGTTTGTAAAACAAAGAAAGAAGGAGTTTGGCGAGTGGTGTTGTACGTAACCATTGATGGAACGATGATGGCAAAGTGACAATGAGTATTAATGGAATTTGGGTTTGAATGAGACCGTTGTCTGGTGATGGAGAGGATTCGTTTGCATGGCAGTTGGTGATCGATGAAGACTGGTTGTAGAAGGAGAGAGATGGACAGTATGGCAGGATTTTGAACGGTGGTAATGGTGATGAATGAATGATATAAGATGGATAGTCGAAGCTGAGGATATTAATGTCGATCTCAAGTGATAATGGAGGAGGAAGAGACGTGTATTGGTGTTGACATGGACTAGATGGAGTGGAGCTGTAGTAATTCAATGAAGAAAACAGAGAACAAGGAAGATAATGGAATGGTTTCTGTTAACGAGACGAAAATGGAATGGCAGAAGATGGTTTCGTTGTTAGAAAAGGATAGTCCGAGTTTAAAAAGTTCAGCGAAGGTTACAGATGAGTATTTCATCGTAGAAAGATACAATTGAACTTATGGTTTGGTATTCCCATCCGTGGGTAATCTCAGGCGAAGCTACGGTAAGGTTTTATCACCGTAAGCAAACTCATGGACAAGAGAAGAAGTTTTGCCGTGGAAATATAATAGAACTATATTGTCAGTCTCCGATGAATCGATGGCCAAAGACCGATATTGATAAGGAAACAGTGGGATTTTGTCCATCTGCACGGTCTATTGGTCAAGATCACACACGTCCCGATTTGGGTTTGTCTTTTTGGTGTGTTTTTGGCAAGTCTCTTTGCAGCTTAATTCAACCGGGATTCGACACGGACACTTCTACACTTGGATACCTATATAAGAAAGACTTCTTAACCTAAAAAAATATATATCATATCTCTACATGTCATATTATACTTTGTTCTTCATTAATATTTTAGGGTTTACCCTTTATGGGGAGACTAGGAAACAGTGTAAACATGAGAGGCTAAACTTTATTGATTAAGGATGAATTCAATGTTCTAGCGTGAAGCTTTATTATTATACAAGTTTGTTATGAGTTTTAATCATCTTATCGTTTGTTTTCACTACATCTAATGTTTATGATGATTCTTAGATTGATTTGGAATGCATACTAGATTAGTCTATTGATTGTTCTATTGCTAGTATTGAGTTAGGAGATAAGTAATCGTCGCATAATTCATACACAAGTAGAAATTGCGAGACCTTGCAGAGGGATTCTGTGGAGCAATTGCGAGTGAAGATAACACCAGCAAGTGAACCTTAAGATAAGAGTTTAAATACTGGGATCAACCTAATTCACAAAGCCTGAAGCGTTCGATTGGATTACACCTTGAGTGAGCTACTACTTGGTGGTTCGGTTGGATAGAATATGATATTAGAGAGCTTCCGTATCCGTGGTAAAAGGAGTTTTGGGGATAGCACTGAGCTAGCTACTTTTCTACGGTTGGTGATGAATGGTTCTAACGAAGATAGATAAGTATATTAATCCAGTTATCGCTTGGTAACGGCGAAGGGTTCCTTAATCATCTCTTTCTTTTATTTGTTATCCTTAATCATCTCTTTCTTTTATATGTTATTCTTTTTATTTTACTTTAATTCAGTCCCCCTTTGTCTTTTATCTTATTTTGCTGAATTAAATAACCTATCAATTACACAGCTCTCTGTGGGAACGATCCTTACTACCGCTATATTACCAGTTAATTAGTGGGAAATATCTTGATTAATTTGTTGCGGTTACGACACGCATCAATCGCAGGTCACGACAAGGAATAAGAATAGAAGGATACAATGTTGTGACAGGAAGAATATCTCCATAAATGACCCAGTAGTTAGTCATAGTTACCCAAGATTTGGTTTCATGTTTTTCAAAACTGATTTTGTAATGGTCAATACATACACTAGATATGATAAACTTATTTTGTTCACCCCAATTAAATCTAAGAGCATCTCCAATGCTAGAGGTCAAGGTCATCCTATGTAGAGGTGTTATTTATACCTTTTGGTTGTGGGTTATTCACTACATGATAAAAAAAAATTAAATATAACACTTTCTACCTAAATTTTATCTCCAATCTCCAAGGTACTACCTTACACTTTTTATTTAAATTAAGAGACAAAAGATGATGTGGACTTAAGACCTAGGGTCATGAATAAAATCTTATTTCCACCTTCTCCTTTACCTCCAATAAGCCATGTCATCTTTTTCTATGACCTCCACCCTTGCATCGGAGATAAAACTTTGGTGCAAAAAGTCTTAAATCCTAGGTGTCATACTAATTTAAGACCTTTACCCTTGCATTTAAGAGCATCACTTACATCCTGTATGGAGTGGTTGGAGAGAGTAAAGAGTCTAGCTAAGATGCAATGCTTACCTTCAGTGATAGATTGGTTGTAGTTGGCGAGAGTTGAGGGATGAGGCCGAGAATCGATTTGGAAGAGTAAATGCTCATGTCGGCAAACTTAGAAAGTATGCCTTAGAAATTAATGTTTAAACCAGGGAAAAACTGAGCAGAGAGGGATGAAGGATAAGGAGTTAATGAGGAATGTTAAGGAGAGATAAGGTGGAGGTTTTATTTGCAGAAGAAAGAGAATTTTTAAGGGAGCATAAAATAAATATTCAAATCAAAATTTATCTAATAGTAAAGAGAACTGTCAGGAGAGAGAGGTTTTCAAGAGGGTTAAAACCGAAGGGTAAAGCAGCCAACAAATAAATAAATGTGATTGAAACATGCTTAAGGTACTACTCCCTCCGTCCCACGTATATAGGCGGAGAGAGACAATTCTCTTATATTAAGAAAACTAGTTTTTCACCCGTGCGATGCACGGGTCTGTTTCTTGTTTACGGAAATTTAGATACTTGTTATTGATGTAAGTATGATAATCATTGTACAAATAAAAAATCAATAAATTAATATCTTAGTTGATGTGCAAATAAATAAAATAAACCAAAAAGGACTAAAACAAATATAAGTTCAAGGGAGGCATTGCAATGAAAAGAAACTTCTTCTTAGCATTCTTCCACATCCTTTTTGTGCCGGCCGTAAAGCATTCTTCTCAGTCCTGAATCTTAGCATTCTTCCATGTGCTCTTTTTCCTGGCCAAAAAGTATTATTCTTTGTCCAGTTAAGAAACGATTGTTTTCTTGGATTGTCTTGAATGTAAATCATTGTTTCATTATCTTGAGTTTCTTGTACTAAGATTACTGTTTACATCGACAAACTCTCCTTGTTTAGAGTTTTCAAATTAAAGGCCTCCGTTTTTTATCTATTAAAAAAAATAGTGTTTTAATTTTGGGATTCTCTTAAAAATATTGAAAAATTTATTATTTAATTTAATGTTTTTGGTCACTTAATTAAGAAAAATTATTTATTTATTATTTTTGGACATTGGAAATTTTAATTTTAATTAACCATTTTTTTTTGGTAATGTTATATTTTTTTATATTTATTTCTTAATGTTATAAGATTTAGTAATTTTAGGTAACTATTTTCCAAAATGTGTTTGGCCAAATAATATATTGTGGGGCTAAAAAATTCTTTTCAAATTTTATTAGTTAAAATTTAAAATGGCGGGGCCAGAATCAACCAGAAGCTCTGGTTTGTGAGAGCTCTCGGAAAGACTATTTTTATAGAGAATTTGAACCAATGGGTCGGAAGTGAGCATAGTTTTGTATTCTTCTCAGAAGATTAACAGGGTTCAATTTTGGCTTGTATTTCATATATAGGTCTCGAGTGAATGTATATTTGTTGTATAATTTTAGAGATTTTATGGCACTCGGAGTACAACACCATTCTCTTGGTACATGCATAAGTGTCTGCTTGCATTAAACCCTTAAGAAAATTGATTGACTGCAAATATCATTTATTGGAACAAAATATCTTGATTATGATGAGCATTAAAATGAAAAGAGAGACGATCATAAGTACAAAATGAACACTCTATTCATCTATAACTATAACTGCAAGAAAATCATCAGACATGTGCATGAAAATTTAGCCATAGCACATTGGTTCTACACTTATACTCATTTGTTCCTTCAAAACCCACTTTATGTTGGCCTGAAACAACATTTTCAAAAAAAGTGTATCTAAAAATTAATATTTAGATTAAATTAGATCAACAAAATCCAAAACTAATTAAACCGAAAAATGGCCATAAAAATGAACTTGTTATTACCACGTCCATGTATTGTGCATTATTTGATATTTTAGTTTGATAAAATCATAAGTACCATAGGAATAAAGTTAAGAAACAAAGATCACCATAGAAAAAATATGCTCATTACCTCATTTATGCCTTCAGATTCAATCTTACTGCTCCAGGCTTGACTATGAGGGAAATTCAAGGAAGAAATTATAAATATAGATCAACCAAAAATGCTGAACATTGAATTTGCAATTCCAGGCTTGCAAATCTTGATTTTAAAACACTTGCGGTAAATTTATAAATTTTAATTATGTCGCTTTAATCCTTCTCTAAATTTTGATATTCTTTACACTTGTAAACTAATATATATATATATTCTTATCTTTTTGATCTACCCAGTCATTATGTGCCTTTACTTCGTCAGTAGAATCGTCATTCGAGATCATGATGTATTATAGTTTTAAAAAGATGCCATTCAACCTCTTGATTTTATTAATTCCTTCATCTCGATATGACATGATATTATAATAATATTTTATTAGGGTAAAATGGATATCAATAAGGGATTTTCTTTGGTAACCTAATGACTTTCTTTTGCTTTTTTTTTTCTCTGTACATAAATCTAAACATATTTTCACATGGCATCAAACTTAGGAAAAAATTAGAATTAAAACAACATAGTAAAAATAGAATCAAATACGAAACATGAACAAATTATATATAAAGAGTATTATGAGAAACTATATAGTGGATAGGTATATCCTCTAGTTTGGCAAAATTAAAATTATGGAATGGAATATTTTCGTAGTCTTTGGTAACCACGGTAATACGTATTTGAACAGTGAGATATAATATTCCATTTTGTAGGACATGCTTATATTTATCTTTGAAAATCGAAACTAAGAAATCTGTCATCACTAATATACTTTGCTCCTTAAACTTATCCTTATTATTTTCATAATGACTTTTTGAAATAACCATACTGTTTTTCCTGTTAATTGTTTATTGGTTAGTCATACTCAGAAGAACCAAAAAAAGTTAAGAAGACTTGGTAGGAACTAACTTATGTTTGTGGAGCAAAATCATGTGGAACTGAAAATATTCTTTTTTGGTGGAAGCTTTAGCTGCTTTGCTTAATGTGTATGAAACTGGACTTCCATTATGTGTGAGTATTAGTAACACGAAGATTATTAAATCCAGAATTGTACATATGTAGCGTGTACATAAATTCTATATATATTAATTGTAATTAAGTCTGTGAATTTGCATGAATTATAATATACATGTGGTTTTAAACTCGTCATTACATTGCGTTCGCGTCAATGATTTATATTGTACTCGGAATTCTTATGTATTGAACAACGGTGTTTCATTTCAGCATCACTAAACAAATGGATTCAAATTAAGTAAATATATCAAGATCGATTGAGTATATGTATCTTGGAACTATAAGAAGAATCCCCAAATTATCAGAATAACCTTCGAACCAATGTGTTTTAAGAGAGCATAAGAGTGATACTAAATGATAAATGAACCTTATATTATACAGTGAATCATATATTTTTATATACATATATATAATTTTTCTTGAAAAATTGGGAGAGCGAAATGCTTCAAAAAGAAAGAAAAAAAAATTAAGTGAGTTTACATATGGATACACCCAGGAACTGTATAATATGAACTTGTGAATTGAGTGACTCTAATATGTGTACTCGTAAATTGTAAGATGAATTACCTTAGATTGTGCGGTGGATAATAATTTAAGTTTATTATCCACACATACATCATTTGCTTGAAATGATCTTTAAGTACCATGACACGCATAAAAGTACAGTGCACAACTTTCATTAGCTGCATGGATGCGCATTTTTGGAGCAACACAATCAACTTTCTTTACAATTTACAACATTTGTAACTTTGGGCCGTCATTCATGCTTGAGTTTACTCGATTAAAAACAATGTTAAATGTCCCACTTTCCAAATATTCTTGAACTCTAAATTATTAATCATTACATATAGCTGGGAGCGATTTCCCTGGTCTGATCTGATAATTTTGTCTACCCATGTTTGATCCTCTATATCATTCCTTGCATTATTTTTTCCCTAATATGTCTTCCCAAGAGATGAAGAGATGGTATGTATTGTTCTTTTAGCAGAACCCGCTTCCAAAACTCTGGGAATTAGAGGTGGATGCTGAAGAATACCCCAAAATAGGTACGATCGCAAATAAAAAAAAAAAAAAAAGTCTAAAATCCAGTATTACATTACAAAATTACAAAGACCCTGCATGACTTCACTTTTGTGTTCCATCAGTGCAGAGGAATGAATAATCAAAAGGAAAGCCTAATATATATAAGGGATATCACAATATAACAAAAAGATAGTAGTACTATAACAAAAAAAGTTTGACCCCACCCTTTTTGACTGTCCTTGTGCCAAACTTGTGGTTATAAAAATAAGAATTATTTGATCCGGCTATTATAATAGAACCATTCTGGATTCAAAATTCATATACCATAGTTAAAAAATACTCTTGATAACAAAAAGGGTCATGCAAAATGAGAGAATAATTGGTATACATCAGTATATATAGTTTAAAACATAAGTATTACATCAATGGACGAATTACAAAAATGATTCACTATGAAAAACTAAGTATCAACCCACTTTGGATATCAGTTTGAGCTTAAAATTTAGAAAAAACACAAGCACCAAGAGATGAAATTAAAAAGGATTACAATAAATTGTGGAAAGAGTACTGAACATAACAACAATTGCTATTATTTTTCCCCTTAAATCTTAATATAAATATTGGCTATTGTTTAACAAAACTGATGATATAACAATACCTTAAAGTTTAACAAACATGATGAAATAACAATACCTTAAATCTTGTGATCAGAACCCGACCAGCTTGAAGCGAAAGTTTTTTTTTCATTTGCTCCATACAAAACACAACACCAACAAAATCGATTACAATTAAGAGTTCTTGGGATAAGTAGTACATTACAAATGGTGGTTTAAGCATCAAAAAGGAAGATTATGTGCAAAGACAAAAAAACCAAAAAATCAAGAGAAATCTTACCACTTCTAATGTTTCATACGTACTACCGGAGAAGCAACACGCAAGGAGGAAAAAAGAAGAAGCAATCGACTGCATTGTTTCCTAAAAGATGCAAACAAAACAATAGAGTCGTATAAGAGAACAAAACCCGACATTTTAAAAAAAAAATTACTAAAGCTAGAAGCAAATGGGGTTTGGCTTTTGCTCCAACGCCTTATATAGAGAAAAACAATTTCTAAAAATAATGTCGATCTGAATAAATGTAGAATTTTATTATTTTCGGCGTGTATATCTTACTTGTTGTATTATTCTTTGAATAATTGACAAACATTCTTATTTAATCATTTAAGACGCTAGTATATTAGGTAAAAAGGAAAAAGAATCCTCCTTTTAAATATTTGTTTTTCTATTTTATAGAATATTAGCTTAAATAATATTCTTTTAAATCTGAAATTACCTAAGTTAGAATTATTTGTTAGTTATAAATACACCAACCAAATCACACGTGAAGATTTTCAAGTCCAAATTATGTTTATTTTCCTTTTTTTTCTTTTTTGGGAAATGAAATATAATATTTTTTAGATGGCCATATTTAGTTGTAATAAAAATTTGTCCAAAAATATTTGAATATATCTTGCACGTTTAGGAATATAATTTTTTTTATTATGGATTTAACCATTTTTAGAAAATTCAAATCGAAATTCATCCATTTTGTCTATTGTATTTTTTTAGTAACGTTTTATGTTCTCTCATTCTCAAATTTTTGCTTAGTATGTATTGTTCATCACAATTTTCTATTTGATTATTGGGCAGGATGAACAATCATTTTGTTTTGCGTAGAAGGATGCCTTTATTTGATCTAGATGTAAGTATTCATAAATCTATGTATTTAAATTATAAATTTTAATCATTGAGTGGAATTTTATCAAGTTTTTTTAATCCTTTAGAACTATAATTATAAATCACAGTTAGTGTTCGATTAAATTAGTTAGTGGTTTGAAATTGTAATTAAATTGGTTTAATTTTAATAAATGTAATTGGACATTGGAAATTTGATATTCTTTTAAAATTTATGTTTTATGATTGATTTAATTTTTTGATAAAATCATGATGAACAATATATATTTTGATATGATTTTATTTCCATCTTTTTATGAATCTTATCTTATATATATTTAGAATAATTTTTTAATATATTTTTGGCAGCAACTTGATATTTATGGTTTAGTTGTTTTAGGTAATTTTGTTTTTGTTTCATGTGATTGGCCAAAAAATATATTGTGGGACAGTAAATATTTTCTTCGAATTTGATTGGTTGATATCAGATAATATTACCAAAAATTAAATCTTGGTGGGGCCAGAATCAACCAGAAGCTCCGGTTAACCACGTCGCTCGAAAAAACTCTGTTTTTATATAGAGAATTGCATGGGATTCATAATTTTATATATTTTTTCTTGTTTTACCCTTCGTCTTATCTCCAACACAATTACCTATGTACAATAAATATGGGTATATATGGAAAAATTCAACTTGGAAAGCAAAGTCCGCCTATTTAGTGGGACAAACAAAAACTAAAATTCCGCCTATATATGTGGGACGGAGGGAGTATTAAGCTATGCCTCGACTTAGTTGGTTTCGAAATTCAAAGTTGAAATTAATTAAGGCTTGATTAGAAGTTAGAGGAGACTTCTTTCAGTGAGGATGATAGGGTAGGCTCTGCAGTGTGATTTTAAGTTTCTGAAATGTATCCCGTCACGCATAAAAAATTTGAATTAAATCTAAAGAATAGGCGCATAGCCCAAGTGAATGACAGGAGAGAAACACTAACGACTAAGGGAGAATGGCTAAGCCAGAAGAGACATTCGGGTACGATGGAATGATCTTAAGCCATTTTAGAAGAGACAGTCGGTTACCATAGAGAGAGCTTAAGCCAAGCCAAGGTTAGGATAATAATAATCATATTCACAGGAAAGTGTTGCAGAGAGTTTGAAAGACCCAACTAGAGAGGTGGAAATTATATGAAGCAATCTTAATGGCTTCATTAAATGACTTAAACTAATTAAATGGTGCTATAAAAACATATGAGAAGATGAACCTAAAGCTCATGCTACAGAAAACATTAATCTAGAAGAGAGAGTTGAAAGAGAATCCTCTAGCAATGGATTGCAATCACGACATTGTTCCTAAGGATGTTCATATAGTTGCAACCAGAACCATAAGATGTACAAAGGGTCAGCTTCATCGAATTCACTATTATGCATGTGAGAATTGTGGAGATCAGTTGATAATGTAGATGGAAGAAGCACAGAGATTGGTTGATTGTAATGAGGGTCGTCTTCATCCATATCTGCCGGAGGGAATCGAGGAACCATGAGTATCTAATCAGAATGGAGGGTTTCAGATTCCACCTGGGTTTGAGGAGGAGTATGTGGAGATTGTTCAAATGGTTTATCAAGATCTACGCCTGGATTGACATGCAGTCAAGCTCCAATGTGGGAGAAGCTAAGGGATGGAAGAAACTAGTAAGAAATGTTTGTGTTTAGCTGTATGGTCCAGAAGTTTGTGTTTAGGTTGGTTTAAAAATAAGAAAGGTGCATGGGAGATGGAACTAGTTTGATGAAACTAGGTAGTAGTATGTTGTAACTAGGATGTAATTGTTTAGTAATGTTTGAACCTATCTGGTTGTTTAGTGATGTAAACGCTAAGAATAAACTATGTGATGTACTAGTGTAGAAATTGTTAATGGAAACTAAAGTTGTCTAGAGAGCGATGTTAAATTCTTAAAACAAAAAAATTAGCAAGAGCTTAAAACCCCTTGCAGTATACTTTCAGGGAGTGTGCTCGAGGGTAATCCACTAACAATCAAGAAAAAATAAATAAATTAAGCAATGAATCTATATCAGTATGAACCAGAAATTTGATTAGCCATATAAGAGACTAAGAAATTTGTAGGCTAGCATACAAAGTTAGATTAGTCAAATAGTGAGAATTAGCAGAGGTTCAATCTAGATATTAGCAAGAACAGGGAGACTAAGAATAAAAAAAGCAAGAAGATAGCGACTAGCGAGAGTAAGAAGAAGAGGAAGATATAAATAGAGAAGTAAGAGGAAAACATAAGTTAGATGGAAGGAGGGTGCTATTAAGATCCATATGGTTGTAGGTGAATCATATATCAGAGCAGGGATAAAGGATCAAAATAACTGCAAAGACCAATCGGAAGCAGGATCAGGTCTCCATTGATGGAGTTTACTCCATGGTGGGAGGAGTAACGGATATTTCTTTAGGAGAGGGAGGAGCTCGAGAATATTTGTTGGTTGAGTTAAATATTTGGATTTTGTTCCTGTTTATTAGATTGGTACAACCTGGACAGAAGGTACCAGTCACCCTGTCACTTATTTTGGTTTATGTATCCTGACTAGTCTGGGGTTTATTGGGTCCTATCAGTAGAAAAAAAACATTTTAAAGTGAATTGGAAAATTCCTTGTCCAACTATTTATCTTAATAGAAAAGAGGAAGGATCCCTTCACACGATTATTATCACACTATCTCACACATTGGACGTCATTTTTATGAATAAAAACCAAACCGTAACAGATTTGAAGCTCATATTTTGAGGGTACGTTCTCCTTACTAAGTTCTACATGCGTACCAAAAATGAGCACATTCCGAAATATAAAACCTCACAATCTACCGGTCTTAATTTCGACGGCCAGAAATCCATTCATTTTTAACGGCAAATTTTCATAGTAGTAGATGGTGGTGTTATACGTCTCGGAATGCGCTCATTTTTGGTAGCCATGTAGAACTTTGTAAGAGGAACACATCCTCAAAATACGAGCTTCAAATCCGTTACGGTTTGGTTTTATTCATAAAAATGGCGTCCAACGTGTGAGATAGTGTGATAATAAAAGTGTGAGGGGATCCCTCCTCAATAGAAAAATTTATTTACGATTAATTAGTGATAATTTGGGCGATTAAAATATGTTTAATTGTTAACTTGGACGTTTAGTTGTCCGGCCACGATGGGAACAGGGCGCATACTTAGAGTATGAGGCCCCTCCTATCTAGCCGACACGTCAGTCCCAATAACCTTCTTTCAACTGAGTTCGGTGTGTCCACTTCGATTTTTAACTTCCCTAAATCCAATTACTGATTTACCCTAACATTTTTTAGGCAACAAGATTTTCAAAGTACTACTGCCTATCTTTTAGAGACGGAGGGAGTATATTAAACAAAATCTTTTATTATATACCGGAGATTTTTTTCTCAAACAGTTCCTCATTAATCTGGATTATTGAAACAGACGAGATAAACCATTTTTCTTCTTCCAGGAACAAACTTAAACTTATTCAGAAGAGGTAAGTCGTTAACTTATATCATTCCCTTATTTGTATGTTTGGGTGGAGTCTTGGATTATACGAGGAGTTTAGATTATCTTAATTTATTTCCAACTGAAGACTTTGATCAAGACGATTTGCATCACGATGGAAATGGATTGTTAGAGTCAGACTTCAATATAGACAGTAGCTATAACAGTGATGAAGATGAAAATTCAGTACCGGATGGGGATTATACAATTAGTAATCCAAGTGATTACGTGCCAAAACTTGGAATGACATTCAAATCAGATGACTTTGTTTTAGTTTTATATGGACAAGCAAGAAAGGATGCCAAGTTTTGATTCTTAATAAAATCTCGTTAAATCTGCAATTGTGTGCACTCGGACATTATTTTTTAGCTTTGTTGTGTTTCGCTCATTGTTTGATAAACTTGCCGAAACAATCTTCATTTGTTAATTGTTATAGTATTCGTTGTTTCCATTGTCGTATGGATTAATACTGCCCAGAGCTAATTTTTAATTTGATTCCATTATGAACAAGAGTAATTGCTTCTTATGAAATTGCTTGAAACTTGAAAATGTAACTGTTTATTTCAGGTTATAATACTATTGTTTTAAGTTGCTAGTTTGATTTTTCTTATAGGTTTCTCTGGTATGATTCACATTCCTTGTCTTAGTTTGCACAGGTTTTGCGTTTTATCTGTTGTTACGTCACAATTCAGAACTTTTGGTTTACACATTGAGGACAATGTGAAGTTTAAGTGTGGGGGAGTCTTTTGCATATAAAGTTTTTAGCCTTTTCGAGTCAATTTTATTTTTATTTTTTCATATATATTTGAATAAAAACTCCAACTTGTAGTTAGTTTAGAGTCACATAGTATACATGTCGCTAAGATTACATCGAAATTCTCAAAAGAGTGACTGAACTTAAAGATGCCAGAGAATGTGATCGGGTTTCTTGCTTGTTTGAGAGTTAAAGTTGGATTTAACCATTCCAGTGGCAAATGAGGTGCAGACTGAATTCGGTATTAGAGTTGTGATCCACTATAGTGGAGACTACCCATTGTTACATCATGTGAGGCACCGACCTTCAATTCTTTGTACGTGTCTAAATATGTGCTTTTAGAGTGTGTGTCACCGTACGTAAACTCTGGGTAGAATGGTGAGCTACCCAACCTCCCACCAATAGAAGCACTACTTTTTATCTCTTGAGTGCTATTTTATCAATCATGATGGTGACATCAAATTGCTAATTTACATAACAATTGTAATCTTGTTCGCAGTTAGCACCATCCACTTTATCTCTCTCTACACCAACAGGTCCATAGAAACACTATCATCATCAACAAGAGGAGCATCACAAATTCGAAGGAAAGTTGAAGATGTTTGAGGTTTAAAAACAACAATACAAGGAAGAACAAGTTTCATATCAAAGTAAAGCAACATACAATGAGCAGATTTTATATATACATGTTGAAGACTTACATATAAGGAGCGGAATTCTATATCTAAGTATGATGACATATTTACAAGAGCGAAGAAAATCAAAAGATGAGAATTATTGAAGTTTATGATACGAAGACAATACAAGTTGTGAAGATCAAAGTGGTAAAGTACTTCTTTCATGGCCATGTTATTTTAATTTCGTTATTATTTTTGTAGTTGCAATCGTTTTCAAAAAAAAAAAAAAAAGACATTTTTAGAAAATACAAAAAAAAAAAAAAAAAAAAATACAAAAAGATTTGCATTTAGGTTGTTATTTTTTCAATAAGGCCATGAGGAAGAAAAATATATAAAGAAGTTTCAAGCAACAGGGAAATAGAGGAAAAGATTTACAAATTGTCGAAGTTCTACGAAATTCAAGAGTTTATCATCAACAGTTGAAGTCGAAGACGAAGACCAAGAAGATTTAAGAAGACGAGCCGAAGAAAGACGTTTCTATTGGATGATGTGAGAGTGGTACTAACTGCACGTCGAACGGATAATGAGGTAAGTAAGCATATTCCCACCTTCGTTAAGTGGTTGATTTCCTTTCTTAGAGATCGTCAGAAAAAATAAATAAATAAATAGGGTTTTCAAAATGATAAAAGATGTGGGTTTTCAAAACAATTCGGAGGGTTTTTCCTTCCTACTATTCAACGTGTCACGGGATTCTCTCTTCATTCCTACCTGGACACAGAAATTTAGTAATGTTAATTTGTCATCAAAATATGATTTATTTATTTTTTTAAATCAACTCAGAATCGGTGGATGTTCATGCACTCGTAGACCGATTCTGGGTTGATGTTTTAATTCTCGAAAAATACCAAGAATCGGTTCATATAACTTACTAAATGGAGAATGTAAATGCACGCATAAACAACACATCCATTCATAGTTTTGGGAATCAACACATTACACAATTGAGGAAATTAGCGCATTACGTAGAACAATTTAGTACACGAATTATGAAATCTAGCACATCAATGCATCGATAATGAACTTCCGAGCATGTTTGTATAGTAATTTATATTCCCTCACATGCATGAACCGTCGTTCACCATTACATATTCGTCGTTGAATCATTCGACCTGAAATTAAACAAATTATATTTTAGTATGCAAACAAAACATGAGAAAGGGATAAACATCTTGAATTACTCACTTTCTCCCTACGAGAAGCTTTGGGATGATTGTCGGTGACCATTCTTCAAATTTTACGGAACTCTCGCATTTTTCCTTTGATGTAGTCGAATCTAAAGGTTGTGTCTCTCCATCTTCACTTCTTGGGATTCCTGATGAGTTGAACTCTTTGACTCTATCCCAAAACATTGAATATAGTTCATTCAAACTGATAAGCGCGGGGTCTAACAACCACACCCAATATTTCGTTTAGGCAATATATATGGACTAACTCGAATATAATTCCAAGAGAATCAACTAGACAGTCAGATTCAATCAAGGAAAATATATCCAAGAGTTATATCTTTGTTTCTCAATGTAATCAGCAAATCAAACATATAGAAATTCGCGAGCCTAATTATTATGAGAAATAACTTGAACGGTACCAAAGACCAATTTTCAAGTGTCAATCAATTTCAATCAACAACCAAAGGTTGAATTTTTACCATTTATTGAAGTACGCACAACCTGTGATATTTCAAGTATATAAAAAATATAATGCGGAAAATAAATAACACAAACGCCAGAAGTTTTGTTAACGCGGAAACCGCAAATGCAGAAAAACCCCGGGACCTAGTCCAGATTTGAACACCACACTGTATTAAGCCACTACAGACTCTCGCCTATTACAAGTTAACTTCGGACTAGAATGTAGTTGATCTCTAACCAATCTCATCGTTTTTAAGGTTGTTGATGGTGGATTTTGGTTCAAAGGCTAAAATCTTAAAGCCAAATTTAATGCGCTAACATCTTGCAGAGGATAAAGCTGTTTGATAAGTGATGAGTACCTCTTCGCTTTATTAATTCACCTAGAATGGAGAATGTAGCAACAATCCCAAATATTTTGTGAATTAAAATACACAAGATTCATCCAGGATGGAGCATGTAGCAACAATCCCAAATACCCTGTGAATTTTTAGCATTATTTATAATGCATGAATTTCCTTGTATTTCATGTGTTGTTCTTAGCAGGACTCTCATTATTGGTGTGACATGATGACGGATTGTTACTCTCAGCAGAGTAACATGAATATCCAAGTGTCAATAGTGAGGCATGCATGAAATACCCATACAGGATACATCTCTCGGTGTGTTATATTATCCCGATTGAGCATATTTAATTTCCTAAGGGAAATCTAGACTGTCCATATCAGTCTCAGAAACGATCACGGCCACGCAGGTTGACCGCATGATTTAAACAGGCTAGACGAGCCCTAGCAGAAGCAGGCTATCGCTGTGATGACCAACAACGGGCCTATTTATGCCATGGCAACATTACGCTTCACTTCCCGGTGTGCCAAAACGCCAGCCCCAAAATAGGGTGGCCACGCGTTTTGGAAGAAGCTCGAATGAGCAAGACGCAAGAGCAGTCTCAAAATGATCGTGATCGTCCAACTTCACTAGCCTAATTGGGCGGCTCAGATCGCACCATGAAAGATGGAGGAGGCGCTATCACGCACATTAGCGGGCCCAATATATCCCTACCTGATCGGTTTGCTCACGACGTGGACATGCATCCACGATCGCATGCCCGAAACATGGCTGGTATGATGCTTTGCAAGCATCACGAAAATTCCACTAATGTCTTAATTGATCACAACCATCCAAATTCGCCAGCATGTTTGGATGGCTTAGATTGCGCCTAAGACCATTAAAGAAGTGCACACACGTTCACTGTCGGCCCAACGTGGGCCCCATACGATCGTTTCCTCCAAAAGAGAAGAATAACTTGCCAAACCGTTTGGCCAAAATCGTGTGTACGTGCTATTTCAAAACCCTAATAAGGGTTCGCGGCGCTGCATAAATGTCACAGTTCGATCACGACCATCCATCTTTGCAAGCTTGGATGGAGGGTATAGATATAGACTTAAAAGGTCCCAAGCATGTCAGCATGATCACCGTGGGCCCACCTTTGCGTGGAGCTGGTCGGCCTAGGCACACTAGGACTCGATGACCTTCGAAACGCGTGCCCAAAAGTGGCATGCTGAGCGTCTTCCAAATCCTTTGCGGCAATGGATTTCTGCGCAAATCGATCTCGACCACTCACCTTTGCCTGGTCAAATTAAGTGGCGTACATCGCACCTTCATGAGACAAAGAGGTATGGGGCATATACACGAGCATGCCGTCTACACACATGCCTGGTCGGCCCCATCAAAACTTGTGCCCAAACTCGGATTCGGTCAAGCATAGGAGTGATTCTCGCGCACTTATTAAAACCCAAAAAATCCATTAACGGTCGCAGATGAGGGTCTTAAACCATCTCGTCCGTCCAATTTCGCTAGCTTGGTTGGACAGCCTAGGTTGAAAGCTAGACGACCAGTGGGGCATCCTGACGATTACCATCCGCTACTCTTCCACGGGGAGTGATCGGCCAGAAATGGCTCGCCCATGCAGCCTCCAAACGATCACTCGAAGATGTTTGGACGTGATGCTATTTTAAGACGCTTGGTCCGCAACTTATTCGGTCAGGCTTTAAAACATCGATGCTTCATACATGCTGATTGTTTGCGATGCATTACATGGATTGAGCATACACGATATTTCATAAATATCAAATCCTTAGTTATTTTAGCATCACATGCTACTTTCTATAGTGGGTCCCACGATCCACTCATTCGAGACGTCAAACATGTCACAATCTCGGGGATACTTACTTGGTGTATTGGTCTGGTGGTTTCGTGTGCGTGCAACGCGCCATCACAAGAACGTGTCAGGAGGCATGGACGGTTAGCGATGATGAGGGAAGTGGGCTAAGACGTGATCGTGCAATCACCCACACGACCCCACTACTCCATCACTCAACTTCCTCCACTTCCTACGAGATGAGGGTTTACACTCAATGATTTGTATAAATAGGTCCTTTTCCTATTACCAAACAACACAGAAAACTACAGAAAACCAAGTGTTGTCATTCGTATCCAAAAAACACCAGTTGTGATAGCTTACATCATTGCAAGACAGTTCCTCTCTCTGATACAAGTCATAAACAACCAACACCTTCACAATCTCAACACCTTCTTCGCTTCCCTCCCTAAGATAAACCCCATCTCTTTCACTTTCTGACCGAAGCAAGTCTAGAAAGGCCATTTCTTTGTTTAGGCCAGAATTGTATAGATTGATCTCTCGAATCAAAAAGCACTCCCGTGCAATGCATTTGTTTAGGGTTTAGATTCATTTCTCATCCACATACACCCAAAATTACCGAAACCATCAGAAATAGTTTTCACCCATAAACAATTGGCGACCACAGTGGGAGATTAATCTCTCGGTTGCAAGATCAAATTTCAATTTCATTTCAATCTGTTCAAATTGCAAGATGGTAGAACTTAGGTCAGGATCAGCGATTAATTCCGATGCAACTAGCGCCGACCACACTCTTGGTATCGATGTCCCTGTCGGTGGATATGTCGTGCAGAATGTGATCAATACATCTCGTGGAGCCGTATCCTATACCACCAACACCAGCGAAGCAGGAGATATTCCATTAGGCGTGACACCTCCCATCACCGGAGCCATAGCAGCCGCAAATCCCGGCATTTCTTCAAGTTTAACGCCTCAGTCGTCACCAGGGCAACTGCTACTCCCCCGTCAGGACGAGAGGCTGGAGGAACCAGAGGAGGACAACCCCCTATTACCATTGTGGATTTGATGGAAAGGCAGGAAGTTCTTGCTAGAGCCTAAACGGACATGGCTGCAACTCAGAAAGAGGTACTCACTTTTCTCAAGAAATTGACTGAACGATTGTCATAGGAGTAACGACAGCCCCCGGAGCCAGCAAGGAGCGCAGTCAATATGCCCGGAGCAGGCATTTCATCAGCGCGGGCCCGCATGGATGAAGAAGCTCGTGACGCTCCTGAACGCCCAATAGAAAGGGACCAGCCATCCAACTTCATTACGCGTGAGGACCTGGAGCGACTCCACCAAAACCGGGGCAAAGGAAATCCAGCGGATATGCACCAGCATCAGCCCCCATACCCTCAAGATGTGCAACAGATTCCCCTTTAAAGAGGCTACACCTCTCCTCAATTCTCCCTTTATGATGGTACTGGTAACGCTCGTGAACATGTCTCTCGATTTTTGGAGTCTTTAGGGGAACACGAATACAATCGTGTTCTCCGCCTGAAAGAGTTTTCGAAGTCACTTACCGGAAGAGCATACACTTGGTACAACAACATCGCACCTAACAGTGTATCCAATTGGAGTGAGATAGTCAGTGCCTTCTACAGGAAGTATTTCTTCGTGTCTGAGCAGGTCACCTTCTCGGACTTGGAAAGAATCTTTCAACGGAGCAACGAACATCCGAACGACTTCGTCAAGAGGTTTATGACTCAAGCGTTGGATTGTCATGATCCGAATGTCATCGAACGCCAGTTGGTGGAGTTATGCATTAACAGAATGATTCCCATATACCGTGCTTTGTTAGAGAATCTGGGCTTTCAAATATTTTCTGAGCTCCATGAAGCCGCTAAGCGATCGGCCACAACAGCCCAAGCGTTGTTATATAAAACTAAGATCGTCCGAAACGAAGATGCGCGTGAAAGCCGAGGAAGCAGGCGTCTCATCAATAAGCAATATAACACCGGTCCTTCTGTGAGTGTGGTGTGCGAAGGAGGAAAGAGGAAAGCATCAACAACAGAACAACCGCCCAAGCGTACAACACCAGCGCAGACGACGACTTCATCTCGAAAGGGGGCGGGCAAGGCTCTTGTTCAAGAATCCGGAGACACAGTTCCGAACTTCCCCTTTCCCATGAATGAAGTCATAGAACTCTTGGAAGCGTGGATTCAAGATGACGCGATCAAGCTACCTCCTATCAGACGTCCGCCGACCGAGGAAGAGAAGGCAAATACCAAATATTGTCGTTACCATAGGTTCGTCCATCACCCGACCAAGGATTGCAATAAATTGAAACACATTTTCAGAGAAAAGGTGGAGGCAGGAGAGCTCCAGTTAGTAAATGAAGATGTTCATATGGATCCTCTTCCTATTATGAGCTGCATGATTTCCGGGGATTCTATTCACAAGACTGTACAGTCTATGATGGAACATTTGTGTGAAATCTTGTATTTCTCCAATGCACAGCGTCAAGACATATTTGCATCCCTAAACCGCATTGTGTCAGGTAGGCGCTTATATCCAGAAAGGGAAACAATGAAAACTCAGTCTTTCTTGGAAGATGCAACCAAAGAAGGGGAACGGGGACTCTTGACCGTCACTCGTTTGAAGGATGTCGAGTTTGACAAAGACATTGATTGATCTTTGCCTCCGAATTTAACATCATCACCGTCAAAACTCTGAGAGCCGTAAAGATTTCGAAACAGGAAGCTATTCGCAGCCCAACCGTGATCAGGGGCCCAGAAGGAGAATTCAGAGACGCCTATGGATGCATTGACCTTGAAGTTAAAATTGGTGATGCTTTAACACATGCTAAATTTTACATAGTAAAAGAGTATCTGAATTACGACATGGTTCTGGGACGCCCGTGGATACACGACAACAAAGCAAAGACGGGAGTGTGTCCTTTGCCGATTTCAATACCGAAAGAATCTCCAATGAACCGTCAAATCTGAAGATTATTTGTTGCCATATCGACACCTTGCAAATGTGACGCAACTTCCTGGAGAAAGCCCGAACTCATACCTTAAAAGGTTCCGAGCCCAAGTAAGTCTCATTGAACAACCTTTTTACAAACAAGTAAAACCTCTTCTTCCGAGGCTCAGGGACTTGTTTCGATCAACAACCTAACCGCCACTAAGAGATGTGAGTGGGGTGCCGGTCCTTTCAAGCTTTTTTCCAAGAGCTTGGAAGCAAATCGAGAGACAATGTGTCGCGAGAATCAAGGAGTTGTCCCGGATCCAAACCTCGTTTCGAATTGGAAATATGGTAGTGAAGGTGACCACGTTTCAAGTTGGAAACGAGTGATGAAGATGACCGCTCAAAGGCGATTTGCCAACAGCAAAGGAGGATGAACCGTACCTGGTGGCAGATGTCATCCTAGGCGGCTATTGCAAAATCATCAACGCTGACAAGCTTGAGGGCGTGACGATCCACTCACGATGGCTTAAACCCTACAATACCTAAAAACGTTGTGCTACCACTTTTCTCCAGCGTTCTCCGTGATGGTTCCTCCAACAATTTCCCTTTTCATATAATTTTGTAATTTCTCCAAAATGATTGTACTACTTGCATTCATAATTATTAGGGTTCTAATTTCTCAATTAATCAAAGTATTATTTTATTTTAGAAATTTCTTTACCCCTGGGCATGACACAAATTCTGAGTCAAGCCGGAGTCATCATCATTACCCACCAGATTAAACCAGAGAACCCTAAAAAGAAGCATTTCACACCTTTCGGGAAAAGTTGGAGGAATATAATGTATGCAAAAAAAGGGGGGAGCGCCTTGGCGTCTATTCCAACAGAATCAGACTTACGCCGGAAGAGCGCAGACATGTTCGTGGTGTTTTATTATGGCATTACTTCTTTTATCACAAGAATCACATGCAATCATATGAAGACACACCACTGTGCCTGAGAAGACTCAGATGCAGTCTTAATGAAAGATTTGTCTCAAAAATAACATAAATAAAAACCCTTATTCAAACAAGTATAAAGACCTTGAACTCAGCCGCCACTGAGCACAAGGAGAAAATATTCACAAATTACGAGGAAATACTCGAAAAGAAGAAAAGGGAAGGAACAGAAGATTTAGTCATCAAGGAGATCGACTGTGTCTTCTCCACCGCTGAAGTTTGCTTCAATGTCATCATCGTGGGTCGCTTCTTCCTTCGGGTTTGCCTCAGCTTCCACTTCGGGTATTTCTGCAACAACGTTCTCCGCTTTGACAACATCCTCAGTTGAGACAACTTCCATACCTTCTCCAAGGGCCACTGCAAAGATTGTGCTAAAAACCTTTGGGTGCTCGGGTTCATCCGTGTCAGAATTGAGGATTATTACACCATCACGGATTGCATAGTCACGCATATCTCCCTTTGGAGGCAATTCATTTTCAACCCTTCGCCTCTTCAGCCGTGCCGCAAACCTCTCGCTCTTGCACTCTCCGGTAGTAGTAGCGACGCTTCATCATGCCGCCATTTCTCCTCCCTATCGATTGTAACCAAGAGAGTATGAATGCGTTCTCGAGCGATGCGCAAGTGTAGAACAGACATACCCCGTATAACACGATCAACCTCGCGAAGCGGAAGATCAATTATAGCCATCACCTCCTCGAATGTGCCATCAGCCTCAGGTTTATTGACTTCGAAGCTCCTTTCTGGAGAAGTACCAGAGTAGTCCTTGCCGGCTGCCTCCATAAAATTCTACGAAGAGAGAAGGAGATGTTTCTGCGATGGGAAAAGAGTTTTGGGATATTCTTTATATTTCACAAACCAGCGAGACCCTGGGAAGATAAGGAGTCTTTACTTATCGTCTATAAATGTTATAAATACGGGATAGTGATCGGCAATGATTATCAGATATATTTGAAGGTAGAAACCGTGCGGTGAGAGGAAACACATCTAGTCGGGCCAGACTGGGGACTTAATTATATCAATGTTTGGTCGTGGGAGAATATGAGCACAACATGCCCACGCCCTCGTTCGAGCAAAGCAAGCCCAGTTCGATCGAAGCAGGCGCAGCAGCCGTTTAGTCGAAGGCACAACAGCCCCATGTTCGAGCAAAGAAGGCTCTCAACCGAAGCAGACATAGCAAGGTCGATCGAAGCGATCAAGGCCGACACTCGAGCGGAACAAGCACGAAAGCGGTGCTCTCGACCAAGCGTGCACGGCCCACAGTCGGGGAAAAAAGAGCAAGCCCCACGATTCGAACGAAGCAAGCAAGGGAAAGCCAATGTTCAAGGCAGCACGGCAGGGTCGACGTTCAACAAGCATGCACGGTGGGCCCATATTTATTCAAGTTTGCACGCATCATGACACGGTTTTCTATGGGCAAAGGAGTGAACGGGTTTATCCATGGGAATCATGTCTACGAAGTTTTTTAAGTTATAACCTAAGGCTAGGTTTTGCATGCAACGATGGAAAAAGAAGCAAAAACAATATATTCATGGGGTTCGTGGTTTGTTTTACTGAGCAATCCTAGCAATATTGACGACTTTGCTATTGGAATTAATCATGGCATATTTTGCAAAGAATATCGCCTATAACAGGATGGTTTCTCTCAAAGAAACAAAGGGTTTACCTAAGAATTAGGGTTTCTACCGGAAAAAAAAAAACTGTGAATCACCTACCTCGTTGACGGATGGATGACAGAAACGGCAGAAAGATCCAGTGTCGACGGTGGTGGCGTCAGCAGCAGCAGCAGTGGCAGCAAAGCCAAGGATGGGAGGAACTAGACGAATAATAAAAGAAATGAGGAAATAAGGAAAATATGAGGGTTAGCATCCCTTTTATACACAAATAATTGGAGAATCCTAGTAGAAGAAGGATTCCTTTGTTAACTCGAACGCCCAAGGAGGAAACCGGTCCCACCAAGGCTGCACGCTCACACTGGTACGCTCATATGGACAATTACGAGCGGTCAGTCGAAGATCCTCCTGGTAAACTTCCTTTATCTTATCCTCTTACGTTGTATACGTCACCATCTAATGCCCACCCCACGATAGTGTAACCATCATATGCTAGGCAGGGGACTTAATGTTGATGGTAGATTTTGGTTCAAAGGCTAAAATCGTAAAGCCAAATTTAATGTGCTAACATCCTGCAGAGGATAAAGTTTGTTTGATAAGTGATGAGTACCTCTTCGCTTTATTAATTCACCTAAAATGGAGCATGTAGCAACAATCACAAATATTCGTGAATTAAAATACACAAGATTCATCCAGGATGGAGCATGTAGCAACAATCCCAATTACCCTGTGAATTTTTAGCATTATTTATAATGCATGAATTGCCTTGTATTTCCTGTGCTGTTCTCAGCAGGACTCTCATTATTGGTGCGGCATGATGACTGATTGTTACTCTCAGCAGAGTAACATGAATATCCAAGTGTCAATAGTGATGTATGCACGATATACTCGTACAGGCTACATCTCTCGGTGTGTTATATTATCCCGATTGAGCATATTTAATTTCCTAAGGGAAATGTGGACTGTCCATATCGGGTCTCGAAACGATCACGGCCACGCGCAGTTGACCGCATGATTTAACCAGCCTAGACGAGCCCTAGCAGGAGCAGGCTATCGCCGTGATGACCACCGACGGGCCTATTTATTCCCTGGCCGGTCGAACATTACGCTTCACTTCCCAGCGTTCCAAAACGCCATCCCAAAAATAGGGTGGCCGCGTTGCTTTGGAAGAAGCTCGAATGAGCAAGACTGCTTAAGACAGTCTCAAAATGATCGTGATCGTCCAACTTTACTAGCCTGATTGGACGGCTCAGATCGCACCATGAAAGATGGAGGAGGCGCTAGTACGCACATTAGTGGGCCCACTCTATCCCTACCTGATCGATTTGCTCACGACGTGGACATGCAGCCACGATCGCTTTCCCGAAACATGGCTGGTATGATGCTTTGCAAGCATCACAAAAATTCCACTAATGTCTTAAATTGATCACGACCATCCAACTTCGCCAGCATGTTTGGATGGCTTAGATTGCGCCTAAGACCATTAAAGAAGTGCACACACGTTCACTGTCGGCCCAACGTTGGCCCCACACGATCGGTTCCTCCAAAAGAGGATCATAACTTTCCAAACCGTTTGGCCAAAATCGTGTGTACGTGCTGTTTTGAAAACCCTAATTAGGGTTCGCGGCGCTGTATAACTGTCGCAGTTCGATCACGACCATCCATCTTTGCAAGCTTGGATGGAGGGTATAGATATAGACTTAAAAGGTCCCAAGCATGTCAGCATGATCACCGTAGGCCCACCTTTGCGTGGATCCGGGTCGGCCTAGGCAGACTAGGACTCGATGACCTCGAAACGCGCGCCCGAAAGTTGCATGCTGAGCGTCTTCCAAATCCTTTGCAGCAATGGATTTCTGCCGCTTCGATCTCGACCACTCACCTTTGCCGGTCAAATTAAGTGGCGTAGATCGCACCTTCATGAGACAAAGAGGTATGGGCATATACACCGGCATGCCGTCTACACGCATGCCTGGTCGGCCCCACCAAAACTTGTGCCCAAACTCGGATTCGGTCAAGCATAGGAGTGATGCTCGCGCACTTCTTAAAACCCTAAAAATCCATCAACGTTCGCATATGAGGGTCTTAACCCATCTCGTCCGTCCAATTTCGCTAGCTTGGTTGGACAGCCTAGGTTGAAAGCTAGACGACCAAAGTGAGGCATCCCGATGATTACTATCCGCCACTCTTCCATATGGAGTGATCGGCCAGAGATTGCTCGCCCATGCAGCCTCCAAACGATCACTCGAAGATGTTAGGACGTGATGCTATTTTAAGACGCTTGGTCCGCAACTTATTCGGTCAGGATTTAAAACATCGATGCTTCATACATGCTGATTGTTTGCGATACATTACATGCATTGAGCATACACGATATTTCATAAATAACAAATCCTTAGTTATTTTAGCATCACATGCTACTTTCTACAAATGGGTTCCACGATCCACTCATTCGAGACATCAAACATGTCACAAACCGGGGATACTTTCCGGGGTATTGGTCAGCGGTTTTGGTGCGGTGTGCAACGCGCCATCACAAGAATGTGTCAAGAGGCATGGACGGTTAGCGATGGTGAGGGAAGTGGGCTAAGACGTGATTGTGCAATCACCCACACGACCCCACTACACCATCACTCATCTTCCTCCACTTCCTACGAGATGAGGGTTTGCGCTCAATGACTTGTATAATAGGTCCTTTGCCTATTTCCAAACAACGCAGACAAGTACAAAAAACCAAGTGTTGTCATTCGTATCCAGAAAACACCAGAGCTGATAGCTTACATCATTGCAAGCCAGTTCCTCTCTCTGATACAAGTCATAAACAACCAACACCTTCACAATCTCAACACCTTCTTCGCTTCCCTTCCTAAGATCAACCCCATCTCCTTCACTTTGTGACCGAAGCAAGTCTGGAACAGCCATTTCTTGGTTTAGGCCAGAATTGTATAGATTGATCTCTCGAATCAAAAAGCACTCCCGTGCAGTGCATTTGTTTAGGGTTTGGATTCATTTCTCATCCACACACACCCAAAATTACCGAAACCAGCAGAAATAGTTTTCACCCATAAACAAAGGTACAGTCGCGTTCCTTACGTCTCTAAATACCAACAGGACTCTACGCACTTGATTCCCTTAGCTGATCTCACCCACAACTAATTAAGAGTTGCTATGACCCGAAGTCGAAGACTTAATAAACAAATCTGTCTCCCACATAAAAGTCTATTTTGATAGATAAATCTGTCTCCCACAGATATACCTACAAAGTTTTTGTTCCGTCTTTTGATAAATCAAGGTGAACATGAACCAACTGATAATCCGGTCTTATATTCCCGAACAACATCCTAGAAATATCAATCACCTCACAATAAATTAACTAAATGGTAGTAGAACAAGTTATTGTGGAATCACAAAGAATGAGACGAAGAGCTTTGTGATTACTTTTTATATCTTACCTATCGTAGATAAATCTCGAGCAAATATTAGAGAAGAAAATACTCAATATGATATAACAAAGTAAGATAAGAAAACGCAACTACAGAGAAAATAGTTGGGTCTGGCTTCAGATCCCAATGAAGTCTTTAAGTCGTTAACCTATAATGGTTTTAGGAAAAACCTAGGTTAAAGGAGAATCGACTCTAGTCGCAACTAGTATCATTCAGGAGGTGTGGGGATTAGGTTTCCTAGTTGCTAGAGTTCTCCCTTATATAGTCTTCAAATCAGAATCTGATAATTTTGGAACAAAGCAATCAATATTCACCGTTAGATGAAACCTGATTTAAGATTCAAGCAAATATCTTTCCACCGTTAAATGAACTTATCTTGTTACACACAAATGAAATATACCTTCATTTAGATATGGGCAACCATACCTAAACGTGTATATTAAGTTGGCTCAATAACAACTAACCATGTTCATCTTAACACTTCTTGATTCAAAAGAATCAATCATGAACATTATAACCACTGTTTGCAAAGATTGCATTCCTTAATTTATAAATGTATTTTTTTATGATTATGAAATCATACTTAATCGATTTTAGAAATTGAACCACTTAAGTTTGCAAATGGGTACCCAAACTTAAGTTCCGGACATTGGTCCCAAGCTGACAGTTTGCAAACGGGTACACAAACGTTAGCTCCGGACCGAACTCAGTTGAAACCGTTTGCGAACGGGGTACGCAAACTTGCTTCCCGAACTTCAACAGTTAAATCACTTTGCGAATGGGTATGCAAACTTAAGTACCCTGAATTAAACAGTTGAATAAGTTTGCGAATAGGTACGCAAACTTAAATTCCGGTCCTCAATTCTAACAAAATAGTTCGCACACTTAGTACACAAACCGTAATGTATCCATACATGGGTTTTAGCTCATAACTCCAATTTCAATCATTGAAACATTCTTAGAAAACGACAATAGCTGTCTCACACAAACTATTAGCTTATAAGCATTTTTCAGGTGATCGAATACCAAACATTCCGAGTCTACATCAAATGACTGTTTTACATACCAGGTGATTTTCACATGGTCATCTTTTGACTTTCGTCAAGAATAATGATGAACGTAGTTAAAGCAAAAAGCTTTTCCAACACATATTTCGAGAAAGATATAAGTGAGTTAAACTTACCTCGAAATATCAAATATGTATAATGTAAAGTCTATATAGCTATACGATTTTGTCTCAATAGGAGATGGAATAGAATAGACTTCTGAGTGATAGATGATTTCAAGTCTCCACATAACTTTTGTTGATAAAGTTCTAAAATCTCCCCTTAGTAGTTCTTCATTTTCAATCGATGAACGCCGTGAAGTCTAAAGCTCACATATTTTATCCTAATTTGAGACATAGCTATAAGTAGACTAGAAATAAAGACTTATAGTTTTGACAACTAAACTTGACAAAAAATCTTGAGATAGAAACGCTTGCGAGTTCGACCGAGCAGTGATCTAACACAAATATTCGTGAACGGGATTGAACGATTTTACGAGCTCCATATCTTCTTCAGGATCTCATTCCATTTTCCAAGTTCTATTTGAATAGTGTCTGAAGTAGGAGTGGCTCAAAATTTCATGTTTCAGAAAAATGTGCTTGGGAAAGTCGTTGTCCTTATACATATTAACACTCAACGGCTAGTTATTTTGAAATTAATTCCAACAATCGTCTTATAACATTGTCCACAGAGACCAATTTTGTCCTTGCAAAATCATACAAAATTTGTGTTGCAACAATCTTTCATAAGGTAGCCCATGTAATTTGAATATTGTCAAAAATCCATACAGAAAAAGTGGCTCTTTTGTTTACAAGAATCAGATTATATGGTTTACCACAAAAACCGATTCTGGTAGGTTGTCAAAATTCTGGATTCTTTTGTTTCTCAGAATCGGTCTTTAATGTTGTAGATATAAACCAATTATAAACCATGACAAAACAAGGGAAAGAAATTCTCAGAATCGGTGTATGTGGTAAACAATAAAGACAGATTCTGAAATTATAACTTTAGGGAAAAGCTATAATCGGTTTTTATGAAGGTAAACACAAACAGATGTCAATGCAAATGACTGATCATGCGAGTTTTCAATCATATCAGCTACGTTTTCTATCTTGTGAGGAGTCAGTTAATCTTCTCATCTTCGAGATATCATTGCTCTCTTATGATCTCACACCTCCACATGCGTAAGACTCGACTCTCATTTACAATTGGCATGTCTTTATCTGTGAAGGTTTCGTAAAGACCCTAATAAAACTCAGCCTCAATTCACTTCAATATACATTACTCCTACCAAACATGAATAATGAACGCTACTCGGTGGTTACTATTTACGGGTTAAGCATCAGACGGATTTCAAATTATTTTAATCATCTATCTAGTGAGCATTTGAGATCGAATCCACATGTTTGAGCTGGCCCATCAATTTTTTAACGGGCTAAAAAATTCGTTGGACATCCACAACCGTTAAATTACTATCCTGACGTTGTTATATTAGATAAAATTACAAATTTTATTGTTAAATGAAACTGATGAATTTCTTTGTTAGTATTTGATGGCTGAAATGTTAGTAAAGATTGTGCGTATTGAGTTAATATTAGAAATCATGGAAATGATAATGATAAGTCGTTTTTGTTAATTTTTTCTTATATAACTTAAAATATTATTTATATAAAAAAATTATTGGATCATCTGCATCCAACCCGTCGGATATTGGATCGGATACGAGCATTAAAATTGAAATCTATGATTATTGGATTGTATACGGATGAGGCGAAAATTTCACGATTTATAAGGAGATACCAGTCCTACTAGGGGATGATACCATTTCATCGATCCAACGGTCAGGATTGGTGGGATCTTTTCGTCCTATATGAAACGGTATCAGCCGTTAGTAGGACTGGTATCCCCCATAAATCATGGAAGATTGGACCATTCTCACCCATTGTAAAAAATAATTAAATCTGCTTTTGGGATTAGCCAAAATGTTTCAAAATAATTAAAATAAATAAATCTGGTTTTGGGGTTAGCCAAAATATTTCAAAATAAATTTCAAGCCCAACTGGTTCGTCCTTGCTTCTATAATTATCCGGTGGAAAAGTTTCGCTCTTGAAGAAATACTAAATTGTGTGCCCGTGCTTCGCACCGGGCATGTGACAGTACTTGTGGTGGAAACTCTGTGGGTTTGAAGCGATGAACCGTAAAATATATTTCGCCTGCAAGTCCCTGTAACTTCTCCATACCACTTGCGAAACAGAGACCTAGGCTCTTTATGAGAATTCAATTAGTCAACAAAATCAAGATTAAAAGTCTTTAACATTCGTAAACTGCATATATATATATATAGACTGTACACTACCATGTTCTCCCTAGAATTTTAACCTGGCCACTTTGAAGAATGTAATCTGCAAATCTCTTTGATATTTCGGACAACCAAAATCAACGGTGCAAACAGTAGCAATGAACTGTAATCTTAGTATATCTTTACATGGAGAAATTAACACACACGACGAACTATGGATCTGAACTACAAAGACATCCTTCGTATTTTCGAGAAATACATTTTTAAAAAATTTCAAAACTTTTCTTCGCAAGCAAAAAGTAGAAAACACAAATGTAGAAGAACTTGAGATGGAATAATTATCTTCCTGGCTTCCTTCATTTCAATGCTCATTGGCAGATAAGAGATTAAGTTATAAACATGAAGAAATATAGGAAGATAATTATGTAACACACATCTGAGTTTATGTTTTTCTTTGTTCCGAGTTAAGCTATACCAGTTAAACATAACTCTCTCTGGCATGGTGATTTGTTTCATCAAGGTGCCTTTGGCACGAATCTCATCAACTGCAGTAAAGAGAGAGAGGCTTTTGGTTATAGACGAAACCCTTTTCTACCGTTAACTCCTATTTTGACATGCTATGAAAATGTTCCCGCAAATAGTCCCCAAACCTTAAATAAACCATCCAATTAAATCAATAGAAGCAATAATACTTATAATAGTTATAAAATATAGCTTATGAATAGGTAAGTAAGCGATCCACAAAATGCAGAATATGTTTAGTTACTACTCGAAATAATAGAACTTGCTGATGATGAAGAAGATTTCTGATTGTCTGCATGCACCATTGATATTTAATTACTAAAATAATTATTTTAAGCCATTTAATTCACTCACTTTCTTAACTCCGATCAGGAATTCATATTCCAGTGATAGATCGGAACTCAAACTAACAACACATATATAATTTAGAAAAAGGCTCTGAACTTTAAAGAGGGTTTGAACTCCAAAGTTTGAGAGTCTCTTCTTCAATTATGCATAAACAAAAGTCAGAAGAACAATGTAAAAAGAGAGAATGAGAAACATGCAGTCATTAAAAGCATTAAATTGAGTTAACAATATGATCAATGTGATGCTTGCTTTGTCTTATCATCTGCATTAATTCATTCAATGGAACTTACTATTCTGGATGGTGTTGTAACATATTGCTCTTCAACGCCTTCAAATTCCTCGTCGACGAAGTTGTTCTTTCGGGTTCATGTTGTTTCGGCTAAGGTACTGTTCTGCAATTTAATAAGTAAAGAAATCAGTTCCCTTTCTCTTAAAAAAGGCTCAAATTTAAAGTTGAATGAGACAAAATAATGTATTGATGAAAGTATACTCATAAAAGTAATTGATGTCAAATAAGAAGTTGAATTTCATTAAGAAGGAAAAATTGTAAACCAAGAAATCACAAACTTCACCAGCTTTAAGAAGTGCAATTGATTGATCTTCGACCTCACAAAAGCAATTGATGTCAAATAAGAAGTTGAATTTCATTAAGAAGGAAAAATTGCAAACCAAGAAATCACAAACTTCACCAGCTTTAAGAAGTGCAATTGATTGATCTTCAATTGTAACATAAGGAATAATAGGTCATGTTTTCATGCGGCATAAAGAGTGAATACAGCGGAACCATCCCTAAAATTTGAATCCACAAAATGAGTATGTAGAACACTAATGAATTGAACATCAAAATTACTACAAAAAAGAAGAATTTTGTAGGCGAAAGTTAGAAAATTGTATATGAACTTAACACCAAGTTTATGAAGAGGAGAGCAGAAAATCTTCTACGTATGTTTAAAATTTACTAAGTAATATTCGGACATGTCCACCCTAAAATTAGACCCCCACAATGAACTGAAACCCTATAATCGATTGGAAGATATAAAGATAAAAAAATCAAAAAGTTTCTTCTGGATCCTAAGCAGAGGATATATTACCTGTCAAATCCACAAACAGGACGTCCTGCTATTGGCGAAAGCGAACAAAAAAATCAGCTGTCTCTAAGATTTGATTACAACTTATGAGAAACCGACCTCCATCAATCCACCGTACATAATGAGAAGCCTTGATGTGCAGCTACATCCACCATGACTTTCTATATTACATAGTTTCAAATGGCAAAGATGTAATCCATAGAAAAACCAAAAATAAGGGTTATCAGTTATCACGTTGATTACAGTTATTGATATTAAACCCAAAAATCAAAACATAAATAATTATTGTGTAACTAAATGGAGTTCTGAAACTCGTTGGATGAATACAGTAAAATACATTGAACAAAACAAACAATCATAAAAGTATCCGACATTCGGTTCACACTTGCTTGATTAACATCTAGTGCCAGAATTTCGAGATAGTCGAGCATCAACCGAAAAATATATCATACAAAGCAATCAGGACAAAATCAAGAAGAAGAATTTCTAGGGATTGAATTCTCAGAGAATCAATAGCAGAAGAAAGAAACCGAGAGAGAAGTTTCTCAATTCTATGATTATAAATGAAAAGCTCAGGTACTATCTTTTTCTACATCAAAACCAAGCGGAGAGCATTAGGAAACATAAATAATGACGGAAACAAAGTTATATCGGGAAACCCAACGGTTGGACGGTCGTCTATGGGAATAGATTTTCGTGGATTGATGAAAGTATTGTCCACCTTGACGGTGTTACTAACGATTGGTTAAATATTTGGTGTAGACACGGTGTAAGAAATTAATTAGGCTAAAAATCTAACGGAAGTGTCGTCCACCTACTTTTTTTTATTGATGGCGTTACTAACGAACGGTTAAATACTTGATGTAAATCAAGTGTAACCAAATTTTTATGCCAAGTGTCCTCACCATATCTTCTATATTAGAAAAGGCCTATTTCGACCATTGATAAACGAGGGTTTATTGTGAGAGCTTTATTCGTGGAGGGGGAAGATTTCCTCCTTGTATAAAAACACTTTCCCGCTCTCATCATGACTCTCTCTCGCGGGCGAGAAACCTTTGAACCGATGTACCTGCTTGAAACTAGCGTCGCAACCACAAACCAACAGGTATGAGATTATTAGGTTTGCTTCTAATTTAACTAATTTGATTTCAATCATCAAAATTATGGTTTTTTTATTGATTTTTAGGGCTTTTTTTTGTTTTGTTTTAGAGTCATATGTAGATTCTGGATTTAGGGCTTGGGATATCTTATTCCTTCGCTATGCTGATTAGGTCTTGTTCTGTTGTGGTGTGTACTGTTTGTATTTACACATTGATGTTTTTCTAAGTATAAAATTTCTTGTCTGAATTTAGGTTTTGAGTTTGAAGAAAGAAGAAGAAGGTGTTTGATTGAATTCTGCAATGGAAAATTCATCTCCTGTAACAGAAAAGATGCGTGAGCTTAAGCTGAACGAAACAGATAAAGATTTGGCACTACGTAATCGTAATCCACATATAATCGAATGGGAAGAAGAGTGTCATAGGTATGTATATATGTTCTTTCTTAATTAATTCTATATTACCATTGATTAACTGTTATTTATGCAAATTGAGTCCTTGAATTTACAGAAGTTGGCAGAGTCGGAGCCGGAACATTCTGAAGTCCTACAAAAGAAAAGGTGTAAAATATGTAGCGACGCCTGGTGTTGTGGGTTCTCCTTCAAAGTGGCCTCTTTCTGAGCCGCCTCGGGATCTTGGTCCATACACTGACTTAGTAGAGAATTACAAGAATGACAAAGTGGTGAGTTGTTCATTGTTAGGCTTCACAGAAATTACGAGATATGCATAAGCACTTGGTTAATGGAAAAGTTTTTTTAAGTTAACTGATATGGACTCTATTTTTCTCTAAGTTGTTAGATTTTATAATCATAAATAGTTGATAGATGAGATGACATTCATGCAATCATTGATATGGAAACAAGCTGTAAATGTATTCCAGTCAAATCATCATGGTAAATCCCTAGTCAGATACTAAACATAGGCACATCATGTACTAGTTTTATAGATGACCTTGGTACTCATCACAGTTCCATCTTCATATTACTAAATTTTGACTCCGTGTGAACTGTTTCCCGTCTTTTTGCTTATGTAGCAGCCAATTGGAATGGCATCCAAATATTTAACATAAACTTTTTGTTATGACGTTTGCAGGAGATGGCCACTCCGAGGGGGAAGTATAAAGAAGACATATACATTGGAAACCATACAACCGTTTGGGGTTCTTGGTGGAAAGATCATCAGTGGGGTTACAAGTGTTGCCAACAGGTTACAAGGAACAGTTATTGCACAAGATCTGCTGGAGTTGAGGTGGTTGAATCAACTACTGATCTCATGGAAGCTAAGGCTGATAGGTTTGAGGATGTCGAAGCTTTCTTAGGTGAGTACTTCAGCTATGCCAATCTTCTTAGGTGTTTACCGTTTATATATACACATTGATGCATTTCTAAGTATAATATAATCTGTCTGAATTAAGGTTTCGAGTTTGGAGAAGAAGCAGAAGGTGTTTCATTGAATTCTTCTATGGAAACCTCATCTTGTGAAAACAAAAAGATGCGTGAGCTTAAGCTTATGAAATCTAAGCTAAAACAATTAAATTTTCCACGACGTAATCCACATATACCATGGAATAGGGAAGAAGAGTATGATAGGTATATCTTTTTTAATAATTCTGTATTACCATCGATTTATTAGTACTATATTTTGCTTTTATTTATGCAAATCAAGTCTTTGAATTCACAGAAGTTTGCGCTTTAGTGGAGATCATGATGTGAACATGAGCATTCTGAAGTCCCTCAAAAGAAGAGGGATAGTATATTTGCCTACAACGGAACTTGTCGTAAAGAATGACAAAGCGGTGAGTTGTTACTTGTCGGCTTCATAGATATATTAGACACCGATCCTAATGAAAAGTTTTTTCTTACGGATATTGGTATGGACTATAGTTTGCTCTAAGTTGAGATTTCATATATGCTTGGTAGATGAGATGAGCCATTCATGCAATTATCGATAGGGAAAACAGATTGTTAATGTATTCACCAGTCGAATCATCATGGTCAATACCTGGTTAGATAGTTAACATAATCGCTCATCCCGCTTCTTTGTATTATAGATGACCTTGTTACGCACCACAATGACATCTTCATATTAATATTGATTCTTTGTTAACTATTGTCCATCTTTTTGCATATGTAACAGCAAATTGGAACGGCTTCGAAATATCTGACATAAACATTTTGTTATAACATTTTCAGGAGATGGCTATTCCGAGGGGGAAGTATAAAGAAGACATATGCACTGGAAACCATACAACCGTTTGGGGTTCTTGGTGGAAAGATCATCAGTGGGGTTACAAGTGCTGCCAGCAGTTTACGAGGAGCACTTATTGCACAAGAACTGCTGGAGTTGAGGCGGTTGAATCAACTACTGATCTCATAAAAGCTGATGCTGCAAGTCATCAGAAAAAAAGAAGACTGGCTAGGTTTGTGGATTTGGATGCTTTCTTAGGTGAGTACTTGAATCCTGCCTCTCTTCTCAATGCATAAATACTGAAGTTTCTTACAAAAAACCCACTGCAGCAGAGCAGCTTGTTCCATGCAGAGTTATAGCTGTTCTTTCTTACACTTGTTTCTGTCACACATTGGTAGAGGACGCACCTCTTTCAGAACAGTGTATCGAGAGTCTTTTTGGCTGCTCCTGTATCCAGCTATACTTGAGTCTCTATTTTTTCTCATCCGATTGTTATGCTCCATACTTATGTTGTGGTATTTGCAGCTCGTCGTCGTGGAGTTGTAGCTCGAGAAGCTGGGCTTCCACCTGCTGAGGTTGTTGGATGGGGGAAGGAAATCAATCCTTGTTTCTCTTAGTGTCCGTCTTCTGCAGCTTTGGGCCACGGGGTTCTGGTTAGTTTGGCTCTTTGTAATGTTTTCTAGATTAACTGCTTGTTTGGACCAGAGATTCTGTACCTGTATTTTGTTGGTGGTTGTCATTTATACTGATATATCTATGTGCTTCGTATTTTCAGGGGTGCATGTATGAAGAAGTTTTAGATGCATTCTACGATGCCTTACTAGATGTAGCTTTGCATCAAAGCTCCATCTTTGAAGAAGTCAGTGTGGTTGTTGTTTCTTTCTTTCCCTCTTTGAACTTTGTTTATTAGGGATTGTTAGAGAAGTGAAATCATTCTGGTTCGTGATTAGGATGTGATTTATACTCGTCCTGTAGAACATGTATCGCATGATTAGAATGGTAGTTGTTTCGTTCATGGTGTTATCATCAATGCTTATGGAAATTTATAATTTTCAGTCTGAGTAGCACTGTTTTTATCCTTTGATCCGGCATTAGAATGCTAGGTGGCCTTAAGTTTGAACCCTCATTTGGGGCATACATAGAAATTTTGGGGCATACATATGGATAACCCTAACTAGTGTCAGTATGGGGTGATAAGGGGTGTCTAATGAGTGGTTAAGTTACTTAAATACCCTTGATTAATTAATTAATTTTTAATATTAACTTTTTTAGTTTACTTTTTTTATAAATTTTTTTTGAATTTTTTTCTTTTAAAAAAGGCGTCGCAAAGGGTATTATTAATCATAATCGAAATTAGGAACAATATCGAGTGGAGAGTAGGGTTGGGAGCCTATTAAGAAATTGCGCCCACCTTTTTGAATAGCTACTCCAATCTTTTGAAAAAGAGAAGGGCTATTTTGCGTTTCTTCCCCTCCCAAGATCGCTAATTAGCGTTTCCTCCCCAAAAAGATTGAAATTAGTGTTTCCTCCTATCGTTAGCTTTTCCATCCAAAACTCAGTTAGCTGAGTTGGCAAAAGTATAGACGTGGCAAAAGAGATACACGTGTCGCATGGATTACCCAAAATACCCCTTCTTCTTCTTCAATTCATTAAACCCAAGTCCCAAATCCCATTTTTTCCTAAACCCAATTCTACTGTGAAACCCAATCGTCTAGTGCAGAGGAGGTGAACTCCTTATCAATGATCATCTATCAATGAAACATAGAATTACCCATTCGAATTGGTTAAGCAAGAAACAATTTCAGGGAAAAACTCTTCATTAACATCTCTAATTGAATGCCAAATTACAGAAGTTGGATGGGTTTTCAAAACCCATATACTACCAACAACTCCTACAAGATCACCATCAATACTTTTAATTTAAATCATTCAAAACAGTAACATTGCAATCATCGTACGTGTGGCAAATGAAGAGGATGAGCAAGTAATAGTAACAGCATACCTTCCCAAGTGTGTTTTCCAAACTTGGGGTCATGCAAAATTGCAAACCTTGTTACTCCAGAGAATCCATTAGAGGTATAAGAACATTACCACTTTGTGTAAGATTAATTGCCGATGATCAATTAAATCCATGTTTGATTGTTATTGAGAGAGGAACCGAGAACCACTGAAAGAGATTAGATCGAGATGAAGAAAGAGATAGAATATAAGAATTTGGACGTCTATTGTGCTCGAGAGATTAGCTGATGGCAATGAATGGCTTTGCTGTGATTCCGAGTTGTTGGTAGCGAAGAACAAATAAGAAATTGATGAGGGTTCGAAATTAGGAGGATGTTGGGTTTGATGTTGCTGCTATCGATTTGAAGAAGAGATTGAACTCAGGAAGATGATGACCACCAACAGATTCCGACCTGCCGTGTTATTCATTAAAATCAATCATCAATTTATGACAACAATCTTCTTCTGCGCCTTTGTTAACTTGTAAATCATGTCCTAACCCATCGAAACAACATCGATTTGACCATCAGTAGCATCGATTATTCTTTTTGATTCGGGATTCAGACTTGACCTGAACTGATATCCTCATCCGACGGACGAATGGGAGAAGATTTTGGATTGTGAGGTATAAGGTTATTTTGGGTAGTTTACTAAAAAAGGAAATTATTTTTGCCACACATGCATAGGTGCTGACTCAGCTAACCAAGATTTGGATGGAATACCTAACGATAGGAGGATTCACTAATTTCAATCTTTTTGGGGAGGAAACGCTAATTAGCGATCTTGGCAGGGGAGGAAACAAAAAATAGCCCAAAAGAGAATTACCTATCTTATAGTTAGCATCGTAGTTAGATAAACAGTTCTTCATTCTATTTAGAAAAATAATAAAATCTTCTCCCAACTCACCTAGTGTTGAGAAGGCTAAAACACCAAAGCTAAAACCATGAGTTGTGTATTTGTCTAAATACTTGGTACTTTTGCGACTAATAGCCGCAGAAATAGCATGTCCCGGTGTGAAAATACGAAAACCATCGCTCGCAAACGGTGAGACTCCGGTGACATCAAGGCAAGTGTCTTGCTCATTCTCCCAATTATATACGAGAATATCTGCTAGTTTCAAACCCTTTCCATCATCCAAAAAAGGCAATGCGACTTCCTTTCTAGCGACAATACCATATTTGTAACATACGTCCATAACCACATCACAGACTATATCATGTCTAAATTTTGGACCAGCCTGATGCGCACAATGCATGGCATGATCGCCAAAGACGTCCATGGTACGACTACAGCATGGGCACACACTGTACTCGGAAAAGGGGCACACCCAAACGGTATTGGAGAATAGCGCGAAACTGTCGGGGACCAAGGTTCTGGTTAAGGCCTGCAATGGGGATAGCCTTAAGAAAGTCCGACACATGAGCCATCTGATTGCTCTGCCATAAAACCACTTCTCTAGTGGACAATGCAAAATTTTTGGGCAAATCTCTCTTGACAACAACAAAGTAACGTACTGCCAATGCTTTCATAGATTGTGGGGCAGTATATTGGATGTTGAAAGTAGAAGATGTAAGTCCACAGGTTTGCATGTAATGATTGAGAGCCGTCTGGAAAACAGAGCTCAAAGATGGCACATCTGTGTTGTTTAGAATAGTTGACTGCAGAGCTTGAGTCTGTATGCAAGATGCTAGATAGAAGTATTGGTTTGTATCATCCATCGTGTATACTCCCAGTCCCCCATCTTTGATTGGTAATGTAACTAACCTTTGCTGAAGAGGTCCAAAACCATCATCATCACCTGTAATAAGATGTTGCAAGTATTGAAAGAGGTGATTATCATAGTAAGTGATTGCAGGACCAAGGACTTGAGGGTTGGTAGTGCGGAGGGTAAAATAGAGCTTGGAAACGCCAGTGCAGCTGCGTAGAAGAAGAAGCTCGCATTGCGGGTCTTTTAATTTCTGAACACAGTTCATTAAGTGCAGAGTTTTATCAACTCTGGACATCACAAGATCACTATAATATTAGAATCAAGGCCGATTGGTCCACCTAACAACTTAACTCCCCCATGGGCTCTACCAATATTGCTCGGAAATATACCATCAGCAAAACTCCTAGGATCTGGCGAAGGCCAAAATATACTTGTCTTGTTGATGTTTAAGAATAAGCCCCTGATGCCACCTTCATTTTGTATAATTTTAAGCTCCTTATATACTTCCAAAGTATCTCCGACGATGGTGCCATCATCGAGATACCAAGCATGCAAGTCAAGGGTACACTGCGTAGCGATCTTACTGACGAGTGGGTGGAGGGTGAATGCGAAGAGCAAGGGACCGAGTGGGTCACCTTGCCGCACACCCTGAGAAGAGGACAATGTTGATTCGCCGTAGTATAATCTTGCTGGATGTGTGTAACAGAATTCCACCCATTTTGCAATACTAGGACATTTACTCCTCAGTTCCTGAATAAGAACAGTCCTACTAACTAGGTTGAAAGCATACCTAAAGTCAATGAGGAGAATAGATAGGTTAGATTGTGTACCTTTGAGTTCAAGTAATCTATTGGCCGAGTGCATAATACCTTCTCCTCCACACGGAATTCCAACACCAAATTGGTGATCTCCCAGATATGTAGTCATAGCTTTGCACACGGAACTGGAAGCTAACTTAGAGCATAGTCGCCTCCAAATGGTGCCAATGGCAATGGGTCTGATTCCTCCACCAGGTTTAAGGAGGGGTATGAGAGGCGCACTAGAAACGAATTATCCTAACACAGGGGGACATTTGCCGACAAGCCATAAATTCACCACTCCGGCTAATGAAGCAAGAAGATCGTCTGACACTGCTGCAGCAGATCCACTTAAAGCATCTAGTATATGTTGAGCACGGAGTCCATCCATTCCACAGGAGCTACCTTTGGGAAAACTCCTAATGGCTTTCAATACTTCATTGGAGTCAACATATATAGGAGGGAAATCAATCTCACCTGGGGTATAATGAGAGGAGATGCATGAGGATGTTTCTGTTGAAGCTCATGCAATGTGTCTTCATGATTTGATGTCACTCCTTTAGAAGAGAGGATTCTAATGGAAGCTGTGTAGTGGCGGAAACTAAGCTTCTTTTTGCAAGCCTCTATGTTGGTTTTTGGTTTCTTCTTACAATGTTTTCTGCTTCTCTGAATATCCTTGTGGGAATCTAGCAATTGTTGAACCAAAGAAAGACATCCATTGGGCTCTTTCCATTTCATCAGAGCCTGATTAATTGACTTTGTTTGCAGCCTCTTTCTAACCCCTGATCTTTCTTCCATGTTGTTCTTTGGGATATATAGGCTAAGGGTGCATACAGGAAGCAATAAGAGCTCTAGCCACACAGATACTTCATTAGGACGTGTCAGGACCCTGTCAAGGGAAGCTTTTAAACATCTTGAGAAATTGAGTCTGCACAATGGCGGAATGCTCGAAACTGTAGTGAACTGTTTCTTAAAAACCAAGTCCAGCATATTGATAGAAAGACCCACCGATACATCGTCATTAGTTGCAGCTTATTCATTGTTGGATGTATTACCTGAATTGAAATTGTTATTGAAGGTTTAAGGTTTCTCAACACCATACAACAAAAAGTCAGCACTTCTGCCATTAAATGGACCAGCCAAAACGCCACCCTCATGGTCTCTGCACCGCCTCTTCCAAGAATAACATTGCATGCATGGAAAACACAACCACATCCGTAGATTTTTCAACAACTTTTCCCAAGCATGGAACACCCTGGCATCATTGCGAATCCGTTCTCTGCAGATAGATATTCCGTTCCGAATAGAAAAATGCATGTCTTGTATATGCTTGATTATGGAAGTCTTAGCATACCCTCTCCCATTCACACCATCCTGACAATCTTCATGGTACTTGTAAGGACAATGACATACTGTGTCATCATCCGATTCATTACCATTACCCGCATCTTGCTCTGAGAAAGTTGCAGGGAGATCAACAGAGGAAGAAGAACCACCTCTTGTTGCAGGAGGATCAACAGAGGAGGAAGAACCACCTCTTGTGAAATTGTGTAGATCAGGAGATGGGTTTATACTTATAGGTGGGGTTAACCTAACAGAGGGTTCATCAGTGCAGCATTGAAACCCATTAACAGTTTGATTAACAAAACCTTGAGAGGTGGGTCGCAAACATTGTGTCTTACTAGACATAGTAACCCTAGGCATGGTGAAGCACAGCTAACTAATGCACAAATAACTAGTTAATCAAAGTTTCAAAGGATGGGACTGTAAGAATTCACAACAAAATGAAAACTTATAATATCATACACTGAAACACTAACTAAACAATCACAAAGAACTGGGTAATGTCCCAAAGCTGAACAATCAAAACCACTGCTACTCAACAAGAAATCCTTTAGAGAGGACTTCAGCACACAACAAGACAAGGAAAAACTAACCCAATGAAGAAATTTAAGCAGCAAATTATGATCCTTCAATCAATTCCCAGAAACCAAACCAGCTTATTCAAATCAACCACCTAAACCTACCTCAGAGTTTTCAAATTTGCTTAAGGAAAAGGCCACCACAATATCTGTGACATCAATCAACACACAAAGAACCCACTTATTGAAATCAATTTCATAACCCCTAACTCCAGATTCTTCAAATTTGCTCCATGAAAAACCCCAAATCAATTTCTTCAAACACTCTCTGAAACAAAGAAAACCCCACTTCCTCAAAAGAATCGACGAAACCCTACTTTAGAATCTTCAAACATTACTCAGGGAAAACCCCTAAAAACTGATTCTTTAATCCCACCAACAAAAACAACAATCCTCTAAAATAAACCATACCAAATTCAACACTAAAAATTTCCTTGATTCAACTAAAACACTGCGAATCTACGAAACACTTTCAGAAAAAGCCCTAACTTGTAGATCGATTCTCGACAGAAAAAGAAATGAATAACAAAACAAAAGAGAGGGCAAGAGTACCCTTAACTTTTATCGACGAAATACCACTTGACGAACTGAGAAGTACAAACCTCAAAAACCCAGAATGAGAACAGATTGATAGAACACCTAATTGAATCTTCAAACAGTGAAATCAACGGAAAGAAGAGAAAGAAAAAACAAATGGGACTTTGGATGAAACAAATAAAAAAAAATTGCATGGAATTTAATTATTTTTTTTAAAAAAAAATTAATTTTAATTTTTTTTTCTTATTGCATGGAATTTTTTTTTACGAAAATTACAGAGCAAAGTTCGGCTAACAATAAAATCAAAGCTATCAGCCGAACTTCTCTTTTTTTTTCATCCTGAAAGTGTCGATGAACAGTTCGGCTGATAATTAAACACGAAGATGTTAGCAGACTTCACTTTGTGAAAAATAATATTAAGTTCGGATGTCCTATTTTTTTTATCGAATATTCCGAACCTAGGTATGTTTTCGAATCACAGGAATCATTAGTGATTTCCATGTGAGGAAATTATCATCCTTGAGTTTAAGATGAACAATACTAGTTAATTGATGAACATGAATCATATAAATTGAGTTAGATGTAGGATTTTCCATTGTAGCAGTAGAGAAAGATGATGAATAAACTGAAAAGATGAGTGATTACTAAAAGAATTTTCAGAAAATAATTGAAAGATTAGGAAAGAACCAAGAAATTTAAATCAAGTTTTTTTTTTTTTTAGAGATGAAGATCCATATGGCTCTGATACCATTGAGGGATTGATGAAGAAAGGGAAAGATTCTCATTAACTCAAACAGAAGAGTAATTACTCTTTAAGTACAGACAGAATTCAGGTATACAGGCTGTCAAAGACAACTCACAGTTGTACTAGCATAAAACACTAAAGGCATACAGGTTATTCATTACAGGCTCTCAGAATAGTTATAATAGAAATAATTGTCTTTCATTTCACTAGATATTAGATGGCAGAAACAAAAGCAGTCCAAGTGGATGTGGAGTTTGCTAAAACACTGATCTTGCCTAAAGTGAGAATAGAAGGTGATGCCACAAATCTGACTAAGGCTATATCAGGAGATGTCAGAGATATTCCATGGAGTATTCCTTATATGGTTCTAAAAACTCAGTCCTTCACTCTGAAAAATTACAATTTCAGTCAGTCCTAAAATTGTAAATTTTAGCTCATACTTTGTCAATTTGCTATGCACAATAACATTGAAGGGTGGTGGAACCGTAGAATGCCATCTCTCCTCCTAGTTGTATTTTTTTGAAACCTCAACTTGAATGTTCATGTATTTTCGAAGCCCTGAAGCCCCAAAAACTTTTTTAAATGGGGACAATTATTTGTAACCCAAATTTTATTTTTTGTATACTAAAAACCCACCACTGAAATATCATATATATGTTGAACCCATAATTATTTATAATATGACATAAATTACAAAATTAACCTTTTATCTAAATAAAATTAATAAATTTTTTAGGGGGGAAAACAAACAACCATGATTATCAGTTTGTCACCATTAGTAAAAGTGGCGTAATTAGTAAAAAAAAATTTTCACTCGCACGATATTGGTGAATTTCCAAATATGTCAAACAATTGAAAAGATTCAACTTTTACAAACAAGGCGATGTTGGTGAAAAACCAAGATCGATACATTGTGAAAACACAAATTTTCATCTTTTTTCGCCCCAAAAAAAAGGGCGTCCTAGGAACTTATATGCAGAAAGTGAAAACTCCAGTTTACCACTAATAAACAGATGAAAAATCAAATTTTTACTCGACAAACCGGTGAAAAGACAAATTTTCCCACAAAACACAAATGTGAAAACACGATTTTTCACTTGAATATGCGTAAGCTCGGAACTTTATTGTTGGTCAGGAATTGTTAGATTTACCTCTCAATGGTGGATCTTATACTTGGAGCAACAAGCAGGATGGCCCTTTGTTGCGCATATTTGACAGATTTCTTGTGTGCACTTATTTTGATGCTAAATTTAGCAGTGCAACAAAAACTGCTGTGGTAAGGACTATTTATGATTATAATGCTTTATTACTAGAGTTATCTGCTAGTGTTAGAGGTAAGTCTAGTTTTAAGATTGAAAACTATTGGCTTAAACATCCAGATTTTGTTAAGTAAGTGGAGCATTGGTGGAACACAATGGTTTTTATGGGCACTCCTGATAATATTCTTTTCAGAATGCTTCAAAATTTGAAGTATTTCATTAAGAATTGGAGCAAGATCAGTTTTTGGTAATGTGAAAAATGAAGAGGAGCTAACAGAGATAAGATTAAGGTCTTAAATTTGACAGAAGAAAAATGTTGCTTTATCTGCATCTCAAGTTGAGGAAAGAGCTAAGTTACTGGTGAAGCTAAACAATGTGAAGATAAATAGAGCAAGAATCGCTTTTCAGAAAGCTAAAGTTAAAGGGTTCAAGGAAGGTGGCAAGAACACCAAATACTTCAATAAGATTGTTAATGCAAAGGGAATGAGAAGTTGTATGATTAGGTTGGAGGTTGCAGGAGTTGATGTGTTTAATCAAGATATTATTAAAAGGGAGGTACAACAATATTATTTTTCCTTTTTCACTGCTTCATTTTCTGTGAATCCTTCTTTTGATAATCTGCATTTTAGGAGTATTGATTCCACTTAACAATTGTGGATGGAGAGACCATTTGAGGAAGATGAGGTGGTGAGGGGTATTAAGGAGTGTGGAGCCAAAAAAGCACCTGGCCATGATGGATATAATCTTGAGTTCTGTAAATCTTGTTGGAGTTTTTTTGAAGCATGCTGTCATGCATTTCACTGCAAAGGTAAGCTAGATTGTATACTTAATATGTCATTTAATAAAATCATTCCTAGGAAAGAAGATTCAGCTACAATTAGAGATTTCATTCATTTGAGCCTTATTAATAGCTTTTATAAGATAATTTCTAAGCTTTTAGCTGAAAGGATAAAAACTATTATTCCTTGTCTTATTTCTAATTCTTTAGGTGCTTTTATCAATCATAAGCAAATCTTGGATGGTATTTTGGTGGCTAATGAGTGCATTGATAGTAGAATTAGACACATGAAACCTAGTATCTTATGTAAGAAAGATATGGAGAAGGCATTTGACAATGTCAATTGGACATCTCTGTTTACTATCTTGAGAAAGAATGAATTTGGAGAAAAATGGATTCAGTGGATTAATTGGTGTGTTACTGGAGCTCGGTTTCTATTTTGGTGAATGGTGAAACTACTGGGAGAATTAAGCCATCTATAAAGGTATCAGACAAGGTGACCCATTATCACCTTTCTTGTTTCTCCTTGTGGTAGAAGTTCTTTCTATTTTGATTAATTAGGTAGTAGATGCAAAGAACATTGGTGGTTTTCAGGTGTTAGATGCTGGTACAATTTTTTCTCACCTTCAATTTGATGATGATACAATTATTATGCTTAATGCTACTAAGGAGGGGGTAAGAAGACTTCTAATCATTTTTTTAATGTTTGAGGTCTTGACAGGGGCTTAAATTACATTTAGAAAAAGTTCTATGACTATTATTGGTGCTGATAACTAAATTCAAGAATTGGCTATGGAGTTGAGTTGTAAGATTTCATGCCAATTGGTGCTATAAAGAGGAATGCTTATATATGTAATGTGGTGATTGAAAGGATGGTGAAGAAGTTGGCTGCCTGGAATTTTTTTTTGAACAAAGCTGGTAGGGTGACTTTGATTAAAGCTCCTTAGAAAGTGTTGCGATTTACTTCCTTTATGTACATTATATGCATGTAGCTGTGGAAAAGAAGTTAAATAGCATCATGAGAATTTTTTTTGTGGGGTGAGGATGAGGATACCAAGAAAATGAGTTGGGTATCATGGAAACAAATCTCAAAATCAAGGAGAAATAAAGGGTTAGGGATTCGTAGTCTTATATTTATAAATAGGTCTTTAATGGCTAAGTGGCATGGTAGATATTGTAAAGAGAAGAATGCTTGGTGGAGGAAGATAGTGTGTGACAAGACTAAGTCAGATGAGACTTTCCTGGTTCCTTTTTCAGAGTAGTGAGTCAATTGGGAGGAATATGTGGTTTGAAATTCTAAAAGTAACCAAGATTTTTTGAGTTCTGTTAATATACAGGTGAAGAATGGTGGAAGCATTATATTTTGGCACGACAGGTGGACTGAGAGAATATCACTCAGGGAGAAATATCCAAGACTTTACAAGATCAACAAACAAAAATTTGAAACAGTTGCGAATATGAAGACAATTCATTGGGATTTTATTTTCTCTAGAGAATTAGATCATGTAGAACGGATCGATCTGCTGAAGATAAAATATGATTTGAGAAATGTGATCCTGGTTCAGGGTGAAGAGGATGGAGTGGAAGGTGATTGTTTTTCCAAGCCAATATACAATAAGTTAGCAGATTTAGATTGGGATTTCTATAATGTCGGGCACAACAATTTTGCTCCACCAAAGGTGATTTTTCTTATTTGGGCTTCAATGCATAATAGCGTGCCTACAAGATTTATGTTGCAGTGCAGGGGAGTGGTGGTTAATTCAAATATGTGTCTTCTTGTAACACAAAAGTGGAGACACATGACCATCCTTTTATTCACTGTAGTTGGGCTAAGTATTTATGGTCTGTTTTCATGGATTCTTTGATTCTTTTGTGGGTTCTGCCAAGGGAACTTTAGAATGTGTTTCTGAGCTGGAAGCGGAGAGGGTTTCCAAAAGAGTCAATATGATATGGTATCTTCTTCCGTTTTCAATTTGTTGGGAATTATGGTCAGATAGAAACAAAAGAGTTCATGGAGGAAGGCCGAAAGACAAAGATGATTTGGTTCATGCTGTTAAATTGGACATATGTCTTTGGAGAGCGCACACAAATATCTTTAAAAACTTTTCAATGAACCAGATCATTTATCATTGGGAAGACATCTTTGGAATGTAATTGAGTTTTTTTTTTTTTATTTTTTTTTTATTGATGGGTGGTCTTTTGACCAAGCTGTATATACCCCTATAATTACCACTTTTCTTTCTATATATATTTTTTCCTCAATAATGGTAAAATCAATTTATACAATTAATAGAGTGATGTCATTAGTGAAATTCAAAACGTATTGCTACTCAATTTTCTACAACATCGGCCAAGGCATTTCATCTATGAGATTTTGGATGGCTGGCATGACAATTTATTATGACACTAATATGCAAATCAAGCCAAGATTACTTTGTCGAAGATGTTTCCTTGACAACCAGAAACACTTTAGTCTGACATTTCCATGCATATCAATACTGACGACCTTGTACACAATACACTGTAGATTAAATATACATTATATTTTCACATAATTGTAGAGGAAAAACATCAATCAATGTCAATCGAATCTTTTAAGAATAAATGACTTCAAATAATCCCCTAACACTTCGATCTAAAATAAATATATCAGAAAAGAAAAAATCGGAAGAAGAAAGGAAGCAGTAGTGTTTTTACTTGGTACTAAAAGTTTGTGAAAAAAATAAAGAAGAAAGAGTAAATTCCGCCCTTTACTCACGCTCTTAATTAACTGACCGTAAAGTATGGAAGTTTAATTGAATTGACCAAAAACATGGCTGTTTTTTCAGATTAGAAATGGTAGTCCACGTTTCGGCCAATTAAAAATTGTATATGGCTGTTTTTTTTTTTAAAATAAAATTGTTAGGTATAATTGACTATAATCAAAGGATAATTTTCTAAAAATAATTTTGTTAATAATATGTAACTAACTAAGGTTAATTAGACCATCTGAAAATGTGAAATTACGGCATAACCTCTATATAAGAATACTCCATATAGGGATAACCTCTGTATAAGAATAAAAAAAATTGGTCTCGATTTGGGCCAGTTATATTTAAGAATAAATTCCATATTGGAATAAGTCATATTTTTTTCCGGTCTTGTCTTAAGGAACTTACCTCCATATAAGAATAATTCAGAATAATATATATATATATATATATATATATATATATATAATATAGGTCACAGTTTAAGACGAAGAGATTCTTTTAACCAGTTTGAAAAATCTTTTTAGGTTTTATAGTTTATGACGTTTTTTTTTTGCACGACTCATTTAAATATCTTTGGTCATATGATTTTGTTTGTCGACTTTCCATATCATTATTGAATTTTGCGTGAATTGTCTTACATAGCAAACTTTATGTATTTAACTAATACATGTGAAACTAAACAAATTTCACATGTTAAACTAAACAAAACTTATATTTTCCCACGTATTACCTAGCTACATTGTGTTGCATAGCGAACTTCGTGTGTATACCATACGTATCATACATGTGAATCATGGGTAATCAGTCATTATAATAATATATATATAATACTTAGAGTATAAATAATATTGTAGCACCTATTTGAGAGAAGAAAAATCATATGATAACCATAACACACATAGAATACATCACACCATTTGATAACTATAACAGACAGCTTTCTCTTCAATCAAATCATTTTAGAAAAAGTAAAAAAAAAAAAAGATATTGAATAAACGGAAGTTTAAGAATATTGAGATGTGCTCAATTATTTTGTGTAATCCAACGTAAAAAAAAGAATCCTCTTCTGTGTTCGACAAATCTTTTGCAGCGGCTGAGCTCGTGTTGATGACGTTTTGGAGTAATAATCAGGTTAAACAAGAGATAGACAAATGGTAGAACTTCTTATTGATAAAATAGGAAGTAGGTATTACATAGGTATAATGTTCTTTATATAAAGAGAAAGGGGAAACCTTAGCCATATAATGGACTGCACATCCATGGGCTGTAGGCCCTATAACATAGATGACCTTTTCGAGACAGATGATGAAGAAGATTTTGGGGTTGGAGACAAGGATGATACTCAAGGTTTGGATAAACAAGAGACAAATTATGCTAGTTTTTGTTCAAAAAGTATGCAACAATTCATAGATGACCTTTTCGAGACAGATAATGAAGAAGATTGGGGTTGGGAACGAAATTAGGAATGAAGAAATTCATGTTGTTGCTGAGGAAAATGAAGTTGTAGTGGGTAATAAAGACCACGAAGAAAATCCTGTTGTTGTTGTTGAGGAAGAAATCAACTTGGGAACCAAGGCCAAGTTGTACTTGAGAAGAAGAAAAATGAAGTGAAAGGAGTAATTAAGAAAGAAAAAAATATGAAATTTTTTCATGAAATTTATAACACCTGTCCAAGAGTGGACAAGTACATCTGAGTGATAATTAATTGTTTATTCATTGATCTTTCTTAATACTCCCTCCGTCCCACTATTAAATACCTACTTAGTTTAAAATTTTGTCTCACTATTAGTTGACATATCTCATTAAATATAAATCTAATATGAAACTACCATTTCTAACCGCAGATTTTATAATTTGGGCTACACATATATATCATCTTAATGATGGGTTTATGGAATAGAGAGGAACCAAACTTGGGCTCCTTAGATATTTTCAATTTTTAAACATAACAAAATATAACATGAACACATGATATTGTTTTCGCTTCATGTTGTTAGTCTTTTAAACGAAACTAATATGCTCTGAATGCGTGAAAATGTAACTCAACTACTTTCGGAAGTTGAATTGACTTAAATGATATTAGATTTTCTAAAAACCAGACCTTAAAAGTTTTAAACACATCATTGGGGTATTTGTTTTTTAACACCAAACTTGGAAACCTCGAGACCCTACACAACGCTCAACCTTGCCGGATCAAGTTCTTATAAGTTCTTGTATTTTCAACTTGGCAACCTTGAGACTCTACACATCGCTCGTTTGCCTTGGTGTTTGAAGGAGCATAAAGTTATTTTCCTTTGGGGTGAACTGAAAGAAACTCTTTTCTAGCCCCGAGTGTTTGGAGTGGACAAAAGTTAGCTTTGAGACACGACTCTCTCAAGAGTAGCAGTAAAGTTGATCTATGCCTTAGTTTATCTCAGCTTGCAGATTAGGCGGATGTAGTTGTGCAAAATGTTATATTAACTTGGTACAAGGGTGCAAGTGTAAAATATGATGTGCATTCAAATTATTGGGAAGTGCCGACCCTGATTTTAAAAAAAAAATATATATATATAAGTATAAAAAAGGGAACTAATTAGGCCCAATAACTAGACAAAATACGGTCATCAAACAATGTAAAAGCCCCTTACACATAGAATATTAATATTGGTAATAGTAATATGTCCTCGATTAATTATATTATTAATAAATTTGATTAGTTTACTTAATCAAGTACTAGGGATTAGATCAGATAATGAAAATGATTAATGGTTGAATTTAAAAAATCAAACTTATTATTTATTTTCCAGTTTACGATTTATTTTCCAGTTTACGGTTGAAAACTTATAAACTCCCGATCGTAAACTAGAAAAGATAGCAAAAAATAAAATTCCAAACTTTTATCCAAATTTCAGAGCAACGATTAGGAAATCCTAATATATGTGGAGAATCTGGTTTTCACTTACACATTCTACGGTTAAAAAAATTCATATATAGTTAGAAATTTTGTTTTCAGGTTAACATACGGTTATGAATTCTTCATTTCCCAACCGTAATAAGTTTATAATTTCCAACTTACGACTGGGAGTTCATCAATTCGCAACTGTAACTATTAAAATGTCAAACTTACGACCGAGAACTCATGAATATCCATTCATAATTTATTGTTTATGGCTAGGAGTTCATCCATTCTTATCCATAAGTAGTTCAGAAACAAAAAACTGAATCTTAATTTCATCGAATTTAACATATTCGAGCAATCAAAAGCAAGAAAAAAATGGTTGGTTTTTCGAATCTTACCTAATAAAGCTCTCTTGGAGGATTAATGGTTATTTTTTTCGAATGTTACCTAATAAAGCTCACCTGGAGGATTAAATGATATTTGATATATATATATATATATATATATTTAGGAAAACCGACGTTTGGACTTCTTGGTCAATTATACTCTTCATTTTGTGGGGTTTAAATAATCATCATCACTGATAAAGAAGGAAAGAATAAATAATTTAAGGTTTTGTTTTTGTGTTTGAACTAGAAATAACTCGTGCCACAAAGACACAAACTATGGAATATTGTTGTTACCGCATCATGTGACCCTATCTACGCATTTGATGTTTATCATAAAGAGAACTGCTTGCTTGAAGAGATGTTCAAAGCCATTATTTGAAGACCAACATATATCTTGTTTTTAACAAGGATGTCTAGTATATGGGTTCAACTCAAGACCAACATTATATAATAATGTTACTATAAATCTAAGAAAGCATATCATCAAGGGAGAATATCAATATTGCTTAATGAAAAATGGATACTACACATTTATATGTGCTGCACTCTTTTATATTCGCTTCGTTTTGTCCCATCGTGTTTTTTTCACAAGGTTTTAATGAGGCCTTAATCAATGTGTCCTACACCTTGTGTGGTTTATACCATTTTTCGATCGTCTAGGTTTTTCCTCGTTTGGGTTTTTCTGGAAAGGTTTTAACGAGGAAATCGTAGTAGTGTGGTTCCATTAAAGGAGGAGTGTTGTAAATATATATCTAGTGGAGTTACATCGCACTTATACCACCACCTTTTAATCTCCCTTTTCACCTCTTTATATCCTTCACTACATGGTAAGACCCACAATTAGTGTAATACTTAAAGTTTAATATCTATAGTTACGGGATGCCTTTACTTTTCTAATGTAAACGTTGTCTTTATTATATATTTTTTTTAGGAAAACCGATGTTTGGACTTCTTGGTCAATTATACTCTTCATTTTGTTGTTGGGTTTAAATTATCATCAACACCGATGAAAAAGGAAAGAAGAACTGATTTAAGGTTTTGTTTTTGTGTTTGAACTAGAAATGCCACAAAGACACAAACTATTATTGAATATTGTTATTACTGCATCATGTGACCCTATCTACTCATTTGATGTTTACCCTAAAGAGAACTGCTTGAAGAGATGTTCAAAACCATTATTTGAAGATCAACATTGAAAAAGCGGGGGTACAACAACCACACCCAATAATTCGCTTAGCAATCTGTATGGACAAACTCCAATATACTTTTAAGAGAATCAACAAGACTCAATCTATAAAAAGTATATCAAAGAGTTTTATCTCCCTTTCTTGATTCAATTCTTTCTTGCTATACCCCCGCCTTTTCAGTATCGGTCTGGCTTCACAATCCCAATGAAGTCTTTAATTCGTTAACTTGGTTTAGAGAAGAAAACCAAAGGTTAAAGGAGAATCGACTCTAGATTATACAACTAGTATCACATGTAAGGTGTATGGATTAGGTTTCCCAGTTGCTAGAGTTCTCCCTTATATAGTCTTTAAAATCAGGGTTTGCAATCAATGTTAACTTGGTAACAAAGCATTCAATATTCACCGTTAGATGAAAACCTGATTAGATTCAAGCTAATATTTCTCAGCCGTTGGATCAAAACCTTAGCTTGTTACCCACAAATGAAATGTCCAATTTTGGGTTTATGTAACCGTTCCCAAACATTAACACTTGTTGGTTCAACAATAGTTAACCAAATGGTTAGCCATATGAGCACTTTCATATCCACCATATTCTTCTTCTCCATAACTAGTTCAAATGACTCAAATGAACTAGTTAGAGAGTTGTTCAATTGCTTAGATCTTATGTAACTACACAAGACACAATCAAAGCAAAAACGGTTTGATTCACTCGAATCTGTTCATGAACTTTATAGCCACGGTTTGCAAAAGCATTCCTTAGTTTATATAAACATGAGTCAAGAACAACCGATTTTAGATATAACCAACTCAAGTTCGCGGACTGGGTTCGCGGACTTAAGCTCATGGAAGGAGTTCACAAACTCCACCAGAAATTCTCGGGTCGAGAACTTCCGCCAGTTCGCGGACTTGGCTCACGCCACATTCCGTTTCTCTCGATCAACAAAGGTCGCAAACTTTGGTTCAAGGAATAAGGACTTATACATATATGTGTTGCCACACAATGCTTATATCCAACATTGGTTATGTAATATAAACTCTCATTTCAATCATTGAAACATTCTTAGAGGACGTTATATAGTTGTTATTCACAAACCATTTCTCGTCAAAGCAATTTTCAAAGTGATTGAAACATAACATGACTTTTGTCACTAGGTAAAGATGAACTTGGCCAAAGCGAAAGCTTACCAACACATATTTCGAGAAATAGATAGGCGAGATAAACTCGGCTCGAAATAGCAAATGTGTATAATCAAAGTATATACAGCAAAACGACTTTTGTCTCAAGAATATGAGATAGAGTAGATAAAATTTTGAGTGATAGATAAGTTCAAGTCTCCACATACCTTTTACTTGATGAAGTTCCACCAGTTCCTTAAGTAGTCCTTCGTCTTGTTTGATGATTGCCATGGAGTTCTTGAGCTCAACTACACTTTCTATCCTAGTCCCAGACTTAGCTATAGTAGACTAGAAATCAAGACTTATAGTTTTGATCACTAACATTGACAAACATGCTTGAGATAGCAATGCATGCGAGTTCGACCGATAAATGCTCTAACAATCTCCCCCTTTGTCAATTTTAGTGACCAAACTATCAATACATATGGAATACAAAAATAAATGAATTAACTTTTGTAGCTCCTATTCCACATGCATAATCTTCAACATTACTCGAAATCTTCGTCACTTCCAAGTACTCCAATGATCCCAAAGGTTGTAAGTTCAGCATCATCGTTGTTAAAAATCCGTAGTTATAACAACGAGAAAACAAGAGTTCTCAATCATTATTATACAGTGTCATAGTATCATTATATAGTATCAAAGTTCAATTGTATCACAACTTGGAGAATAATACTATGGTGATATGTATCACTCCCCCTTAGCCAATACTCCACCTCACATGGAAACCACTCCCCCTTTCATAATGATCCGAAAACCATATGTATTTGTAGTGTGAACTACATATTAATTCTCCCCCTTTTTGTCAATAAAATTGGCAAAGGTACGAAAACGGGATCCTAATGAAATTTCCGAAAGAGATATTTCATGACCAAAAGAAAGTATATATCATCTTTTTTTAGATGCAATCATATAGCCGAAGCTAAATGCATTTATCAAGGGGTCTATAAAGATACAAGATAACCCCTATAATATTCCACAGCCGCACTCCCCACAAAGATTTGGCAATTAAGCAGAAGTTCAATTAAGAACTCTCCCCCATAATATGTCATTCTCGAGAGAACAATAAGAGCGACCTTAATTTCAAAAGAAAATAAGGATTTCTTTGGACATAACAAATCACATACAAGTATGAATTTGAATCCAAAATATTCAATTAAATCAACCACAAGAGAACCCATGATTAATTTAATCGGAAATGCTCAACATAAGTGAACTTATGGAGACTCATAAATACACAATTAGATTAATCACAAGAGAACCCATAATTAACCTAACCGGAATACACAACCAAATTAACCACAAAAAGTAATCAATTTAATTGGTCATGCTCGACATAAGAGAACTTACGGAGCAACAACTAAACAACCAAATAAGAATGATTAATTTAGTTGAACATGCTCGACATAAAGTACCTCATGGAGCAATAACTAAGTCAAAAATTAAATCAATCGATAGAGCTCAACATAAGACACATTATGGAACAACACAATATATACACAAAATGTGGATCGGAGGTCGACCTAATACCGTGGAATAAACAAGGATTCATTCTATTTCCATCACCATTTGCACAATGACATACAATAGACATAATCCTTGAAAACAAAAGATTTTAACCTATCTTCCATCAAAAATTGACATAATAGGCTTAACTTTGTATTTGTCAAAAGTTGATTCCTTATTTTATCAATAAATGCATATCAACAAATAAAGGACTTAACTTTTGACAAGGTATGGGACAAACACAGCTCACGGACGCAAACACACATATCCCATAAAAAGTTGCAATATATAAAACCATAAAGATTAATACTGCGAAAATCATCTTCCAAACAATTTTAGAATTAAAACCAATAAATCTAAAAACATGAAGATGAAAACGTTGGACATAGCTATGTGTAATCACAATAATGTCTATTCCAAACTCTAGTTATTATTCTAAACAAAACAAGAAAATAGAAGATTTACTAGACATATAAACTCATATAGAGAACATGATCTGAAAAACACTAAACCCGATCAGCAACCAGAGATTGAACATGGACGAGCTCATCTGTTTCTTTTTTCAGTTCGTTTTTCAAAAACTCAAGATTCCTTGTTGCAATACCGAGTTGATCACGTACGACCTCAAAATCTCGAAGAAGATTTCCTACCAGTTATGAAGATATCTGAACTGGCAGTTTGTTTTCATGATCAATGGCATGATAACATGTTATGAAAACAGGATTCTTGTGAAACTCGATAGTCTTTCACTTCTTGACATCAACATCTTTGTTACCTCCATTCATTGTGCATACCAAATATTGGTAACACCTTTTGACCTTACAGAACTATGTATCAAGAGATGACACATAAGTGTATATAAATAAGTTCCATGGAAAACCCTAGGGAAGCTTGTATACGTCCGTGTGGGTCAGGTGTTTAAAGTGTGACCAAGAGGAAGGCTCATGACATTCGTGAGTCAAGAAAAATAGTTGAGAACCAACTACTTGGGGGAAGCACAAATAAACAGGGAATTATTCTCAAAGGAGGATGATCATGATTATCTTCAAGAGAAGAACCGGAGCGAAGCTCAACATATTTTAAGATCAATACAACGAAGAAGGAAAGGAAAACATACAACCTTGACAGCACTTCTCAAGACACACTTCTTGAGACTATGAGCATCCTTCTTAAACTATAAGAAGAATGCTGCATTGCAGCTATCATGTTGTGTTTAGATGAGCATTTTGCTCACCAATACTGACTTCTTCTTTTTCTCCTTCAATAGGATTTACAGAAGATTAACTTGACTTACTTGAGGAAGTTTTATCAAGAGAGGAACAAGAAGTACGAGGCGATTAGCTTTTCTTGTCTTTCTGATGCTCCGTTTGAGTCTGTTTATGCTGATCTTAAGCTCTGAGATTCGATTATTTATATGCATGATATCTGGAGCAAAAACATTTGATTTAACGTCTCCTTTAGAGAGAGAAAAGGAACCCCACTTTTCTTTCTTTCTCCTATGTCTTTTTCTCTTTTACGAGCCATTTAAGAAGTCAGTTTTCCTTCTACCATTGTCGACATTTCTTGTTTCAAAAACACAATTAAGAAACGTCTTATCATAGAATTTTTCTTGATTGTCGACAATACCTTTTACTCCAACAATATGAGAGACAGGTTTAATAACTTCTTTTGACATCCATGCAAGAATGTTGTGAAGTTTCTCATTCTTTATTAAACGAAAATGACATCTTTGCTCGTAATGTCCTTTATTTCGCAATAATAGCTTGATTAAAGGAATTGTTCTTAACCGTTCTCGTGTGAGTAGATTTAGAAGGAACACAACCCTTGTTTCCGAAACATTACATGCTACAAAAGGTTTCTCACATGAAGAATTATCATTATCTTTAACAAAATAGATCTTACTCGTTTTTGGAGCGCATATTCCTTTATAGCCCAGACCATGTGTATAACGATGTTCTTTACATGCTCCAATCATAGAGGATAATTTTGAAAAGCTAGAAGTGAATCTACTCGAGATTCTCTTCCGTTGATTTTACTTTATCAAGTGCAGCACAAGATCGGTCTCCAAGGATTTTTCTTTGGCGAGAAGACCGAGTTCTTTGTCATTAAATTTTTTTTGTTGAGAGCCATATCTTGCTTCAGATTCTGCAAGTTTTTCTTTCAACTTAAAGATATTTCGCAGAAGATTATCACATTCGAAACTTTTAGAGCGTACATCTTCATCACGATCTTTAATAATAGATTGTAAGACTTTATATCCACAATCATATCCCTTAAAGAGTTTTCTCAATTTTAAGTTTTCTTGACAAAGAGGAGCCATGTATTTACTCAAGAACATTGTTGACTTCTTTTCCTTCAAGTCATGGTCAAACAACTTGATATATGAGAGACTTCATCATCGAGACTTTGTCCTTCTTTCGAATCACTTGTCATCCGAAAGATCATCCAACTGTTCATCAAGAGATTTCTCCTAAATCAAATGCGTATCTGACAACGGACCGAAAACAGTCTTTCTTAAAAGCTTCAGACTTTGAAACTCACGAGGGTGACTCT
>JAJJWW010018958.1:0-56594 GCA_023531295.1 Papaver armeniacum
CACGCATGCCATTGGCACATGCCAACATGCTCGCTGGTAGCTTTTCCTACCAAAGCCATGGCCCTAACGGCCACGCATGCCATTGGCACATGCCAACATGCTCGCTGGTAGCTTTTCCTACCAAGGCCACGGCCCTAACGGCCACGCATGTTATTGGCACATGCCACACGCGCCACTAGCAACGCCACTTGCATTCAAGGTGCAACCAACACTCGAGATATCAACACAAACTGGGGGATGCTTTCCAGGGTTTTGGTTTGGCGGTCACGACTTACGGTGTACACTACGCTCACATTAAGAAAGCGTGAAAAGGAATAAAGCGGTCAAATAAATGAGGAAATAATGGTGAAAACGTTTTCACCCATTAACACCATGCGGTTACCACCTCCTCCCATTATTTCACCCTTTACTCTCTTCCTTCATGAGGCCAGGGTACGTTTCAATCTCGACTTGTATAAATAGGTCTTACCTATTTCCACCAGACAACAAGTCTCGGTCAGGAGAAAAATACTACACTCTCAGAAAAGGCAACTTTGCAAGCTCTCCAAAAAGCTTTCATCTCTTGCAAGCTTCCGAAGCTTCCACTTTCGATACAAGTTGAGACACTACTCTCCCAGTGTATTCTGGTCTCAACACCTTTTTTGCTTCCCTCCCCAAATCAACCCTTCTCCTCCACTTTGTGACCGAAGCAAGTCTGGAACAGCCATTTCTTGGTTTAGTAGGACTTGTACAGATTAATCTCTCGAATCTATAAAGTGCTCACGTGCAGCACATTTGTTTAGGGTTTGAACCAGTTTCTCACTCACCTACCGAATTTACCGAAATCGGCAGAAACGATTTTTACCCATAAACAACAGTTTGAGCTTAAAAACTGTCTAGGTTGATTAATGTACTACTTGTGATATTAGATATAAATATGCGGGAAAAAAGATAACAGAAGATATCAGAAATTTGTTGACGAGGAAACAACAATCTTGAAGAAAAAATCTGAGACCTAGTCTAGTTTTTACACCACCCCTGTACTAAGCCGCTACAAATACTAGACTCAAGGTTGTGAAATTGTAAATCGCAGAGCGAATCGTTTTTCAAATTGGTGAATCGAATCGTATGTTAAAGCGTAAATCGAAGATTCACAGTCGATTATGAATCGTATGTATTTTTATAAACAATATGGAGTATTTAGCAAAGATCATATTTTCTTGCCAAGTTCGGGTCTCTAATAAGTATATAGTGATAAATTTCGTTAAACATAAACAAAAAACCAAAGTGGAACATTGGTTAGAAGGCACTCGCATGACACAGGAGGTCATGAGTTCGAAACTCTCCAAGTTTTCATTTTTGAGAATCCGTATGGCTTCAGAATCAAGTCAAGAATCGTAGTCAAAGCAGTTTGACTACATGATTCATAGTAAAAACGATTCAACTGTGCGATTTAAATCGATTATGAAGAAAATGAATCGAATCGTGCGATTCAAATCGTGAATCGCACGATTTTAAAAACCATGACTAGACTACTATAAGACTTCAGATTCGAATATAGTTGAGACCGAACCGACCCTCCAAGCAATTCAGTTTCAGTCTTACTCCTACATCTCGTGGCTCTCGCAAAACCTTACACACTTGGTTCCCTAACTGGCGTCCTTTACAGGCCTAGGAGTTACTTCAGCTGCAGTGAAGACTTTTAACTAATATGCCTCTAACATATAACTTATTGTGTTCCTTCAGAAAGATATAAAACCAAGGTAACTGAAATCTTTAGGCTTATGAGGGATCTTCAAGGATAAATAAGATACCAGAGAACCTTAATAATTAGGATAAGATAGTCTCTTCAAAAGGATATAGAGACGAACTAATCGATTATACCTCACAAGATTAATCTAACAAATATGAAGATTACAAAGTCTGAGACGAAGAGAATTTTATAATTTATATCAATCTTATTTTCTGATCGATAGTTTTTAGAATAGACAAGAAATACCATGACCAAGATAAGATTCTGGATATCAAGAACTATCAGGTAAAAAATAGTATGACCAGTCTTCACGAATCCCTTAATGAAGACTTCAAAAGTCGTAACCTAATACAGTTTCACAAGGAAACCTAGGTTTTTAGAGGACGATTCTTGCCGCAACTAGGACACAACAGTGCCAAGATTGAGATTCTAGTACGTAGAGAGTTCTCTATTTATAATGATGAACAAGACTAGGTAGCTTACAATCAAATATGAGTTCATTAACTATTTTGCATGTTTACGAATTACTTTGACACCAAGTAAGCTCAACTTCTCAAAATAGTTTGATCATGTGTAAGCATATGAGAAGTTTTCCTTTAATTACAAAAAAGAATGTGCACCCGCGTATTTATCGATATAAGCTTTTTGCACCAAATGGTTAGCCCAAGAACAATGGTTAAGTTGTCCGTAAACTATCAAAAAATCATGGGGTTCGATATCTCTCAAAGACTAAATTAGTTTATGAACTTCCCAAAACACTTTGTGAACAAATTTTCGTCTTGGAGTTCAGGATTGTTTTATATCTATAAGTTCGCGAACTGTCTAAATCATTTCATGTACTCAAGTTACAAAAAGTGTTCGCGAACCTCTTAAAACCAACCAGTTCATGCACTAACCAAATCAATCCGCGTACTTGAGGATTTAAAATTATCCAGGAACATCTCAAAATGGACTAGTTCGTGTATGTGACTTAATAAGATATTTATTCATCAAGTGTATTATCAACAAGCTCAAAGTTCATGTGCTAACCGAATCAGTTTGTGTGCTGTCCAAATCAGTTCTCGGATATGAATATAGCATGATGTCTCCTACGAACTTCTTACGCAATTAGGATATTTTGAACAATAAATTATTCTCAACCTATTACACGATAAGTTCTTTTAGAACTTCCATTTCTAGCAATATAATTCGAGATTTATCAAGTACTATCTTGAACTCAAAATTTCTTCTTTGCAATTTTCATCATACTAATATAAAGTCATAAGGTATTATCTCAGTAGATTGATTGGTATAAATTATGAGTAAATAGGATAGTCAGTGTTCACATACTTTTTTTGATGAAGTCCTCATAGATGTCTCAGTTGTTCTTCAGTCTTAAATCTTCAAGTTCGATTGGTGAATTATGATACTCAACATCATGCTCTATTTCTAGTTCAAGGCGGCTTTAGTAAACCATAAATTAGGATACAATTTTTATCAACTAAATTTGAAAACAAGCTTGACATACCAAAACTTGTGAGTTTGAGATGATCTAACACTAACGTCGCCTCTACCGAGTGAATGATGTTCGGGAGAGGGAAACTGCTCTTGAACAGGTTTTGATAAGATCATTGAAGTCGATGAAAATTCGCACTCCCCCGTGCTTTTTAGGCACAATGACCCTGTTGAATATCCATACAAGGTATTGTACTTATAGAATAATCCTCGAAGCGTACATCTTCTTTAGTTCTTTATGCTCTGCTTCTTGGTAACTGGGCGCGACTTTCTTGATTCTTTCTCGGAAGGGTTTGTACTTTGGATCAATTTTTAGGTGGTGGACACATATTTATGGGTGGATCCCAGGTAAGTCCTCTATCTTCCAGGAAAAGACGTCCGAGTATTCCCTTAGAACCTCCACCAAATTTTTTTTTACTCCCTCCGTCCTAAATTAAGAGTCCGCTTTGATTTTGTCAAGATATTAAGGAAATCCTATAAAATATCATGACTAGCCATTGACTAGCCTATTTAATGTTATATTATTACCAAAACTAAATTATTAACTTAAATTTGATAGTATTATTATTTCAGGAAATATTTTAAGAAAGGGGTTGTGGTGCAGAAAGGGGTTGGAGCCCAGCTTGTTGCTAGGCTCCCGACAAGTTTCTTGCCCGATGAGGATCCTTTTGAGTAGCGTAAAAGTGTATTGATATTTCTATTTTTAAGAAAATAAAAGCAAATTTATATTGCTTTTATTATGGAATCCACAATTTAAGAAATATTTTGTCCTCCATTTGATTTTGGTTTCCCGCAATAAAACTTTAGAGTCTTTGGAATTTTTATTTGAGAGGGAAAAAAATTGAAAATTGAAATTGTAGATTATTTCCTCTTTAGATATTCTCCTCTTTAGATATACTCGACCATTGAAATTTGAGATTTTGTCATAAATTTTTTTGATCCTTTCCCATGTATATAGCCATGTTTCAAAAAAAAAAAGAGATGAAAAGATTAATACAGATGAAAAGGTTATGTAAGATATTGAGTAAGTTTTATCAGGAATTTTATAACTATTCATAAATGTTTTTATTCAAAAAAGGAATGACAATTAATACAAAGATATTGAGTAAGTTTTTTTCCTTATATATGGTGATATTATTTAAGATTTTGATATTAAAAATGATTTTATGATTATTAAAAATAAAGGGTATATTTGATAGTTTAAGGGAAAAGTATGTCTATAAACAAGAGCGGACAGATAGAAAGGGACGGACCAAAGTATAAATTAGGCCAGAGATAAAAAAGGACAGAGGGAGTATTCAGGTGTTAGCAATGTTCCTATATTTACCAGACCTAGGTTTTCTTTTGTCTTGATATTTACTTCTTTAGTAGGCTCCACGACGTGGAAGTTTGGTTTTGGTGTCTTTATCTTGGACTGGCTCTTTGATTGATATAAGATCTTGCCACTTGGGATGACTCTTTCACCCGATCCTCTTGCCTCGTCTTGCATGTATTTGTTTTTCTCTCCCATATAAACATTTATTTCTTCTTGGTTCTTAGGCTGGGTTTGGTCATGTTTTTATTTTTCCAAAAGCACTTTCAAAACCTATATATGTCAATAATTTTTGAAATTGGTGTTTGGTAAAAAAAAAATCAAAATGCTTTTTACCCAAAGCACTTCCCAAATTCCTCAATTTTCAAAAACTAGGGAGGAGGAGCTTTTAAAAGCTAGAAAAGCATAAGCTTTGGTCCCACCAAAATTTAATGCTTGATTTATCAGTTTTGTCCCTATTTTATTTGTAAATGACAAAAATTACCCTTAAATATATATACAATCAATTTTTTATTTCATATATTTTATTTTCAAATTATTTTATGATACCATTTCATTAATAAAAATAAAAACAAATATTAAAATTACTTAATTTTATTTTGATTTTTGGTTTTAAAATTATATATATATACTAAAAAGTGGTTAAGTAAAATATTTTTTTAACAATCATAATAATAGTACAATTAGTAAATTTAATATTTAATATATTTATATTTAATAATAAAAAAATTAATTTGTTTTAAAGCCAATAAAATTGTATAAAACTATTTTCAGAGATATGTCTGTTTTTGTCATTTGCCACAACAACAATGGTTTAATCTCATATTTTACCAAACACATTTTGATTACTTTTTTAATCAGCTTTAACTTTAATTAATATTTTACCAAACGTCTAATTGCTTTTTCCCCCAGCACAGCACAGCTAGGGGTGAGCATGGGCCGGTATGGACCGGTTTTCACCTCATCCGCACCCAATCCAATCCGCTACGGATTTCAAATTCGGCATCCGCATCCAATCCAGATCCAACGGATTTACATCCGATGGATGCACGGATGGACGGATTGGATGCGGATAATCCAATGGATTTGTTTTAAAATAAAAACTTATAATATAATAAATGACATCTTTCAAAACCTAAACATCATATATATATATATATATATATATATATAAGAGTGTCATGGAAAAACACCCCAGGCAAACAAGTTCTTCTAACATACATCAGTTTACCATATACTAAAGTTCCCATGTTACCATACAAGCTACCCCAAAAAACCATACACAACACTCCCCAAAAAAAAGTCTTCACAGTCAGGACCATATACACAGTATACAGAAGTTCCTGAACACTAACCAAAAGCTACAAGCATACCAGGTGCTATACACTGCACCGCTAAAAAAACAAGTCCTTTTAGCCAACACCAGTTTTACCATATATACCGCATCGCCAAAAAACCAGCACCAATATTACCATATCAGTCCAAAATCGTAACTTCTTCAACATCCTGGAGCATTTCCAATGCAGCTGTAGTAAGACAAAAACATCAGCAGATTATCTACTGGTGTCAAGTGGACATAATAAATCTTTGACAAGTAGGTACAAGGAGGCATAGTGGCGTATAGGTATATTTGATACAGATCTTATACATGTAATTTATGTTTAGTTAAGTGTGATCTACATGTGAAGGTGAACAAAAAAACGTGGAACCTGGATATGTGTGAACGAGTTGTCTTGCAGTGATTGTATACGAAAGAAAAAGAAAAAGATATAAAAATTGAACTATGTTAAGAATATTAGGTTAGAGAATCCATAAAGAGAGCGAGAAGACATAAATAATGATGATAGATAAATCAATATTGCGTCTGTGATGTTGAGGTGAGGGGACAAGGATAAACATTCAGCAACAAAAATAATCTTAAATCTAATAATTTGATATAAACAAGTTCAAATTGTTTGATTATGATACCTGAATCCAAGCTTTCAATCTCCTCGTCAAGTTCAACGACATTTGGCTTAACTTGAAGCCAATTCTGACCACAGATTAGAGCTTGTACAGTCTTCGGATGTAATGAACTACGATACTTATCAAGGACACGACCACCAGTAGAAAAGGCAGATTCAGAAGCTGTCCATGTGATAGGCAATCATGGACATGACCTTATATTTGGTAGAATTAATCTTCCACCAATTCAAAATATCAAAGTTGTCATCTTCCACATCTTCACTAAAATCAGATAAATAGTTCTCCAACTCTGACTTTCCGTCAGACGTTCCTTGCTGTTTTAGAGATTCCTTAAACTGAGAGGCTAATCTTTTCCGAGGTCGTGTTGTATGAGAAGTATCCATACATTTTGTAGCTTGTGGAGGTAGTTGAGAAGCATCATTCCCTTTGTAAATCTCTGAATATTCATTAAACATCGTTATTAAAAGTGCTTTAACCCCCTTCATTGTGTTGCGAACCCTGTCATCAGTTGAGACCCCTTCTTCCATACTTAGTAACTCTTTCAAGCAAAAAGAAAGATATGCTTCCTTACGTCGTGGATCAAGCAACACAGCAACGTATAACATCATGTTAATCTTATTCACTTCCCAATATGTCTCATACTTCAATACCATAAAATCAGCCATGTTGCTCAATAAAACATCATCACTCTCAACCCATTCCTGCAACTGTGCACGGATAATTACAACTTCATCTATAAATGAAGTAGCTGTAACATATGTACTTCCGGAGAATCTCAGTGTAGCCTCATAGAATGTCTCTAAAAATGGGATAAAGGCACGAGCTATTTCCCAATTAGCAGCAGTAGGCCATACCTTTGGAACTACTGGAACTGCTGGAACATCTCTTGAAGGAGGGGGATAAAGAAAGTCATTCGCATACCCTGTTTCTCTAAATAGGTTGAATGCTGGCTCATATATTACTGCTGCTTGCAATATCTTGTAAGTTGAATTCCACCTTGTACTGACATCTAAGCTTAAAAATCTTGAATAATCAATTTTCTCTTTTTCTACACAAGCTTTAAACTTTTTCAATCTAGCTGGTGATGCTTTTACAAACTTAACCGCTGCACTTATCCGACTTATTGATTCATTATGAGTATCCATACATTCTTTCACAATTAGAGCAAGGACATGGGCTGCACACCTAACATGCATGTGCTTCCCTTTCAAAATTGCTGCCTTCCAACCAACGACTCTCCTAGACAAATAGGATACAGTTCCTTCATTTGCAGAAGCATTATCAACTGTGACGGTGAATACCTTCTCAATCTTCCACTGTAAAAGACAAGCCTCAATAGTTTTACCCACTGTTAAACCTGTGTGAACAAAAAGTTAGTTAATATCTTTAGAATAAGGGATAGAAATAAACAAATCAAAATAATAAAGGAAAACAATGTTCAATAGTTCAAAATTATTGAGCTCACAGAGCAATGTTCAACATTTCAGAGATATTGAATTTGATAACGTACCTGAATGATCTGCAACTGGACAGAAATTCAAGATCTTTTTCCTTAGCACCCAATCCTTATCAATGTAATGACCAGTCACACAAATGTAGCTTAAGTTTTGAATTAGCATCCGTTGTAAGACATATACGCTGACCATCCAATTGATTTTTCAATTTTTCCCGCTCACTCTTATACAATTTCATACAGTCACGAGCAACAGTCCAACGAGAAGGAACTTTAAACTTAGGTTGTAGTTCTCTACAGAAATCCAAAACCCCTGATATTGTACGAAATTGAAAGACAACTCATCTAGCATAATCATTTTAGCAAGAGAAAGTCGGCATGCATCTTGGTTAAATGTGTGGGACATAAGAGCATGACCCTCACCCTCACTCATAGGTTTAAAGGTTAAACAAGTCTGATTTTCTTCTCTTATACTCTTGTATTTAGGACACAAATGCCTGATATGATAAAGAAGATTAGATGTACTATGAGTAACACTACCATATGCATACCGGAATTTACAATCCCTTAGGGGGATTTAAGTCCAAGCGTTTGATGAAATGGTCCCAGGCTTCAGATACTTTTCATTTCTTAATAACAACAGGCAATAAACCTTCTTGTACAACCACCTCTGTTGATGTAGGATGTGTAGCAGGATCTAATGTAGGATGTGTCCCAACTGGAAACTCCTGAACATTCTCATTATGTATCGGTATAAAGATGTCATCATTAAGTGAGATGTCAGGTTGCACTTCAATAGGATCTTCTTCATTATTAGACCCCATCTATAGAAAATGGAAACAAAAGCAAGATAAGAAACCATAACAAAATATGTTCATTTCACCATATTTCAAAATGTAGTATTCAAATGACTACTATCAAAAAACGGGTCCCATACATCACTCGTTTACACATCGAATCAATGGGCTAAGCTGCTCAACAATTTCAGGAAAAAATAAGAAGCTAAAGCTTAATTATCCATTCCCTAAACTTGCTCGGCAGTATTAATTTTCCATTTACATACCATCAAATCATTAAGCATTTGCAGAAGTAACAAAATATATTGATAATCAAATGAACTAACAAATTAATAACATGAATGTAAAGTAACGTATAGAGATCAAGGTAAAGTGAAGTGACCAATTATTAAACATGCTTAAAATTATACTAGTAATATGACATGATGTAGATGGTCAACACATAGCATGGGTGATATACCGAACTTAAACCACCAAGTAAGCTCATATTTAACCAAAGTTAAACATCAAACACAATGAAAATTCTACCATCAATAACAGATTATCAGTGAATCAAAGAACAGTCCGGAATTCAGTATCAAAATCAATCATTTCCAAGACCCAATAATACTTGAAATCATCCAAATCCAAAGAAATCTACCTAGATTGCAAGAAATCAATAATATTGAAATTCATATTGAAATTAAAATACAAACACAATTGAAACCACATAATCAACAAGCATACCTGAAGAGATAGAGAGATCGACCAACCAAAATCAACTCTTGTCTTCTGCATAACAAATTAAATTTCAGTAAGGAAGCCATCAAAAAAAAATCGATGTAAACAAGGGGGTTTAGGTTGTAATAGTGTAAAGATTTGAGAGTGATGGTGTATCCAGTTTTGTAGAAAATGAAAAAAAAGAAAGAAAAAAAGAAAAACTAGATCTGACTGACTCTTTAATGGCAGACAACTAAATAAAACCCCACTTCAGTTTTTCATTTTTATATGTATTTACCATCGAAAGTGGTCCTGATTCAACCAACAGAAGTGGTCCTATAGGATACTTTATTAGTTTGGAGTAAATAATCACCACTTTTACACAGTTCTAGATTACCAGTAATCTTCACTGTTATAAGATTCTTTTGTATAGAAAGAAGACAAACAATAGTACTAAGTTAACCTTAAAGCATTTAACTCAAAGAAAAACAGATGAAAAGAAAGACCGAAATAGCAGTAGAAAAACAAAACAAAACTCTACCAGTAACAAACTACTAGTAAATATTCATGGTCTTTCTATAGGAAACCAACTCAAAACCATTATTACAAGAAAAAAGTTAGATCTGCAGTCAAATACCTATTGCCTCTCTCAGTGCATACTTAACCCTAAAGTTCGGTGAAATGAGAAGTAAAAGAGGATAAGATGATTATATAGTAATAACTGAAATTCTTAATCTATCCTCACTACATAAGTGACCTAAATCATACGGGTCCGGATGTCCAACGGATTTTCGTGATTGCATCCGGGCCCAATCCGTTACCCGTTGGATGTCAAAATTTGTATCCGCATCCAATCCATAAGTGAACGGTCCGGATACCCACCCGCAAAAATACGGTTGGGTACGGTTAAATCCGCGGATTTCGGGCCATATGCTCACCCCTAAGCACAGCAACGCACAACAGAAAAGTGCTTTTATAAAAGCCGCCACAATACCAAAAATAAGCCTTAGTTTCTTTTGCTCTTTATGCTTTTGGGAACTTCGTTTTTGGTCATTTTGCAGTTCAAACTTATATCAAACTATGATTTTATCAAATCCATCGGGGTAGGAAATTTCTTTGATGGTAAGTGTAGACGACGCCTTTAATACCATGCACATAAGATGATAACGTCATTGATCACATCCACAACACAGAGTCGTGGTGGCTCAAAGTCTTATAGGTAACTTCTGATTTTGGTTGGATGGATGATCCATTGAAACCGAAGATATTAAGGTCGATGGTATTATGAAATCGTCTTTGAATCACATATTTTGAAAGTGTCTTAAAAGAGTATTTCCACAAATCTTCCTCCATCTATAAATATTTTAGGTATGGTGAGCGACTAAGAGTAAAATGGTCATTTTATAACCTTGGGAAAAATCGTCATTTCACTAAAACCGGTCAGCCTAGTCCGAGTGTAGACGGTGGATTTTCGACAAGGGCTAAAATCGTAAACCCATAATTATATATGCTCCTGATCTAGCAATCAGATGAGTATCGAGGCTCATGTCTTTTATCGAAAGCGTGAAAGCTCATGCCACGAGAACCTCTGACTGAGAATACTGTCTCTCAGAGTATATGTGTGTAGGATCAGAATATCGCAACACCAATACCCTTGCGAAATCCATGAACGACATATTGCGAAGATATCGCAGATTGGTAATAAAAATGACGCAACGGATGACGACAGCCTGAACACGAGAAACATGTGAAGACCTAGCGAGATTTAGGAGTGTTGCGAGATTTAACATTTGTACACTTGCGAGAATATCGCAAGCCATATCCGAAAATAAAGGACAGCTTAGCTGTCATCCATTATGTAATGTCCTATATAAAGAGCCGAATAGGCTTAAGAAGGGAAGAGATCTTTTTAGAGTGGAGAGAAAGTTTTGAGGAGAGATAAAGTCTAGAATAACAATTATATATTCTTGTAAAATTTCTAACTCAATTAATAAAAAGGTTGATTGTTGATCTTAAAGATGTGTTGAATATTATGAATTCTTGTGAGGGATGTATTGCAGGATTTCCTGCAACTACAATGTAGATGTGTAGTCTCTCAGCTGAGGCAACGGCATATCTCATGAATACTGAGCAATTTCAGTGATCACTTTTATATAGAATTGCAAGATTAGACGGATTCTAGACTTGCCTGCTAGTATAGAGCCATAACGTCTTCAGGATGTAACAATGTTTTCCCTGACTATATAGAAAAAATATGACGCTTCAACAAGCTCATATTACTCAATTCCCGAATAATTAATACTCCTAGACAATCGTACTAGTATAGAGCCATCAACTAATTATTCCTAAATTATTAGATTCATTAACTGAATCCCTGGAAAATATTCTACATTATTCATAATATTTCGTTACTTCAATTCGTGGTTCTTCCCAGCAAAATTTCATGGGTTAGTAATAAATATTCAACACACGGGCATCTGAGCACTATCGTATAAGCCCCGACCAAAAACGGTGCAAGTGTACTCAGCAATAATGCACTAACGAGCGAGCATTCCAAAACATGAAAGAACGATGAACCTATGCAAAATAGGAAGAAAATAATAAATAATAAAATATAAGTCAAGGCGCTAAGGGACTGGGCTCACTGTCCGGCCAGTCACGCCGTGACCAGTCCCACGTCCAAATTCTATATTTTATCATATTTTCATTATTTTCCTTGATCTCATGAAAATCTCTTCATTTGAACAAATATCCTTCGTTTTAAGGAAACTCCTCAGTTTCATGGTGTTTCCTTCGCATCAAAGAAATAATATAAATATGGGAAAGGTGTCGTGGGACCGTGTCTACTAGCCGGCCGGCTATGCCCTAGTTGTGGCTGGTCCCACACCTCATGATTCCTCATTATTTTATTATTATTTCCCTAATCTCATGAAAACTCCTTGATTTCATGATATTTCCTTTAAATCATGAAAAATAATATAAAATTAGGAAAACTCATGGGACCGGGCCCTAGCCATCCGGTCAGGCCCTAGCCGGCTCCACACGCCCTTATTTTATTATTATTTTTTTTATGTTTCCTTGATCTCATGGAATTCCTTGATTTCATGATATTTCCTTCAAATTATGAAAATTCCTTCAAATCATAGAAATAATACATAAAATTAGGGAAAACTCACGGGACCGGGCCCTAGCCGGCCGACCATGCTCAAGCCGGTCCCACACGTCCTTATTTTATTATTATTTGTTTCCTTGATCTCATGGAAACTCCTTCACTTCAAGGAAACTCCTCGATTTCAACAAAAACTCCTGGGTTTCAACAAACTCCTTGATTTCATGATATTTGCATAAAATCATGAAAATAATATAAAATTAAGAAAAGTACCATGGGACCATGGTCATTGGCCGGCCGGCCATGCCTTGGCCATAGACGGTCCCACACTTCATGATTCCTTCATTTTATTATTATTTTCCTTCATCTCATGAAGTTTCCTCAGTTTCAGCAAAAATCCCTGATTTCTTCATATTTTCCCAAATGATTGCTCAAACGCACATCAGAAAATATCAAAATTCTCAGGACAGAGACGCGAACACTTTGGTGACATGAGCATATAACCTTGACCGACCAGGGTTGGCTCTTTGGCTTGCAAGAGGCCGGTCCCTCATATTTTCATAATTTGACCTAATTTGTTCATATTAGGTTAAAACTCTTCCGAACAATTTTGGAATTTCATGAAACGATTGTCATTCGATTCCGTGACCACCCAGGGACGGTTTCATGACCCCTTGGTCGGTCCCTGATCTCTTCATAATTAATTAGGTTTTATCACCTAAGGCTGAGACGAGCATTATTATTTTAATAAATGATTAAACCAGCATTTAATCATTCTTTCATCAATAAATCAAAAAGTCTTCAAGAGACCTTGGTCATTTGCATCTGGGCACTACATGGTCGACCCATGATCCCATGTAGCCGGTCCCTCCTTCATTCCATGGTTAATTTTCAATAAACCATCAATTGGTCATCAATTGATCGAATTAGGGTTTCTGAGTCCAAGGTTCATAATTCCAGATTCGAACGCTAATAATTTTACGATGATCTCATGATCAGCATTTTATTAATTATGCTCGGTTCAATTACCAATATTTTAAATTAATATTTTGGTCATGCTACCAATAATTCATCAAATGAGCAACATTCTCTCATATGAGCAATATTTGCTCAAACTAAGGAATATTGGTTCAATTATCAATATTCAACAATTAATCGAATGAGCAATATTTTCTCACGTTAATTATCAACATTTTATTCATACATTATACCTCTGTCTCAACAGACATGTTCAATTCATGAGTCTCAGAACATTTTTGAATTATGTTCGACTCAACGATAAGGACTCATCGTCCCATGAAGTTATGAAGTCAGCAAGTGACTAACTAATCACGAGACTTCAATCGTGTCACATGGGGGGATATTAACTAGGGTTTTGGTCTGGCGGTCTACGGCACGTGTGTTCATACACACGATAAGAATATGAGCAAGTCATGCAATCAGTTGAAGGAGTTAACAAAGTAGTGGATGGAAAATCGACCAAGTCTCCGCACGTTGAGCAAATGGTTTTAACACGATTTCCACTTCTCCACTCTTTGATTCCATCAACTGTCACACTTCATGGGATCATGGTGTTTACAATTCTAGCAATATAAATAAGTTCCTGAATCATGATTAAAGGGAAAGACAATCTCACGTCAAACGGACAACACGAGATTAACAACTCAACATCTGAGCAATTACTCTCAACAGAGCAAATTCAATCATTCAGAACTTATCTTATTTTCAAAATACACAACACACCTACAATCTTCGATCACCATTGATCTCACATTTCTCAGCTTCCCTCCTACAGATCGACCCATCCTCTCTTGTGACCGAATTTACTCTGGAACGGCCATTGTCTTGGTTTAGGCCGGAGTACTACAGATTGATCTCTCGAATTCAAAGCACTCCCTTCTTGCAGTGCATTTGTGTGAGGTTTGACAGTTCGCTCAGTTCAAGGAGTCTCCTCCGCATGGTCGTCTCCTCAATTCCGTAAAAACCAGCAACTCGTTTTGCCCCATCTACAGATTGGCGACCACAGTGGGAGATCATTCTCTCGGTTGCAATCTCACTTCTCACAAAGATGGTTGGTCTTAGGTCTGGTTCAGTTACCAATCCGGATTCAACACCCGGCTCTAATATTGCAAGCTCTAGTGGTAATGCCAACACCACTCCTTCAGCGCAACCTGCCACTACCACTCCTCCGGCGCAACCTGCCACTACCACCTCTCCGGCGCAACCTGCCACTACCACCCCTCCGGTTCAACCTGCCACTACTACTCCTCCGAGTGCTCCGGTGATCACCCCTGCAAGCGGCGGCACTGGCTCCATCAACAATCCACCCTTTGGTCGGTCTCCAGAAGAAGTCAGAGAAAATCCACCTACCATTGGTGATCTCATGAAGGTGCAAGAGACTCTTGCCAAAAATCAGACTGACGTGGCTTCCACTCAGAAAGAACTATTCAACTATCTCAAGACTCTTACAGACAATATGTCAGAGAAAACTTTTGAGAAAGGAAAAGCTAAAGAAACGTCTTCAGACGCTGATCCCGAGCTCACTCCGATCCATGTAGTAGACGATGAGGAAATTCCTAAGGCTGCAGATAATTCACCAATAAAAGAATCATCCAGTTTCATCACTAGTGAAGACCTGGAACGTCTTTTGGAAGATCGTGGAAAAGACAAAACACCCTCTGTCCATCGTCACCAACCTCCATACCCTGCTGCTACGCAAAGGATTCCTATGCCAAAAGGTTACACCTCTCCAACCTTCACACTTTATGATGGAACAGGCAATGCTCGAGAACATGTTTCTCGATTTCTGGAAGCACTGGGTGAACATGAGCACAACCATACTGTTCGTCTGAAGGAATTTTCAAAGTCTCTGAAAGGCAGGGCATATACCTGATATAACAACATCGCACCAGGAAGCATCAAAAGTTGGGGAGAGATGGTCAATTATTTCTACATAAAGTATTTCTTCGTTTCAGAGCAAATCACCCTCTCTGATCTCGGAAGGATGTTTCAAATGAGCAATGAACATCCTAACGATTATGTGAAAAGATTCAGAGTTCAAGATTTTGACTTCCATGATCCAAATGTCACAGAGCAACAATTCGTGGACTTGTGCATCAATGGAATGATTCCAGTCTACAGAGCCTTATTGGAAAATCTCAGGTTTCAGACTTTCTCAGAACTTCATGAAGCGGCCAAGAGATCAGCAACTACTGCACCTGCTTTATTAGAGAGATCTAAGACTACAAAAGCTGAAGAACCACGAGAAACTCGAGGAAGCAGACGTTTAATCAACAAACAATACAACCTCCAAACTTCCACAAATGTTGTTGCAGAAGGGAGTAAACGAAAAGCCGAGCCACAGCGCAAACATACTTCCTCAACTCCTTCAAAGGCGCAAAGAAGGATAATACGCAAGTTCTGCTCAACACACAGAAGCTGATCCAGAAGCACCTAATTTCCCCTGCTCCAATGAAGAAATTATTGAACTTCTAGACGCCTGGATTCAAGATGGTGCAATCAAACTGCCATATGTCAAGAAAGAACCAACTGAAGAAGCCATGGAAAATCCTCGTTATTGTCGCTTTCAAGGGTTCTTCAACCATCCCACAAGTGATTGTAGAACTTTGAAGCGCATATTCAAAGAAAAAATCGAATCAGGAGAACTCAACTTGGGAACTGAAGGAGTACACAGAGATCATCTCCCAGTCAGAACCTTTACTCTTTCTCGAACCGCCCTGTCAAGGAAGCGGTTCAATCCTTAATCGAGCATGTCTGCGAATTGCTATACTTATCAAAGGCTCAAAGGGGATACATGTTTGCTCCATTGAATCACATCGTGTCAGGGAAGAATTTGTTGATTCAAGAGATATTTCCTGAGCCGCCTTCAACAACAGACGAAGAAATGTACGACTGGGGACTTCTCACCACAGTCCATCTTAAAGGAAACGAGTTCAAACGAGCTTTAATTGACGTTGGCACCTTCTTGTCAATGTTATCCTCCGAAAACTCTCAAAGCCGCTTTGGTATCACATGGAAAAAAGCCATTCATGCTCCAGTAACAATCACAGATCATGAAGGAACACCCAGAGATGATTATGGCCACATTACTCTCAAGGTGAACATAAACTCAGCCTGGACAGAGATAAAATTTTGCATAGTCCGAGAAGATACAGGATATGACATGATTCTTGGACATACATAGATCCATGTTGGAAAGGTAAACCCAACACCTTCAATTGCACATTTCTCTGTTGAAGAAGCCTCTGATTCGGAAGAAGAAAAAGAAGATATCTCACTATTCGAGTATCTGAAGGAGGTCAAAGCCCTGACAGAGCTAACACAAAAGCCTGAGGAAAATGCAAACACTTTCATCAAAAGATTTCGTACTCAGGAAAGTCTTATTCCTTCTCATATGTCCATATCATCAGTTTTCAAATATGCTTATTTGGTCCGATGGCTTCACTCCACCAATAACTTAGCCATCGCAAAATACTATGAGTGGATAATCTCGCCTCAGCAATACTTTACCAAGTGGATGGACGCAGAACCTCTCCGAATCGAGCACCTCACTAATACAGTCATTACTGAAATAATGGCTGAGTTCAATAAACAATACCCCAAATATTCTCCTTTGAAAGAATGTCCACATGTGCCGCAAGGTTGGAAGACTTCAACAACATGGAATTCCACTGCACGAAGAATTCCAAATCAGCAGAAAATATTCAGGGCATGGATGGTCAAGCCTAACAAATTCCAAGAAGGAGATTTAGTTTTCAAAGCAACTAAGCGTAACTTTCATTCTGCAAAGAACTCCAACAAGGAAGGACCTTTTATGATTTCTAAGTTTGTTGTTGGCGGATACTACAAGTTGATCAACATGGACAACAAGGAGACCGTGGCCGTGATACATGAGAACTGGCTCAAGGCCTTTGATGTTTAAGGCTTTGGATATTCGAGGCATATGATGCTCAAGGCACGAGCACCTCAAACATTTGGCGTTTATAATTTTCTTTCGTTGTATTTCAATTCCTCCAAAATGTTTGCAATACTTGCATTCAGCAATTTATCAAAATTTAGTTTACTTAAAGAAAATCTCTATCAAACCCAAAGAAAATCTTCAATCATCTACTTATCCAAAACCAATCAAAACCAGAAATAAAACCTCACATCTCTCAGAAGTTCATAAGTTCAAGAGAATATGAAAAGAAATCAAATAAAATCAGCAAAGAAAGACTTTTGCTCCTCTGCATCTTTCAAGACTTGTAAGGCCGCCTTCTCCATGTTCAACTCTTCAGTCAGTCTAGCGATCTTGTCTTCCTTCTCCATCACAACATCATTTGGAAAGGGTATGTTATTTTCACATGAGTCCTTAATAGCATTTATCTTCTTACGAAGCCACCTCACGTTGAAGCCAAGTCTCTCAGAGTTCTCCAAGTTGAACTCCCAATCAAAGAGTACATCTGGAGTCACAGTATTTCTAGCCCTAGTACATATATCACTTACAACACGCAAGATAACACTTACTTGCATTGTTAAAGAATAAGCACGCTTTGGGTCTCTAGTAACGATGATGTGACCAAATTTTTTCCATATCTTCTCATACAATTTGGCATATCCAATGGGAACGCCGAATCCACCAACTAGTTCGTGATATGGGAGTGATGCATCAAATGGAGGATCAAAAGCAACTCCTGCACTTGGATATTCATGCACTACTATACGATTTTCAATTACTAGAGCAACTTCTACAACAGCAGTTTCCTCAGTCTCGTCTACTCGTGGCTCAGTTTCTTCCACCTCTGAAGCAACGACAATTGAATTCTCGGTCTCCTTGATTTCTTCAACAACAACAATCTCATGGCCTTGAAGTGTAGAGATGGTTGTTTGTTTATCAATAGCCTCAGGGTTGTTCAAGTTATCATTATTGGCTCCATCATTCTCAACTTCGGCATTTGTCACTTAATACGAAGATTACATGAGATCAGAGCCATCCAAGCATGAAAAGCAAAAGAAATTGCAAATTTAGTATACAAATGATTTAACATCATCAGATTTCATCATTATGCATTCACCACATCAGCAAATAACGTGAAAGTCATAGAAACACGTTTTACAACAAGCCCGTCTGAGAGGATTTTATACTGCTCTGTATAAGACGACGAACTGGGAGCAATTGGTAAGGAATCTAAGTCTGAGTTATATACCAATCTCTTCGTATGGATGTCATCTAAAACATTTCAAAATTTCATGACAAGTGAATGAGCAAAAATATGTGGCCAAAACATTGGACTACATGACAGCTGAAAATTTCCTGAAAGTCTCCTGGATGTTTACTGTTTCGTCTATTTCGACCCCTAAACGCGCTCGAAACTTAAAAATCTCCTTTAAAAACTTGGAAATTCCCTGGGCTTAAGGATACATATGTGGATCACGAAAATCTGACATCGTATGAAGATTCTACAGCGTTTTTTCTAAAGGGCTGAATTCTGAAATTTCTGGTGACGTATTTCGACAAAATTTTTTGTATATTCACATGAATTCTCATTCATTCATTCATTCATAAACCAAGAAATTTATGCTTATTTGATAAAATTCAAGAGAAGTACTTACTTGGGTGGTCTCTGAAGCGTTCAAAGAACCAAGATTGCTCGTATCGACATCGACAACACCATTACTTTCATTCGGTTTTGAGCTCTGGGAGTTTTCTTTATCGCCATTCTCCGAGCGAGCATCACCAGTACTCTCCATTTCTATGGAGACACCCTCCTGGATATATTCTCAACAATTAGCATTTTATCTACAAAGCATCATAATTTGTTATATGAAGAAATACTTACAGTCTCTTCTCCAAAGACTCAAATCAGGAGTTGTTTGCCCAGCAGCAAAGAACTAAAGACCGTCAATACTCGATGGAGTAAAATTCTGTAACAAAGTAACAAACATTGGTTTTACGATCCTAATTACACGGATGAGAAGAATTCATGGTGAAAAAGATATCGAACTCACCAAACAAATCACTGGGGACTTTATGGTGTTAGGTAACATCTTATAATTCTTACTCCTGCCTTCTCCACCATGAATAGTCGCTTCATTTTCTGAGAAGTCTATATCGATTCAAGGTCTTACGTTACGACCGTCCTGTGGAAAATTTTGACGCAATAATCAAAATGCAATTATCATAATCTTATGAAGACTTCGTAAAGAATACTTACTTGTGAACATCCTGGAGATATTTTCCGTTTATCACCACCAGGGCAATACTTCAATCTTGGTCGAGTAGCAATCATCTCAGCAGAAGGAGGCTCCTTCACTAAAGGTTGATCAATTCTCACGAAATCAAGTAAACGCTTGAGTTGTTGATCCCAAAAGTTTATGTAACCCGGAGTTACATATGTGACTCTCTCAGAGTGGGAACAGAATTCACTTCCTTCCACATGTGTGCGGTCCATACGGGTCATGATCTGTTCAACTGAGGGTTTCCTTCTTCGAAAAGTCGGAACACACTGATCCATACCCATTTGCCGAGCCGCCCTATCAATTTTGTATTCTTCCACCAAGAATTCGCCATGTATCAAGGATATCAGATGACCGGGAGTACAACTTAACATAAAAGACCTCTCGCCGTCATTCAAATCAGCATCAGATTTCAAAGTCATACTCTCTTCAGTATTAAAAGTTGTCAACTGAGAGATGTAAGGGGAACTGACACCCATGGGCGGAAGTTGAATTCAAATTCACGGTCTAAGACATCAACGAAGCGAGTCTTGATTCGCGGTTTCTTTGTGGACCAGCGCATGATCCTGGCATTGGCCTTCTCAGAGAAAACATGGCGAGCATCAGCGTTCAATCCTTGCAAAATGGTACGTGGAATGGGTGCATAATTCTTGAAACGCTCCCACATCAAAGCTTGAAGAAACATTATATTGGCATAACATTCAATCTTCATAAAACCATTCGACATGCTGGAGTCTATAATCAAGGAGTCCAAATTAGAGTACAAAGAACCCAGGAACAAACTACCTATTGGGATTTGCTCACCCTGAGCCATCTTAATTGCAAAGGGAATCAAGAATGGCTTCAACAAATTTCCAGCGTCTTCAAATATGTCTATGGACAGCCATAAACACAAGAAAGCAGCAATAGATAACGTACCGTCAACAGGCCACTCCAGAGGAGTATCTCTTGGCCACCAGTGTATTAACCAATGAGCATAACAACCTTTACTGTCGGATGCCTTATTGATCTCCTCCATTATGGCTGTCAAGATGTTAGAGATTGTAATTTCCTCTGATGAAGAAAGACCTTCGGGAAGGTTACCCGTGATTGGAAGATGCAACAAAGCAACAACATCTTCTAAAGTAATGGTAAACTCGCCCCATCTGCATATGAAAGAGTGAGTTGGAATACACCAGCGAGCAAGTAGAGCTACCATACCTCGCGCATCTTGAAAAATGAACAAATCTCCAGAAGCTTGAATAGCCCGTATTACTTGTGCGTCATGCAACTTGGCTCGAACACGAGGAAAACCTAGCATGTACCTCGCCCATCCAGAAAACTTCTCTAAGGGTCGTCGAGAAAGCTTGAATTCAATGATTGATGCGAGAAAAATATCCTCGTTCAAGACAAAACCGAATAGCTCACCGAGGAGTCACCAATTTTTTCTGAGTAACCTCTCTAGGATTTATCAGAAGACGAAATGCTGGAGTTTTGAAACGCTTTTCAGGCCCTTGATCCATAAAGAATGCATCCTCTATGTTTGGAACGTTCTTAATCCCAGGTGTTTCATCTTCGCCAATGGAAGTCTCATCCGTGCATGAATCATCCCTAGAGGCATCATTATCTATGTATGAATCTTCCCTGGAGGCATCATTATTCACACACGTATCATTTCCGGAGACATCATTGGCTTGGGAATCAGACATCCTTGCAAAGCAGCTGTAACATGCACACAATGCTCCGCTTCAGTATATCATTCATATAAGATGCAAACATCAATGGAATGAAGTAATTGGAAAAATGCTCACGGAAGCATCTACAAAATGGTAATTCTCAACTCTTACCTTTTTACGATTCTACTAACAGTAGTGATTGTAATGCAAGAGTTAACACTTCAAAACTTGCTCGTTTCTTCGAACCTACAAAAGACGAGCAAAAAACTCAGATTTTCATAAAATCATGAATAATTCTAATGCGTGAACATTCACCATGGAATTATGAAAACTAAAACATTATTTCATCATAAATAATTGTTTACTTCTAACGACTGCACAAAATTCAAGTTTTGATTTCAATATATATTTATTTATATATATAAACAAAAAACGTGACTTACTCACGTAAATAAAAAAATTTGACGTGAGCAAGGCTCACCAAATAAAATTCGTGGGTATCCCACGGGTTCATCAAAAAATCCATGAATAGGTCATGGTTTTATATAAAATAAAAAAACTTTTTCCTTCGTACTATCATACGTCTTCAAAATGAGGGTTTATTTCGATTTTGTGAAAGCTCGCATCTTTTAAGATAAAGTTTTGGTTTTCATGAAAGTTCATAAAAAAAATTTAGTCACTGGACACAAGTCTATGCATAAAAAAATCTCTCATAAGTCAGGGATTATTACTAGTTTCTTAAACTAACGATCGAACGAACATACGTTTTCTAAAAACAAGGGTTTTCAACAAAACTCACACTCATATATGCACATATATATAATTTCAACATGATCAAAGCATGAACAACTCATGGGATCAGAAAAAAAAGGGCTTACCTGGTCGGCGGCCGGAAGTTGACCGGACGGCGATCGACGGCGACTGTCGGCGGCAAAGCTCTGGCGAATTTTTTTTCTTTCTTTTCTTTTCTCTGACGTGAAGATGAGGAGGAGATGAAGGTGGTGGTCGGTCGTGGGAAAGTGAAAAAAAAAAAAAAGAGGATTAATTCCTCTTATATCAAATTTTATTTCCAAAACCTAATCTCACAAGGATTTCCTTATTGGGCCCGACCCGTGAATCCTAAAACGACCAAGGTCCCGTCATCAAAATCAGCGGTTCAACACCAATTCATGCTCAATAGGCGACGCTCTATCATGCCACTGGAATCTTCGTTCAAGCTGTGGTTTTCTCATACTATCAAAAATCCGGTAAGGTCTTATCTTACGACTAAGTTCAGTTGCTTATATCGTTTGTAACCGGAAAATCACCATTCAGTGCTGACTAAGGAACATGATTGTCCCTCGCTAAGCAGGGGACTTAATGTAGATGGTGGATTTTCGACAAGGGCTAAAATCGTAAACCCATAATTATATATGCTCCTGATCTAGCAATCAGATGAGTATCGAGGCTCATGTCTTTTATCGAAAGCGTGAAAGCTCATGCCACGAGAACCTCTGACTGAGAATACTGTCTCTCAGAGTATATGTAGATGTGTAGTCTCTCAGCTGAGGCAACGGCATATCTCATGAATACTGAGCAATTTCAGTGATCACTTTTATATAGAATTGCAAGATTAGACGGCTCTTAGACAGCTTGCTTGCTAGTATAGAGCAATAACGTCTTCAGGATGTAACAATGTTTTCCCTGACTATATAGCAAAAATATGACGCTTCAACAAGCTCATATCACTCAATTCCCGAATAATTAATACTCCTAGACAATCGTACTAGTATAGAGCCATCAACTAATTATTCCTAAATTATTAGATTCATTAACTGAATTCCTGGAAAATATTCCACATTATTCATAATATTTCGTTACTTTAATTCGTGGTTCTTCCCAGCAGAATTCCATGGGTTAGTAATAAATATTCAACACACGGGCATCTGAGCACTATCGTATAAGCCCCGACCAAAAACGGTGTAAGTGTACTCAGCAATAATGCACTAACGAGCCCCTGAATGCACAAACAACATTCCAAAACATGAAAGAACGATGAACCTATGCAAAATAGGAAGAACATAATAAATAATAAAATATAAAATATAAGTCAAGGCGCTAAGGGACTGGGCTCACTGGCCAGCCAGTCACGCCGTGACCAGTCCCACGTCCAAATTCTATATTTTATCATATATTCATTATTTTCCTTGATCTCATGAAAATCTCTTCATTTGAACAAATATCCTTCGTTTTAAGGAAACTCCTCAGTTTCATGGTGTTTCCTTCGCATCAAAGAAATAATATAAAACTGGGAAAGGTGTCGTGGGACCGTGTCTACTAGCCGGCCGGCTATGCCCTAGTTGTGGCCGGTCCCACACCTCATGATTCCTCATTATTTTATTATTATTTCCCTAATCTCATGAAAACTCCTTGATTTCATGATATTTCCTTTAAATCATGAAAAATAATATAAAATTAGGGAAACTCGTGGGACCGGGCCCTAGCCGGCCGGTCATGCCCTAGCTGGCCTCACACACCCTTATTTTATTATTATTATTTTTTATGTTTCCTTGATCCCATGGAATTCCTTGATTTCATGATATTTTCTTCAAATTATGAAAATTCCTTCAAATCATGGAAATAATACATAAAATTAGGGAAAACTCACGGGACCGGGCCCTAGCCGGCCAACCATGCTCAAACCGGTCCCACACGCCCTTATTTTATTATTATTTATTTCCTTGATCTCATGGAAACTCCTTCACTTCAAGGAAACTCCTTGATTTCAAAAAAAACTCATGGGTTTCAACAAACTCCTTGATTTCATGATATTTCCATAAAATCATGAAAATAATATAAAATTAAGAAAAGTACCATGGGACCGTGGTCATTGGCCGGCCGGCCATGCCTTGGCCATAGATGGTCCCACACTTCATGATTCCTTCATTTTATTATTATTTTCCTTCATCTCATGAAGTTTCCTCAGTTTTATCAAAAATCCCCGATTTCTTCATATTTTCCCAAATGATTGCTCAAACGCACATCAGAAAATATCAAAATTCTTAGGACTGAGACGCGAACACTTTGGTGACATGAGCATATTACCTTGACCGACCAGAGTTGGCTCTCTGGCTTGCAAGAGGCCGGTCCCTCATATTTTCATCATTTGACCTAATTTGTTCATATTAGGTTAAAACTCTTCCGAACAATTTTTCATGAAACGATCGTCATTCGATCCCGTGACCACCCAGGGCCGGTTTCATGACCCCTTGGTCGGTCCCTCATCTCTTCATAATTAATTAGGTTTTATCACCTAAGGCTGAGACGAGCATTATTTTAATAAATGATTAAACCAGCATTTAATCATTCTTTCATCAATAAATCAACAAGTCTTCAAGAGACCTTGGTATTTGCATCTGGGCACTACATGGTCGACCCATGATCCCATGTAGCCGGTCCCTCCTTCATTCCATGGTTAATTTTCAATAAACCATCAATTGGTCATCAATTGATCGAATTAGGGTTTCTGAGTCCAAGGTTCATAATTCCAGATTCGAACGCTAATAATTTTACGATGATCTCATAATCAGCATTTTATTAATTATGCTCGGTTCAATTACCAGTAATTTAAATTAATATTTTGGTCATGCTACCAATAATTCATCAAATGAGCAACATTCACTCAGATGAGCAATATTTGCTCAAACTAAGGAATATTGGTTCAATTATCAATATTCAACAATTAATCGAATGAACAATATTTGCTCACGTTAATTATCAATGTTTTATTCATACATTATACCTCTGTCTCAACAGACATGTTCAATTCATGAGTCTCGAAACATTTTCGAATTATGTTCGACTCAACGATAAGGACTAATCGTCCCATGAAGTCAGCAACTGACTAACTAATCATGAGACGTCAATCGTGTCACATGGGGGGATATTAACTAGGGTTTTGGTCTGGCGGTCTACGGCACGTGTGTTCATACACACGATGAGAATGTGAGCAAGTCGTGCAATTATTTGAAGGAGTTAACAAAGTAGTGGATGAAAAATCGACCAAGTCTCCGCACGTTGAGCAACTGGTTTTAACACGATTTCCACTTCTCCACTCTTTGATTCCATCAACTGTCACACTTCATGGGATCATGGTGTTTACAATTCTAGCAATATAAATAAGTTCCTGAATCATGATTGAAGGGAAAGGCAATCTCACGTCAAACGGACAACACGAGATTAACAACTCAACATCTGAGCAATTACTCTCAACAGAGCAAATTCAATCATTCAGAACTTATCTTATTTTCAGAATACACAACACACCTACAATCTTCGATCACCATTGATCTCACACATTTCTAAGCTTCCCTCCTACAGATCGAACCATCCTCTCTTGTGACCAAATTTACTCTGGAACGGCCATTGTCTTGGTTTAGGCCGGAGTACTACAGATTGATCTCTCGAATTCAAATCACTCCCTTCTTGCAGTACATCTGTGTGAGGTTTGACAGTTCGCTCGGTCCAAGGAGTCTCCTCCGCACGGTCGTCTCCTCAATTCCGTAAAAACCAGCAACTCGTTTTGCCCCATCTACACCGACTATTTGATAGGTGTAGAATACACCGTATTTACTATCTAGTAGTTACGCTTTATTTGCTATTTTTCTTGTGAATTATGTACTTTACGTGTGTTTTTGAGTTATTAGGTACTTTGGAGTCACACGGAGTAAAAGAAGAAGAAATTATTCTATTTGAGCCAAAAGGGAAAAATTGTCATTTCAGGGGCGAACACTATCCGGAGCCAAGTCAGAGTTGAGGGGCAACTCTCTCAAAGGAGTATTAAGAACAACCAATTGATTATTCTTTTTGTTAGGGGGTGACCATTTGTTAAGGGGCGACTCTCTTCTGGAGAAGTATTAAACAGAGACTAGCATTGGTTAAAGGGATATCAGTTGGGTAGCCCTTATCGAGGTGACCGGCACCGACTATAACCTACAACCCCAAATCCGAAACTCTCGACATTCAATCATTTTTGCTGAAATTGAGAAAAAAGTGGCACGCTTTCTTTCCGTTGTCCGAGAGGAAATAGAGATCGAAAAAAGGCATTTAGAGAAACTTGAGAGATTTACGGGGTGAGAGTTTTATACGAGTTGAGAGAGAAATGAGTGACGCGATGAAGTTACGGGGTGATGGGTCAAGTTATTAGGGTTTGGTGTTAATTGGAGAAGAAACGAATCTGCATTATCACTTGGATCTTGATTACGATCGAAGAAATGGTGAGGACTAAAGAGGGGTTTTACAAGTTCACATAGTTTTACAACTGGGAATTGAATTGAGATTTGAGAGAACTCGGGCATGGCTCAAGATTGAGTTAGGGTTTTGATGGTGGAATCTTGGTGAAATGGTTGATTTCAAGAAGAAATTGAAGACAGGTGATGTTTGCTGTTGATCAAGATCGAAATGGAATAAGGGTTTGCGTTGGTGGTGATACTTGAGAATTCAGACTTGGGTTTTGAGCAGAAATTGATGAAACTCAGATGGGGATTATGGTGCTGCTACTAGTGTTCAATTGGTGGTTAATTCAAGAATGGGGCTGGAATTGAAATTGGAGCTATTGTGTTAAGGTGATATTCATGGTTCTGTGTGGGTTTGTGCTGAATCTGAGAATGAGGCAGAGATGAAGCTAAATTGAGTGGGTTCTGTCAGTGAAGGTTTGGGAATGGAAGTGATGGTTGGCAATGAATTGTATGGATTAGATGGAAATGATGGGTATGAGCAATTTGGTGGTGAGTGTATGCAGTTGAGGTTGCAGCTGCTATTGATGGCTAGGTTGATAACTGCAGGTGTTGTTGGCATTGAAGTTACAGGGAATTGGACTGAGCAAGGCAAGAATAAGCTGAGTTTGCACAAGTAATGTTGGTGGTGGGTTATACAGGTTGCAATGGAGTTGTTACAGATGGGTGCTATTGAAGTTGCATAAGGGAATGGTGGTTTGATTCTTGGCTGGGGTTTCATTAGGACAGTGTTGGTTATGTGTGCAACTGAAATGGAGAAGGAGTATTGAACCTGTGTGCCTTGTGAATTGAAGGTTCAACTGGTGCTAGTGATGCACTACTGGTGTTTGCAAGCTGCAGACTTGGTGGTGATGGTGGTAACATGAGTTTTGGTGGTGATGCATTGTTGTGGTTTAGTTTCAATATGCAGCTGCAGTTCATGATAGTGCATGGTTGGAGCTTGGCAGTGGTGATGAACAAGTGCAAATGGTCATGGCTTGGAAGGTGCTATTGCCATTAAGAAATGCAGTTATGGTGTGCAACTGAGGAGCAGCAAAGTGGTTCTTGGTATGAAATTTGGTTGTGGTGGTCTTGGTAGAATGGGTGATAGAAATGGTGTTCAATGGGTTGTGGTATGAGTATAAAAGTAGGAAGATGGTTGATGTTGCAGTGGGTTACAAAAGAAGCTGCAATTCATGGAAGATGGCTTGTGAACCAGAGAAGAATTGGAGATTGAGAGCATGAGACTGGTGTTGGCAGAATTGAATGGTTACAGGGAAGGATACAGCCATCTGGGCTGTGCACAGAAAACTGCACAACTGCAACAAATTTGGCCTGGGCAAGTAGCACGGCTAGGACCGGTCGGCCAGAGTTAGCTAGTCGACTCGGTTCGACTCAGCGCTTTATTGATTGACCGAGTTGACCCAGTTGACCCGACCGATCCAACCCGTTGACCGGTGACCGGGCGGACTTTGCCGGTCACCTGGAACCGATTTACGGCGACTTTTCCGGCCGTTTTCCGGCCACAATACCAGACTTCCGGTGACCGTTTTTGGGTCATATTTTCTCCACGGGTTTCTCACTCTTATGGGCTTGGTGGATTCTCATCTAATGGACTTTGAAGACTAGACCTAATTTTAGAAGTTGGAGAAAAGCTATAAAGGGAAGGTCTTCTACAACTTATAGATATCTTATCTTTTTCTTGGAATTTTGGAGAGCCGTTTTGTTTACGCTTCTAGGGTTTGGTTTTGTTCTTCTTCTTCATTATTATTTTATTGAATATTGATTATGATGAACTCCATAGCTATGAGTAGCTAAACATCTTATTGGTTATGGGATAAAAGTTGATTTCTCAACATGCTTTTGATTCAATGAATTAGTTTTGTCTCAGTAATTATTGTTTGTGATTCACAATTAATATTGTTATAAGATTTGAAAACTTGTTAGGTTGAGTCCGGAATCAATCCGATTTGTGTTCATCTCTAGAGCTATATTAGGGTTTTCAATACGAAAACGTTGTTTATCCCTGATTCTAAGTAGCATAATTGTGGTTAGTGCTTGTAGTGATATATCCTACTAGTCACAAGTGAATCATAACTTTTGTTAAAACGTTTAGTGCTTTTACACATTCGTTTACATTGATGAGTCTTATTCCATAAAAATTAATGCTTTGAGGGAGTTAAACTTAATTGTGCTTTTACACTTTAGGTTGCTTTCTACGAAGAATTCATATATGCATCTTTTAATGTGGTTGTGATGAAAACAGGGAATTAACGGGTTATACTTGCGATCAAGATATCCTAGGACTTTTAATAAATACGAGATTAAATACCAATTCTAATCATTGATGAAAATACATGTTTGTGAATGATACTATCCCGTGACCAATATCTTCTCTTTATTGATAATTCGAATTACTTACTTTGCTTTTAATTACTTTTATTTGCTTACATACAACAAACATACCCTGGGTTACTTTAGAAACTGAAATTTTATAACAACGAAAGCCTCTCTGTGGATACGAACTCTTTCTTATCGCATACTATATTTATATTTAGTTGATTGAGAAAGTGAAATTATATTTGACGGATTGACAACCGACCAGTATTCAATCCCATGGGAAAGGTCAACTATTAGTCCATGTTAAGAAGCATCCGAACCTAAGCATAATTTTAATCAAGACAAAACCAAAACTCCATCCAGAAATATGTTCAAGACGAGGTTCGATTTCCGAATAGGAAAAGCTTGCTTAAAGGCGAATAAGACAGCCAACCCAAGCAGAGAGGCTCAATCATCCTAATGAATTTCTAACACTCTGAGGCAAATAATCTTTGTCACTTCATTCAGAAGTGAAGAGCCTCTGCCACTCCGCTATGATATGAAGAGTCTCCGTCGCTCTGGTTCCAGCCAAGTATCCTTCGTCGCTCCACTTCGAGGCGAACAACCTTGTCCCTCGGTTGTTCAACACCTCCCTTTTGACCTACAATGACTAGTCTCTCAATCAAGCTAAAGAATCCTTAAAGCCACCTTGGGTCTTTAAAAGAACTATCAAAGACTCCCCTGCATCATTCCAGATCTTTGACAAGACCCTTAAGCATCACCACTGGTCTTGCATTGATCATAAAGATTTCTTAGGGCCACCCTAAATCTTTTGACAAACCCAAGACTCCTTAGTTTCACCACTGGTCTTGCATTGATCATAAAGATTTCTTAGGGCCACCCTAAATCTTTTGACAAACCCAAGACTCCTTAGTTTCACCTCAGGTCTCGGACGGCTTTAGTGTTCTATAACATCACATGAGTACGACGTCCCTTCCATAGCGCCTTTTCAGGCCCGACCACATCTTCGTCCCCCCTTTCTCGTACGATTGGACAATGATTAGACTTGCTCCTACGTTGGATAAGCAATATCAGATCTTAGCCTCTTTATAAAGCTGACCACATCTCTGCTTAACTTTCGATAAATGGATATTATAGGTCAACACCTGACCACTATCAGTTCATAGTGCCTTTTCGGGGCCGATCTTTCCCTAAGCCTATTCACAGAACCGATACACATTATTTCACTCAAAGGAAAACATCGGTCACACTTGACCAACGCCAATATTTTTCAATTCTCATGACACATATAGCTACAACAAGCCTCCTAGAGCTCTTCATATGACTCAGACTAACCTCTACATGTAAACATGTGTATTCCTCCATCTAAAATTACGACAATTCCGGAGAATACTAACACATAAAAGACACCTCACATATAAAGGTTGGTTACATCGCAAATGAGAGGATGAACTTAGGGTTTTGGTCTGACGGTCTACAACACATGTGAGTATTAGCCTACTCAGACAAAAATAGAATAGTCGGTCATAAGGAGTCAGTTGAAGAGGAGGATAGACTCAATCCTTGATTTATATTTAGTTATTCTTGAGATTAAGACGAATGTGCTTATCCTTACTCCCCAGCCTTATCTCACCGGCTAGATATTAGAGTTTTGCAGAGTTATAAATAGACCAACTCTCGGCCATTTAAACAAAACAACAACAAAAAAGTAGCTTTCTACAAAATCTTTATTAGAGCATCTTCGCCTGCAAATCTCTCTAACTCAGAAACTCTGATCCCATCTCCTTTGGCTTCCCACCCTAGATCAACCTTACCTCACAATCTGCAACTAAAACAGCCCTTGAACGACCATTTTTTGGTTTTGGCAAGGACTATTCGTAATCAACCTTCCGTTCTCACAATCAATCTTAATCATATTATCTATCGAACCCTATTCCATCAGTTTAAATCTACATGCCCAATGTCGGATTTTCGGTTTCGCCTCTTTGTCTTCGCTTCTAGGTATCATGATGACCATTGTGACTGCATGGGGATCATTATGATTCTTACTATTCTCTGGAATTTCTGAGGCTTGAGAAGATGATGGGTTGTTTCATCCACACTGTGAATCTCCTTCCCTTCATGTTACTTTTGTGGATTCGTCCTATAATGTTGCTTTCAAAGGTAGGCATCATCGTGATGTCATGGATTACGGTCCTTAGATATCACGCCTCTCTAGGGATCTCTACCCGATAAACCGAAGATCCATTGGCTAGTGTTGGAGATGGTAAAAACACGTACTGTTGAAGTTTTCCTCCATCGATCATCTATTGGATAACTTAATGAATATTTCTGCATGTCTCGGTGGTATGACTAAAGAATGGGTGGAAACCATAGAAATCCTAGTCGTTTCTTCCTTGTTGTCTTAGATATCTTCGAGTGCAATATGTTATTGGCATGATTTCGCTTCAGGTACCTTTCCTATCTCAGCACAGAGTTTCCACCATCGGTAAACTAATCTCTTTAAGAATTCATTTGATCCCCTCCTTATCTGGAACAACTTTTCGATGCTAGGCTTCGCATAACTATTGTGCATGTATGCTGCTAACAAAAGCTCATAAAATTGCACGAAGATAGATATTGAATCTTTTGGAAAAGCATCATAACACATTAATGCTTCATCTTTGAATGTCGAAGAATAAAACTTGCACAGTACGATGTCGTACCCACTCCACCGCGTGAGTGCAATTTGATATGCTCAAAATGATGAATTGTATATGGCATGTTCTGTCAAAGGTTATGGTGAATATCGGTAACAAACAATTTATCAGGAAGGGATTATATAACAGCGATGTCATGAATAGAGATCGTCTATTATTAGAGCATTGCTTGGTTGAACTCGTATGCGTTACTATCTCAAGCATGTTTGTCAATGTTAGTGATCAAAACTATAAGTCTTGATTTCTAGTCTACTATTAGCTAAGTCTTGGACTAGGATAGAAAGTGTAGTTGAGCTCAAGACTCCATGGCAATCATCATACAAGACGAAGAACTACTCAAAGGCTGGTGGAACTTCATCGACTAAAAGGTATGTGGAGACTTGAACTTATCTATCACTCAAAAGTCTATCTACTTTATCTCCTATCTTGAGACAAAGTCGTTTTGCTATATAGACTATGATTATACACATTTGCTATTTCGAGCCGAGTTTATCTCGCTTATCTATTTCTCGAAATATATGTTAGTAAGCTTTCGCTTTAGCCAAGTTTATATTTACCTAGTGACGAAAGTCATGTTATGTTTCAATCACTTGAAAATGGCTTTGACGAAAAATGGTTTGTGAATAACAACTATATAACGTCCTATACGAATGTTTCAATGATTGAAATGAGATTTGAGATTATATAATCATGGAAGGATATAAACATTGTGTGGTAACACATATGTGTGTAAGTCCTTATTCCTTGAACCAAAGTATGCTTTGTTGCTCAAGAAAACCGAAACCAAGTCCGCGTACCAAGTCCGCGTACTGTCGGAAGTTCTTGACCCGAGAAAATCTGATAGAGTTTGTGAACTTAAAACAAACTTATTCCGGGTACTTAAGTCCGCGTACTTAAGTTGGTTATTTTCTAAAAACGATTATTCGTGAACTTAAACTTATATAAACTAAGGAATGCAAGTTTGCAAACCGTGGTTATAAAGTCCGTGAATCGATTCGAGTGAATGAAATCGTTTTTTTTCAATTGTGTCTATTATAAAGATCTAAGCAATTGAACAATTCTCTAACTAGTTCATTTGAGTCATTTGAACTAGTTATGGTAAAGAAGAATATGATTGATATGAAAGTGCTCATATGGCTAACCATTTGGTTAACTACCGTTGAACCAACTAAATGTACATGTTTGGGTACGGTTACACAAACCTAAAACGTGCATTTCATTTGTGTGTAACAAGCTAAGTTTCGATCTAACGCTTGAAAGATATTAGCTTGAATCTAATCAGGTTTTCATCTAACGGTGAATATTGAATGATTTGTTACCAAGGTAACTTAGATTGCAAACCCTAATTTGAAAGACTATATAAAGGAGAACTCTAGCAACTGGGAAACCTAATCACCACACCTCCTGTGTGATACTAGTTGTATAAGCTAGAGTCGATTCTCCTTTAACGTTAGGTTTTTATCGAGACTCGGTAGGTTAACGACTTGAAGACTTCATTGGTATTGTGAAGCCAGACCGATACTACATTCTCGTAGTTGTGTGATCTGATCTTGTTGTTTCTATCGTACTAAGTACAATCGTAATGATTGGCTTGATATTGATTTCCCCGATAGGCAAGATATAAAAGTAATCACAAACATCTTCGTCTCATCGTTTGTGATTCCACAATATCTTCTTTCGCCGCGTCAGTTAAGATTATTGTGAGGTGATTGATAATACTAGGTTGTTCTTCGGGAATATAAGTCCGGGTTATCAATTGGTTCTGTTCACCTTGATTTATCAAAAGACGGAACAAAACTCGTAGGTATTTACGTGGGGACAGATTTATCTATTACGAAGTAGACTTTTTCTGTGTGATACAGATTTGTTTATTAAAGTCTTCGACTTTGGGTCGTAGCAACTCTTAGTTGTGGGTGAGATCAGCTAAGGGAATCAAGTGTGTAGTATCCTACTGGGATCAGAGACATAAGGAGCGCAACTGTACCTTGGATCAGTGTGATATTGATTGGGGTTCAACTACAATCCAGACCGAAGTTAGTTTGTAGTAGGCTAGTGTCTGTAGCGGCTTAATACAGTGTGTGTTCAATCTGGACTAGGTCCCGGGGTTTTTCTGCATTTGCGGTTTCCTCGTTAACAAAACTTCTAGTGTCTGTGTTATTTCTTTTCCGCATTATATTTTTTATAAAATTGAAATATCACAGGTTGTGCGTTTGAATCGATCAATTGGGAAATCCAACCTTTGGTTGTTGATTGAAATTGATTGATCCTTCAACATTGGTATTTGGTACCGTTCAAGTGTTTTCTATTGTATTCAATTAGACTCGCAGATTTCTATTTGCTTGAGTAAGTATTGAATCGAGAAAGAGATATATAAATCTTTGATATACTTTTATTAAGATTGAGTCTGACTGTCTAGTTGATTCTCTTAAAAGTATATTAGAGTTAGTCCATACAGATTGCTAATCGAAATATTGGGTGTGGTTGTTGTACCCCCGCTTTTTCAATTGGTATCAGAGCAGGCAAACACATTAAAGACCTCATAAGTCTGTGTTTGTAGCAACCTGATATGGACAATGGTGCTATCTCAATAAATGCACCACTGATGCGTGTCGTATGCGCAACAAATTAATCAAGATATTTCCCACTAATTAACTGGTAATATAAAAGTAGTAAGAGATCGTTCCCACAGAGAGTTGTGTAATTGATAGGTTATTTGATCAGAAAAATAAAGTAAATAACGAATGGGGGATTGGTTTTAAGATCAATAAAAAGATAATAAGAAAAAAAAGATAATTAATCCGCCGCCACTGAACAGAAACTTAATAAAAGTACTTGTTTATTCCTTGTTAAATTTCTATTGTCACCAACCGAAGAATAGTAATAAGCTCTGCTATCCCCGGAATTCCTGTTGTCACTGGATACAAAAGCGCTCGACTACCAGATTCTATCCATATGAGCCACCATGAATAAGCTCTCAAGGTGTAACCCATCGAATGCATTATGTTTTGTGAATTAGGTTGATCCTAGCATCAGACGCATAAGCTCGGCCCCGCTTACTAGTGTCATCTCTATACACAATTGCTTAACAGAATCCCTCTGTCAGCTTTTGCAATGTACTACTTGTGTATGGAATTGAGTGACTATTACACGTATCACCAACCCCAATACTAGTAGAAGAATTATTATCAGGTTAATTCAAATGGCCATTTGAATAACCCAATAGTAATCTTAGACACTAAAATTAATAGAGACAATCGACAAGAAAATTAAACTCAAAATAAACTTGTAAAAATAATTAAAGTTTCATTAATCAGGACTTTGAAATCATACCTTAATCAGTAAAAATTCAGCTACACATGGATTTACTAAAACCCATAAAAATATATATAGAAGAAGAAAATAACTTGATTTCCCCCTAAAAGGGGTAAACCCTAGAATATAATATAACCTCACCTCTCTTCCTTTTCTCTATTTTTTTTCTCTCTGAAAAGTTGTATCTTTGGTCTTGCACCTGGCCCCTATTTATATAGGAATGGCCGCCCTAAAATCTCCTCCAAATCCGTACTTGATATAAAGCACCACGTCGGTTAGAAGAATTTCTCTGTTGTGAAATCAACTGATGTTGTTGCGGTGCAGCATGGAGTAATTTATTGGCATAAACATTATTTTTGATTGGATGGAATTTCAGTGGGATCCACGTGGTCTATTATAGCTTCTCCAGCACTTGTTATACATCTAGCTCTTTACTCCTTGCTATAACAGATTCTTAATTCCCACAACGCGTCAAATCTATTCACCACTCGGAAATATTCTCATATTTATCATCAACGGAAACTAGTTTATCGGTCACGAAAACTGGTGCCGTGTTCTCCTTAAAATCTTAAATAAACAAGAGAACTAATTCCCTATCCACAGACTCGAGCAACACAGACCATGTCCCAGCCAAACCTCATTGCGGACTCGAGCTTCTCTGCATTTCAAACACCAGCCGTTTTTTTCGTCACTGCCATCAACAATAGCAAATCATACTAGCCGTCCCTACCACCACATACTCGAGTTCAAATCTATTTTCGATCATCACATATTCATCATCTTCCCTGCCATCATCACTGCGTCATTCATTCTCCATAGCCAACTCGTACCAGCACTTTTCTATCAGCAAATGGCAGCTGCCATTTTCTCAACAGCAACCTCTCATCACCGGTAACATCTTCATCACCATCGCTGCCTCATCATACCGTCGTGATCACCACATCTTCTCGAGATCCAGATGCAGTAACTAATCACCATCATAACCCCATCTTCTCTGCCAATAACTCCCTGAAGTTCGAGCCCTTTGATCTGAAATCAGACTTTAACCCAAGCTTTATATCATCCTCATGAACCTAATGATATGTTTAAATTCGAATATCACTGTTAATCAAGATCTGTCATCATCGTGATCATCATGATCATGAAGTTCTGTCTGCCATTGCCTGCGTTCTATTTAAGAAAAGGGAAGATGGAGTGTCCTGAGTAATAAGCCGGGTGCCTTTATCAGATTTTGAATTCCTGTCTCCCCCTTTGTAAAAGACCGAACTGCCTTTAGCAGCTCCTTTGAAACTTGAATTCCCATTAGCAGAGTGACTGCCTTTAACGTACATTGGGGGTCCCAATAGCACTTGTCATGTAAAATAACCATTTTGTCCTTTTAGGCTTCCAAGTTCTTCTTTTTCCCATAACTTCTTCATATGAGCTCTGAATGACTCCGTTCTTTCGCTATTGCTTTCGTCTTCTCATCCTCTACAAAATGAAATCCTTCATTTGCACGAGTTCCACCGGGTCTTTGGCCCTTCTTCACTTGTGACTTCACTTTTATAGCTATTTCACTTCTTTTGGATGATTCATCTAATAAAAGACATAAACTAGAAAACAATCATAATACAAGGTAATATGCAAGAAATATAACTAAAACCAGTATGGAATTGACACTCTAAACATGTAAATTAAGCACTTATCAAATTCCCCCGCACTTGGATTTTGCTTGTCCTCGAGCAAACTACCCTAAACAAATACAACAACTCCCTGTCGTTGAGGAAACGGTTGCACTTAGCACGTGCAACAAGCCTTTAAACCCCTAGGTATCCCTAGTGGACGAGTTATAGTCTCGTGAGGGCTTACGAGAGGTATACCCACAAAACCTACTCCAACTTCAAAGCTTTCCAGCGTCCCAAGCATCCAACGAGCTATGAGGACATGGAGTTTCTGCATGCTAGTAATAAGAAGTTAGAAATACCAAAGAACATATTCTCATTCTTAAATGTTGAGTGAGAAATAACCACACCATAATGAGAGAACGCGTGTTTGAGAGCGATCATAAGCATTTCGCCTCGACTTCTGCCTCACTTAAAAGGATTTTATGATAATTGCACTCAATAAGACGGATTTTTTATGGGTCTCACATGATAGACGCATTTATGTGTCTATTTTGATCTCGATTTTCTATATTGTTAGTACCCATTTTTGTATTTATTTTGGCATTTTATGTTTTTGTAGGTGATTTTGGAGAAATAAGTTCTTGCGGAGAAATTGGCTCGAAAAGTGGTATTTGCGCTCGTGGGAGAAAATTACTATTCAGACCCCTCATTTGGATAAGGGGCGCTTCAATTACTAAGGGGTACACCATTGATAAGGGGAACCCTAATTGTTATTTACACTCCAAGACACCCAGGTGTTAAAGGCACCCGACATCAGGATAAAGGGCACTCATCTTCAAGAATTTAAATAATTGGTTTTGGCGGGAAAGAATGTGCAGTGAAGAACCGACATTAGGGTTAGGATTTGAGGAGGTTTTGGACGAGATTCAATCGCCAGATTTGGGTTCAATGGACCTGTTTGGACTTAACAGAGATGCTATGGGCAATTTCTTCAATCCAGTTGGGCTTGATAGTTGGTTCTCGACAGCACAGGAGAATGAGTTTTCTCGGGTTTCTGGGAAAGAATTGGACGATAATTCAGGGGATATTTGCACGGGAAAGGTTTGCAACAACCCTGTTTATCTAAAACAGGAATGTGAAGTGATGTGGAATCGTAAAAAATGGAAGGAAATATTCTTATAATCGGATTATCCAAAACAGGGAAGTAAAAACTCGCGACTTGCCGTGGGGGAAAAGAGAAAGATTTTCGGGATTTATTTGTTTTGTGGTGTATATATATCCTGGTTTTGAGCAACAGAGGGATGGTCAGAGAGTTTGGGGTCGATTGGAGGCAGTAAATCAAGCTGCAGAGAAGTTGCATCAGCAGCAAGTGAAGAGGAAGAAGAGAAGTTGCAGACGACACTTCAGAAGTGTCGTTCTGAAGAACACGAAGAACAGACTCGCAGAAGCAGTCTTAAATACAACGACAGAGTCAAACAACTATCGTTCTTCAAACAGTGGAAAAACAAAGACCCTCGGAGACGGTCGTTTATTACTGGAAATCATTGTAAGCACTTTTATTATTATTTTTAATACAATGATTAATGATATTTTCTCCAATCTTCGATCTATGAGTGTCTAAATCTATTTTCTAGGGTTTTGGAGGAAACTATTTTTAATGGGTAATATTTATTAATTAATTTCTTTGGCATATTTACTCCAAAATTGTGTTTTAATTTGTCTAAAAATTCTCTCTTCTTTACATGCTTCGTAAAAACTGTTTTGGGTAGTTTCTACCGTTCTTTTATAAGCAAAGGAGGATTAGGCCTTAGAATAGCGACGAAAGTCATAAAAAAAAGAGCATGCAGTGTTATATCTTCCAAAGCATGAGATTGAGTTCGAAAATTGTTTTGAGTCAAATAGGAGTAATTTGTCAAAGTTTTAATTATTGAGTTTACCATCATTAGAAGTAGCGGAATCCAAAGCCCTAGACTCATCTCTCCTCGGTAACAAAAATCAATTTTAATTAGTTTGTCTTAGTATTTTCTTTTAATAATCAAAAACCAAATCTTTAAAACGAGTCCGAGCGAACGATACTCTACTTACCACTTCAAAACTACATCATCACATGTGTGCAGGTAGGAATGAAGAGAGAATCCTACACACGTTGAACGGTGGGAAGGAATCCTTCCGAATTATTTATGGAGACCCTACAAGATCGTGGGAAATAAAGATATTTTTCTGATGATCTCTAAGAAAGGAATCAACCATTATTGCGAGGATGGGAGTACTCACTCACCTTCACATCCGATCGGCAGTAACGAAAGCACCACTCTCACAGCATCCAATAGAAACGTAGTCTTCAGCTCATCTTCTTCATCTTCTCGGTCTTCAACTGTTGATGATAAACTCTTGAACTTCGTAAAACTTCGACAATTTGTAACTCTTTTCCTCAATTTCCTAGTTACTTGAAACTTCTTTATATATTTTTCTTCCCTATGGCCTTATTGAACAAATAACAACCTAAATGCAAATCTTTTTGTATTTTCTCTTTCTTTTTTTTTTCTTTTTTTTTTTGTATTTTTTTTTTATAAAAAGATTGCAACTACAAAAAAATGAAACCAAAATTAACATGGCCATGAAAGAAGTATTTTACCACTTTGATCTTCACAACTTGTATTGTTTTCGTATCCTAAACTTCAATAACTCTCATCTTTTGATTTTCTTAGCTCTTGTAAATAAGTCTTCCACTTGGATATAGAATTATGCTCTTTATATGTAAGTCCTCGACATGTATATAAAAATATGCTCATTGTTTGTTGCTTTACTTGGATATGAAATATGCTCTTTCTTGTATTGTTGCTTGTAAACCTCAAATGTCTTCAACTTTCCTTGTAGATTTTGATGTCGCTCCATTTGTTGATGATGATGGTGTTTCTATGGATCTGTTGTTGGCGACAAAGAGAATGGTGCTAACTACAAATCAAACTACAAGAATGTGGTTTTCATCTATAGACGTCACCCTCATGATTGACAAAATTAGCACTCAAGAGATCAAATAGTAGTGCTTCTATTGGTGGGAGATTGGGTAGCTCACCATTCTACCCGGAATTAAAGTACGGTGACACACACTCAAAAGAAAGCTCTTTAGTCAGCTACATAGAAAATTTGGTCTGGTGCCTCTGTTGATTTTAAAATAGGTAGTCTCCACTAATGATTGATCAGCAACTCTAATAATGCATTTCCCTCTGCACCTAATTTACATCAACGACATGATTAAATCCATTATTTAACACTCTAACAAGCAAGAAATCCGAACGTAGTTCCCTAACACTTCCAAGTTCAGTTATGTCGGTCAGAATTCTCTATGTAAACATACCTAGAAGTATGCTAGTGACTCTAAAATCTCTACAAGTTGGAGGTTTTATATGCAAAAAATTTTAAAAACTCTATATGCAAAATATCTAAACGCTCCCCCACACTTAAACTCTACATTATCCTCAATGTAATTGACTCGTCCTAAGTAAAGTCAAGGTGAGAAATCCTAATATGATATGCAAAAGAAGAAAACCAAAAATAAAAGGATAGAAAATACAAACCAATGGGTTGCCTCCCATTCAACGCTTAGTTTAACGTCCTCAGCCTGACCCTCTGGTTATCGTCCGTAAACCAATAATCTGAAAATCTGGTAGTCCTCCCAGACAACAATCTGCAATACTAGTAACAACTTCATAAAAACATTAGCACAAGATATAAATATTGAAGCTATCAGTTTATTGAAGTTTCCCCCACACTTAGTCCTTTCTACACTCGGGAGTGGATAGAGAACATATAATTCAGGAACTTCAAAAGGTTCCTCAGCTTGGTGAACCCGCGCAATACTAGAATCAAACACATCAAGTGGTGGATACTTAGAAGAAACATAATCCGTTAAAACTTTGAAAACACATAACTCCAATCCCGAGTGAGGTATTTTCCTAAAGTTGGGTTAATAACTCTTTGAGAAGCTACTTCAATTAGATGGGAAGGATCAATAAATTTAAATTTATGCAAAGGATTAGACAAACCTTGTTCGAGATCCTCATCTTTTATCTCTAGTGAATTATTTACCTCAAGTATATCATGGTCCTCTATCGAACTCTTAATTTCTGCTTCAACCGAAATTTCAACATCATCGACAAGCTCAATTGGGTCTTCCACAACTTTAATCAATTTGGTTTCATTCTCAATCTCTATCTCTTCAACAATCTCATCATCGGAATCAGAATCTTCCCCCAAAAAGTCTAGTTCATTGGTGCAAATCCTAGGGTCTTCCGTATGAGTCTCCGACGAAGGAATAATTTGTTCTACTTCTTGCAAATCAAGCGGCCTAAAAATATTGTATCCGGATAATCTTCATAACGTTGATATTCATTTGAGTATGTTACACCATTCATAACAATGGTTCGGTCATTCCAAGGCTCCTCCTTTTGAATAGGCAAGTGATCTTTATAATGATCCGGAGCTGGAATAACTTCATCACTATTACATGGAATTTCCAAAGGTTGCTCATCTTTCTCTATTTCTTCCTTAATCTGATCCATGTCTCTTCTTAAGTTTTTAATGCCATATTGAAGTTGTTGGAGTGATTGATCAACGCTTTGTTGATGTTGCTCTAACACATGGTAATATTTTTCCACTTGTATGCGAATATCTTCCATCATGGTACACATTTGTTCTGCAACACTTGAAGAAATAGGATTAGAAGCATAACTATCCTCCCATCCTTGTGATTGTTCACTTACATGCCCGTCATAAGGTTGTTGACATGTATGAGAATATCCGTAAGGTTCCGCGGGATATTGATCATAGCCAAAATATTGGTTTTGATTATACCCATAGGATAGGATGGTTGGTAGTTGTCATATGAATGAGATTGAAAACCATATTGATTACCACTATAATATGATGATTGGTCTTGTGCTCCGTACATGTTATTTCCATAAGGAAACATGATGACTTACAAGAATGAGAAAATAAAAACAAAAATCTAAAAACAAAAATAAAAACAAGCTAAACAAATAACAAATCAATTAGCAACTGCTCCCCGGCAGCGGCGCCAAAATTTGATGCGTGTCGTAAGCGCAACAAATTAATCAAGATATTTCCCACTAATTAACTGGTAATATAGTGGTAGTAAGAGATCGTTCCCATATAGAGCTGTGTAATTGATAGGTTATTTGATCAGCAAAATAAAGTTAAAAACGAATGGGGGATTGGTTTTAAGATCAATAAAAAGATAATAAGAAAACAAAGATGATTAAGGAATCATCCGCCACCACTGAACATAAACTTAATAAAAGTACTTGTTTATTCCTTGTTAAATTTCTATTTTCACCAACCGTAGAATAGCAATAAGCTCTGCTATCCCCGGAATTCCTGTTGTCACTGGATACGGAAGCGCTCGACTACCAGATTCTATCCATCTGAGCCACCATGAATAAGCTCTCAAGGTGTAACCCATCGAATGCATTATGTTTTGTGAATTAGGTTGATCCTAGCATTAGACGCATAAGCTCGGTCTGCTTACTAGTGTCATCTCTATACACAATTGCTTAACAGAATCCCTCTGTCAACTTTTGCGATGTACTACTTGTGTATGGAATTGAGTGACTATTACATGTATCACCAACCCCAATACTAGTAGAAGAATTATTATCAGGTTAATTCAAATGGCCAATTGAATAACCCAATAATAATCTTAGACACTAAAATTTATAGAGACAATCGCCAAGAAAATTAAACTCAAAATAAACTTGTAAAAAAGAATTAAAGTTTCATTAATCAGGACTTTGAAATCATACCTTAATCAGTAAAAATTCAGTTACACATGGATTTACTAATACCCATAAAAATATATATATAAGAAGAAAATAACTTGGTTTCCCCCTAAAAGGGGTAAACCCTAGAATAGAATATAACCTCTCCTCTCTTCCTTTTCTCTGTATTTTTTTCTCCCCAAAAAGTTGTATCTTTGGTCTTGCACCTGACCCCTATTTATATAGGAATGGCCGCCCTAAAATCTCCTCCAAATCCGTACTTGATATGGATCACCACGTCGGTTAGAAGAATTTCTCTGTTGTGAAATCAACTGATGTTGATGCGGTGCAGCATGGAGTAATTTAGTAGCATAAAATTATTGTTGATTGGCTGGAATTTCAGTGGGATCCACGTGGTCTATTATAGCTTCTCCAGCACTTGTTATACATCTAGCTCGTTACTCCTTGCTATAACAGATTCTTAATTCCCACAACGCGTCAAATCTATTCACCACTCGGAAATATTCTCATATTTATCATCAACGGAAACTAGTTTCTCGGTCACGAAAACTGGTGCCCTGCTCTCCTTAAACTCTTAACTAAACAAGAGAACTAATTCCCTATCCACATACTCGAGCAACACAGACCATGTCCCAGCCAAACCTCATTGCAGACTCGAGCTTCTCTGCATTTCAATGGGTACATTACTTATATGTCCATACTTTTGACACCCAATAAATATATCCTTATACAACAATAAATATGTCCCTACTTTTTAATAACCTTATCCATTTAAAATTAGATTACCTTAATACCCTCACCCATATAATATTTTTCTTTATTTCAAAATGCAACAAATTTCTTCCTCTACCACTTCACCACCACCACTAGCACCAACACCACCAACATTCAACTACCATTCCACCACCACCGTTCAACAATGATAGACGCATTTATGTGTCTATTTTTCTCGATTTTCTATATTGTTAGTATCCATTTTTGTACTTATTTTGGTATTTTATGTTTTTGTAGGTGTTTTTGGAAAAATACACTTGTGCGGAGAAATTAGCTCGAAAAGTGGAATTTGCACACCCGGAGGACACCTGCTATTCGGACCCCTCAAATGGATAAGGGGTAACCAGTTACTAAGGGGTACCTAAATTGCTATTCGCAGCCTATCAGTCGGATAAGGGGCATTTCTTCTTCAACAGTTCAAAACCAGAATTTGGCGGGAAATATAGCTTTCACCTGCGTAAAAGTTTGATCGAATTTTGGAAGTGGGTTAGCGAGATTCAATCACGGATTTCGTTTGCTTAGGCCTTGTTTGGACTAAACAGGGTTGTTAGGTCCATTAGACTCGATCAAATTGGGTTGTATCATTGGGTTTACGTGAATCAGGGGAGGAAAGAGTTTTATTTGCGTATTTACTTGGAAGACATTTGGGAAAGATTTACTCGGATATTTTCATGGGATCGCACGGTGATTAGCATGCTTCATCAAACCAGGGTTGGTAAGGGACTTGTATTCGTAAACAAAAGAAGCTTTCTCGACAAAACAGGGATAGATTCTCGGGTTTGATAAAACAGGAAAGGAAGATATTGCGGGACTTTCTGGTTGTATTTTTGGGAGTTACGTGCATAAGAAAGGACATATATTCCTCTAGGAGTCTTGTCTATTGAGTTTTGGAAGGTTTGAACGTACATAGACGTGTAGAGAGGCTTGGCAGGGAAAGAAATCCCGTAACTTTCTGTTGAAGAAAAGGGGAGATAAACAAGGAATTCGATCGAGTTTTTGGAACCTGTTGGCTATATATAGAGTTGCTGAGAATCATGGAAGGGTTACGTACACTTTGGGGAGATTTTAGAAGCTTGCAGAGAGACACAATCAAGTTGCAGAGAACACAGGCGAGAGGAGGAAGAAGAACTAGAGAACAGTAGAAAAAGACAATCGCTTAATTTGTTACCTATACTTTCAAATTCAATAACTTTGTAACAATTTTTCCAACTATTATTTTGAGTTCGCAACAGTTCTGTTAGGGTTCTTTGTAACAGTGGGTTATGTAACAATTGTATCTGTTACAAACACGCTTTTTTATACCTTTTCATCCTTTTAATCAACTTTTGGGCTATAAACATGTATTTTGTGCAAGTGATTAATATGAGGAGCTAAACCCCATTGTTGAGGCGGTAGAGGAAGCTATTTTTCCAACAAGAAGTGGTATATTCTATTTTATCTAATTATTTGCAATTATTTTATGATTATTTGCCTTGATTGAAAATTGTTTGAATGATTTTTGTTAAGCAATTGTTATTTCTTTTGATAGAGCATGCTTGGACCTAGGTTTTTGATGTTCTATGCTTCGGATTTACACTTGTTATTTTGAGAATCTACTTGTTGCAATAGTTTAGAATCAAATTGAACGAGAAAATTGCACGAATATAAATATTGGATTAAATCACTTTGAACTTGGAAAATAGTGGAATCTTAGCCTCAGTGTTCTTTTAATATTGATATCAACTTTTTCAGTGTTTGCAATAATTATTAGTGATTTGTCTATTTTAGTTTTGAACTTAAGTCTAAAAAAAAAATCCTTCACAAGTTCGAGAATCGAATCACTTTATTTACCACTATCACAACCACATCAAACAACCGCCACCACCACCAATATTCCACCACCACTCCTTCACCACCACCATTACACCACCAACAGTCCTCCACCACCACTAGTCCGTCGCCGCCACCACCACTAGTCCGCTGCCACCACCACTGGTTCAAATATTTTTTTATCAACAACAGGAGTTGATCCAAATAAAAATCGAACCAACAGTAGAAGTTGATCCAATTTAGGGATCAACAACGGTAGTTGATCAAAAAAAAAAAAGGATCAACAGTAGAAGTTGATCCATGTAAATGGAGTGAACTTGGCGTGAGTCGAACACACATCATCTGACATGGAGTCAGTCATGCTTCCATTGCACCACAAGTTCAACATTAGAAGAAAATCACATGATTTAAACTACAAGCATGATTTAAACTACAAGCATGATTATACTTATCCAAGGAAATGTTGTCAACAATAGGAGTTAAAAGGATCAACAACAGTAGTTGATCCCATAAAAAATTGGGTCAACAACAGGAATTGATCCAATAAATGGGATCAACAACAATAGTTGATCCCATAAAAAATTGGGTCAACAACATGAGTTGATCCCATAAATGGATCAACAGCCGTAGTTGATCCATAAAAATTGGGTCAACAACAATAATTGATCCCATAAAAACATATAAACAACAACAATTCCTCCACCAATATCAGCACTTATCCTTATATGTTCCTAAAACTGGTAAATCTAGTGATGGAAATCATGAACTTCTAAAATAAACAAACAAAAAAACCTAATGTAAATCACTACTACTCGTTAAAAAACTCACTATACAGTTGCAGCCTAATGACACAACTGCATCACCTGCAACTTCATAACCATCTTGAACTGCATCAAAGCCACCCCTTCATTGCGAACCTATCCATTGTGACACAACACCAACTCCATTATCAATTCCACCTCCAATTGCGACTTCATTCATAAGATGCAAGTAACAAACTGCAGCTGCAATCCATTTCCTTGTACACCCATGCCTGCTATTCCATTCATCACTGACTCATATCACACCACCATTTCCCTGGCAAATAACTCCATCTGCAGCTTCCATTTAGTTGCACCTCTTCTTGTAACTTGCAGCTCAAAGCAACAGAAACAAGTTTAAACCAAAACCCATCTGTAATCTTCTAGTTTTCAAGCCATAACAAGACTGCAACATCATACATTTCCTGTATTCTTTACCAAACTGCAGTTGTTGCTCACCACCATTGCATTTCCATTACCTACACCTGCAACTGCAACAAATGCTCTATCTGTAATTGTGCCTGACTCATTCAATTGTTTCAGCTCGATCTTACCATTTCAGTCACCCCAGCTCTACTCTCAGTTCAAACCAAAAACCTGTTTAATTCATGGCAGCAACTAGCTGTTCTTCTTATTCTGCTCAATAATCTCTAAGACCAACAACATCTCAACACCAAGTCCACTGAATTCCCATCTAATCTCTTCTTCCTTCTTTGCAATTGAAACCCATTTCTTCCGTGAACTCATTCAAACCCGAACTTCAATTGTTCTCCCTGATTTTCTCATCTTCATAGCACCTTCATCTCAAAACAAGCCATTAACATACCCCATGAGATGGTGGTGGTGGGATTGGTTTGGTTTGATTTTCAATCACAGATCTCTCTCAATCTCAAATCTAATAAATCTCAAATCTAATTGATTCCTGAATTTGTTGTAAAGATGGAGATGTAGATGGTGACTAAGGAGGTGGTGGTGGTGGTTATGGTGATGGTATTGGTGGTGTTGGTTGTGGTGGCAACGGAGATGGAATTGGCGGAGGCAGCAATGAAGATGAATTTGTTCGTGTTTTTCTCAGAAGTGAGGAAGAAGCTGAAGTATAAAACACATAGGGGTTAAAAAAGGAAACCATGAAAATAACTTTGTTTAGATAAAATTTCAATTATGCCATCAGAGACATTTATAAAGTCTGTTAGGCATATTTGTGAAGGCTCATCAAAAGCAGGGACAATAGTTCAATTACCACCATTTCAAACACTAGCCGTTTTTCTTGTCACTGCCATCAACAACATAAAATCATACAAGCCGTCCCTACACCACTGTTGATGGTGGTTTTTAAACAAAGGGTAAAATCGTAAAACCCCATGACCGAGTGTTACCCGCAACACATTAACTAAGAGCATTTAACTCAGGTGTAAATAATTAATAGGGGTATTTTTTCAAAATACCAGATTAGGGTTTTCAACACAAAACCCTAATTCCAAAACCAAGCCGCACCCCCGCGCACCATGGCGGCAATGCCAAACCAAGCCGCACCTCGCGCACCATGGCAACAATGCCAAACCAAGCCGCATATCGCGCACCATGGCAAAGCAATGCCAAAAACCAAGCCGCATATCTTGCCAAGCACCATGGCAGCAATGCCAAACCAAGCCGCATATTTACGCACCATGGCAACAATGCCAAACCAAGCCGCATATCGCGCACCATGGCAACAATGCCAAACCAAGCCGCACTCGCGCACCATGGCAACAATGCCAAACCAAGCCGCATATCGCGCACCATGGCAACAATGCCAAACCAAGCCGCACCCTCGCGCACCATGGCAACAATGCCAAACCAAAGCCGCATATCGCGCACCATGGCAACAATGCCAAACCAAGCCGCACTCGCGCACCATGGCAACAATGCCAAACCAAGCCGCATCCGCGCACCATCTGGCAACAATGCCAAACCAAGCCGCATAACAATGCGCACCATGGCAACAATGCCAAACCAAGCCGCACCCGCGCACCATGGCAACAATGCCAAATTTCCAAGCCGCTATGCCTTTGGCCCACGCCAAATATAGCGCCCTAGGCTTGCAAGGCTTGCAACCGGGTCAACATGGCCGCACGTGCCATTGGCACATGCCAACACGTGTCGCAAGCCATATTTCCAAGCCGCTATGCCTTTGGCCCACGCCAAATATAGCGCCCTAGGTTTGCAAGACTTGCAACTAGGTCAACATGGCCGCACGTGCCATTGGCACATGCCAACACGTGTCGCAAGCCATATTTCCAAGCCGCTATGCCTTTGGCCCACGCCAAATATAGCGCCCTAGGCTTGCAAGACTTGCAACTAGGTCAACATGGCCGCACGTGCCATTGGCACATGCCAACACGTGTCGCAAGCCATATTTCCAAGCCGCTATGCCTTTGGCCCACGCCAAATATAGCGCCCTAGGCTTGCAAGACTCGCAACTAGGTCAACATGGCCGCACGTGCCATTGGCACATGCCAACACGTGTCGCAAGCCATACTTCCAAGACGCTATGCCTTTGGCCCACGCCAAACATAGCGCCCTAGGCTTGCAAGACTTGCAACTAGGTCAACATGGCCGCACGTGCCATTGGCACATGCCAACACGTGTCGCAAGCCATACTTCCAAGCCGCTATGCCTTTGGCCCACGCCAAACATAGGCGCCCTAGGCTTGCAAGACTTGCAACTAGGTCAACATGGCCGCACGTGCCATTGGCACATGCCAACACGTGTCGCAAGCCATACTTCCAAGCCGCTATGCCTTTGGCCCACGCCAAATATAGCGCCCTAGGCTTGCAAGACTCGCAACTAGGTCAACATGGCCGCACGTGCCATTGGCACATGCCAACACGTGTCGCAAGCCATATTTCCAAGCCGCTATGCCTTTGGCCCACGCCAAATATAGCGCCCTAGGCTTGCAAGACTTGCAAGCCTTGCAACTAGGTCAACATGGCCGCACGTGCCATTGGCACATGCCAACACGTGTCGCAGGCCATACTTCCAAGCCGCTATGCCTTTGGCCCACGCCAAATATAGCGCCCTAGGCTTGAAAGACTTGCAACTAGGTCAACATGGCCGCACGTGCCATTGGCACATGCCAACACGTGTCGCAAGCCATACTTCCAAGCCGCTATGCCTTTGGCCCACGCCAAATATAGCGCCCTAGGCTTGCAAGACTTGCAACTAGGTCAACATGGTTGCACGTGCCATTGGCACATGCCAACACGTGTCGCAAGCCATATTTCCAAGCCGCTATGCCTTTGGCCCACGCCAAATATAGCGCCCTAGGCTTGCAAGACTTGCAACTAGGTCAACATGGCTGCACGTGCCATTGGCACATGCCAACACGTGTCGCAAGCCATATTTCCAAGCCGCTATGCCTTTGGCCCACGCCAAATATAGCGCCCTAGGCTTGCAAGACTCGCAACTAGGTCAACATGGCCGCACGTGCCATTGGCACATGCCAACATGTGTCGCAAGCCATACTTCCAAGCCGCTATGCCTTTGGCCCACGCCAAATATAGCGCCATAGGCTTGCAAGACTTGCAACTAGGTCAACATGGCTGCACGTGCCATTGGCACATGCCAACACGTGTCGCAAGCCATATTTCCAAGCCGCTATGCCTTTGGCCCACGCCAAATATAGCGCCCTAGGCTTGCAAGACTCGCAACTAGGTCAACATGGCCGCACGTGCCATTGGCACATGCCAACACGTGTCGCAAGCCATACTTCCAAGCCGCTATGCCTTTGGCCCACGCCAAACATAGCGCCCTAGGCTTGCAAGACTTGCAACTAGGTCAACATGGCCGCACGTGCCATTGGCACATGCCAACACGTGTCGCAAGCCATACTTCCAAGCCGCTATGCCTTTGGCCCACGCCAAACATAGCGCCCTAGGCTTGCAAGACTTGCAACTAGGTCAACATGGCCGCACGAGCCATTGGCGCATGCCAAACACACACGCTGGTAACCTAACTTGCAAACCGTTCAACCTACCACCAAGGCATTCCGCACATGCCATTGGCACATGCCAAACACACACGCTGGTAACCTAACTTGCAAACCGTGCAACCTACCACCAAGGCATTCCGCACATGCCATTGGCACATGCCAAACACACACGCTGGTAGCCTAACTTGCAAACCGTGCAACCTACCACCAAGGCATTCCGCACATGCCATTGTCACATGCCACACGCGCCACTAGCAGCGCCACTTGCACTCAAGATGCAACCAACACTCGAGACATCGACACAAACCGGGGATGCTTCTTTAGGGTTTTGGTTTGGCGGTCACAAGATGCGGCGTACACTACGCTCACATTAAGAAAGCGTGAAAAGGAATAAAGCGGTCAAATAAAAGAGGAAATAATGGTGAAAAGCGTTTTCACCCATTAACACCATGCGGTTACCACCTCCTCCCATTATTTCACCCTTTACTCTCTTCCTTCATGAGGCCAGGGTACGTTTCAATCTCGACTTGTATAAATAGGTCTTACCTATTTCCACCGGACAACAAGTCTCGGTCAGAGAGAAAAATACTACACTCTCGTAAAGGCAACTTTGCAAGCTCTCCCAAAAGCTTTCATCTCTTGCAAGCTTCCTAAGCTTTCACTTTCTCGATACAAGTCGAGATACTACTCTCCTCAACACCTTTCTTTGCTTCCCTCCCCAAATCAACCCTTCTCCTCCACTTTGTGACCGAAGCAAGTCCGGAACGGCCATTTCTTGGTTTAGGTCGGACTTGTACATATTGATCTCTCGAATCTATAAAGTGCTCACGTGCAAAGCACATTTGTTTAGGGTTTGAACCGGTTTCTCACTCACCTACCGAATTTACCGAAATCGCGAAACGATTTTTACCCATAAACAATTGGCGACCACAATGGGAGGATTGATCTATCGGCTACAATGTCGACCTGTCGATCTCGTTCTTCGACCCAGATGTCAAGATGGTAGGGGAAGGCGACTCGATCCGACTCTTTGCGCTAGATAACCCTAAGTTACCGGTTGTTAAACTACATCGAAACCTGGGACTCGTTGAAGATGCTACCAGCGATTGGGGACTTGCGACTCGGCCTCGACTCAATCGCCGACAACCCGGTTATCGATTGTTAAAACTACACCGTAAAACCTGGGACTCGCCGAAGACGCTACCAAGAATTGGGGACTAATCAGCGATGCTACCAAACAAAGCCGCCTTTACTTGGAGAGAGGCGTGTTTGCAAGTGAGTAAAATTAGATTGGGCAAGATAAACGATCTGTTTTTAGGTTCTTAATAAAACCGTCATACTCTTGTGCCTATTGCTAGCACACACTTTCATAAAAGCAATATTCCTTTCCCAAAGCATAATCAGAGTCATACTATCAAAACCATTCATCCCAGAAATAATCCAATATCCTCAAAAGCTAACATTTATCTATCAACCCAAGAAATCCAGGAAGACAAAAACCATGAACCAGGCGCTTTGTTTTCCTTTCAAAAAAAAAAAAAAATTCACCTACCCGTACATACCTACTTTGCACAATAACAATTACCTGTCACTATTAGCAGACGTTACTACAGTGACATTTGAAGAATTATTTATGATGAAGTATTTCCACACGTTTATGAAAGGCATACCTATGGCTACGGTTTACACCAAAGACAAGAAAACAATAAAACAAATTGAAAGAGAAACGCTGGAGTACATAGTGGGATATGCTTGCCCACTTTGTCACTACCGCGCTACCGCTAACACCATGGCGTGATAACAAAGATACGAGGTAAAAAGGGGAGCCAACCCATTTCATAAGCATAACACTTTTTGAGTTTGAATAAGGAAAAGATTTCCTGTTTGAGCTACGTATGGGAAGAGGCAACTGGGCCCGCAGGAACAAGTCCAAGCCACGCCAAGCCAGCACCGTGCCAAGCCAATGGTCCACACCATACCGAAATCCAAGTCAACGCCCATTCCAAGACGATCCGGCGCCTACTGGACGCGTTTCCTGGATGCGCTCGACGCGCTTGTCAGACGCGCATGCCAGCGCTTGTCAGACGCGCATGCCAGCGCTTGCTAGAGCGCTTTCCAGAAGCGCTTGCCAGACGCGCTTTCCAGACGCGCTTACCAGGCACACATGCCGCACGCGCATGCCAGCCGCAGTACCACACTTTGTGCTAACGTCAGTTTGCATCCTTCCGGCGCTAACATCTTGCGCCCTTCCAAGACCATCCTCGACCTTCGAAACAACGCCATGGCTCCAAAGCACTTCGTGATCAAAACCGTGTCATCTCCGCACGATACACTTACAATCACCGTAACAGCAGCCATTTCCGTCACCCCAACGGTTCTTCAAGCATGGCAGCTCCAACCGTCACCGAGAAGCTACTCCACCATCGTGGCAAGATCTCGGAAGATCCGGAAGAAGCCGACCTCCTTGTAGCTCGTTGATTTGATGAAAAGACAAAAGATACTTCAAACAGACGCGCGTTTATAGATGAAGAGGCTCGCGTTGCTCTTGAGCGACCAGTAGAAGGGGATAAGCGATCCAATTTCGTCACACGTGAAGATCAGCAAAGACTTCTCCAAAATTGAAAGCAAGGGAAATCAACAACTCTCCTGAGTTCATGGAGACCCTTCCCTCGTCAAGACTCGCACAATGGGAACTTCGCCCACAAAGTCGTACAGTCTATGATGAAATAGTTGTGTGAGATTCTATGTTTCTCCAAGGCGTAGCGTTAAGACATATTTGCACCCCTCAACTGCACTACATCAGGAAAACATGCATTTTCATCCAGGGAAGCCGTTCCCAAACCCCAACCTCTCATAGGAAGCACGATCGATAGATGAAACTGGGGACTCCTAACCTCTGTTCTCTTGAGGGATGTCGAGTTTGACAGAACGTGACGCGGTCTCCGACTTCAAAATGGTAACCGTCAAGGCTCTGAGAGTTGCAAGACGTTGTTTCAACGTTCTCTCCAGAAGTAGCTCCGCATAAACGTTCTCTCCGTAAGTAGCTACACATCAACGTTCTCTCCAAGTAGCTACACATCAACGTTCTCCGAAGAGCGGCTTCGCATCAACGTTCGCTTCAACGCCACTCCTTCCTGCAAAGGGTCATGCCGCCACACTCCCAGCCAGAGCTTCACCGCAGTAGCAATTACTACAAGGATGGAAACACGTAAACCATACTTGAGGACGGAAGATATACATGGGATCCCTTCACTGTCAAAGCTACGAAGAACATCCACCAAAAATCCGCACCCACAACAAGGTCCTCTACTCTTCAAGGGTGCAGCGCAAGAACATCATCACCTCTCTCGTATAAGACGCCTTCAACACTTTACGAGGCCGCGGAGGATCCCGAGCCTGCACTATCCAGAATATGTCATCATGTAATTTCTGAGCATCCCAGTGTCGCATCCAGAAGAGTACGATAGGCTTATATCAAATCCCGTGGAGAGGGGATTCAAGGCGATATAATTAAAGTAGGTCATGCATGGAGACTACCAAGCGTAAGATGCTTTCACTCCCCTCAACCAGGTTATTACTGATTTCAACATCATCACTATCGAGGTTTTACAAGCCACGGGAATTTCTCAACATAAATCCGTACATGTGCACCTAAAACTCCAAAAGCATGCCAGAAGGTTACATTCACGTGTTCATACATTCCATCATATCAAACCGAAGTATGACCGGGGACTTCTCGATGTATCCCATTTTGTAAGATAGATCCCTAAATCAGCGTCCTCCAAGTCAGCAGCGTGATCAACAAGGACGGATTCGAAGGAAGGGGAACGACTAGGTCATCCTCGTTGATAACACCGACGCATGCTCCAACAGATATCTCTCGCACAAAAGGGAAATTTTCCATTTATACAACAAGCGGCGGTAAAGTGTACGACAAGTCACTAAAGAAGAAGAAAACATACCGTATGATTTTCTTAACCCGAATAACCTTGTTGGGATGCTCATGCAAGAGTCGACCTCGCGCCTTCATCCTGGAGAACCTGACTGGTTAGAAGATGATTCGATCTGCGTGACATGACAAAGAGAAATTCAACAAGAAGAACCTTTCTCAAACGAGGGAGATGATGTAGTTGCGTTGGGTTTGAATACAGAACCTTTAAAAAAGGAAAGGAAGCAATGAGGGACATAACGCTTCCAGATTTTTTGGCATGAACGATGCCCTAATCGAAGCCGCGCGTGAAAGAAAGGCAAAATAAGGAAACTTTGCTATCTGTAGAAACACCTACTCCCTCCTTGTTCACACCGATCCCATCAAGTCACGTCGGCAAGCACGCACAGACTTCCCTACCTTGCGCCTGGGGCCCCACCGCCTAGCACAATCGCCTTCCCAACTCACGCCAATTTCCCAATGGCCGCCCAAGTCACGCCCGCAAGCACGCATGCCTTCCACACCTTGCGTGGGTCCCACCAGCCTAGCACACTCGGTTTCCCAACTCACGCCAATTTCCCAACGTCGCCCAAGCTGCACCGGCCCCACCAATTGTGCCCCTCCCGATTTGTGCAAAACTACAAGAGGCAAGGATTCCAAATCCTATTTATAAAAGGTCGACACAAGCCTCCCTCAATTCTCCTTACGGTTTTCGTTGATAGTTTGTCACCATCTTATGCTTACCTCGCAACAAAGCCCCTGCTCCGAGCTAAGCAGGGGACTTAATGTTGATGGTGGTTTTTAAACAAAGGGTAAAATCAGAAACCCCATGACATAGTGTTACCCGCAACACATTAACTAAGAGCATTTAACTAAGGTGTAAATAATTAATAGGGTATTTTTTCAAAATACCGAGATTAGGTTTTCAACACGTAACCCTAATTCCAAAACCAAGCCGCACCATGGCAAAGCAATGCCAAACCAAGCCGCACCACGCGCACCATGGCAAAGCAATGCCAAACCAAGCCGCATATCGCGCACCATGGCAAAGCAATGCCAAACCAAGCCGCATCATCGCGCACCATGGTAGCAATGCTAAAACCAACCATGGCACCATGGCAACAATGCCAAACCAAGCCGCATACTGCGCACCATGGCAACAATGCCAAACCAAGCCGCATACTGCGCACCATGGCAACAATGCCAAACCAAGCCGCATACTGCGCAACATGGCAACAATGCCAAACCAAGCCGCACCCTGCGCACCATGGCAACAATGCCAAACCAAGCCGATATCTGCGCACCATGGCAACAATGCCAAACCAAAGCACTCGCGCACCATGGCAACAATGCTAAACCAAGCCGCAGATGCCGCATGGCAACAATGCCAAACCAAGCCGCATGCATCTGCGTCAGCCATGGCAACAATGCCAAAACAATGCCAAACAACAAGCCGCATACCATATTGCCAGCTATGCCTTTGGCAACAAATAATGCCAAACCAAGCCATGGCCGCACGCGCCATTGGCACATGCCAACAATGCCATATTTCCAAGCCGCTATGCCTTTGGCCCACGCCAAATATAGCGCCCCTAGGCTTGCAAGACTTGCAACTAGGTCAACATGGCCGCACGCGTGCCATTGGCACATGCCAACACGTGTCGCAAGCCATATTTCCAAGCCGCTATGCCTTTGGCCCACGCCAAATATAGCGCCCTAGGCTTGCAAGACTCGCAACTAGGTCAACATGGCCGCACGTGCCATTGGCACATGCCAACACGTGTCGCAAGCCATACTTCCAAGCCGCTATGCCTTTGGCCCACGCCAAACATAGCGCCCTAGGCTTGCAAGACTTGCAACTAGGTCAACATGGCCGCACGTGCTATTGGCACATGCCAACACGTGTCGCAAGCCATACTTCCAAGACGCTATGCCTTTGGCCCATGCCAAACATAGTGCCCTAGGCTTGCAAGACTGGCAACTAGGTCAACATGGATGCACGTGCCATTGGCACATGCCAACACGTGTCGCAAGCCATATTTCCAAGCCGCTATGCCTTTGGCCCACGCCAAATATAGCGCCCTAGGCTTGCAAGACTCGCAACTAGGTCAACATGGCCGCACTTGCCAACACGTGTCGCAAGCCATACTTCCAAGCCGCTATGCCTTTGGCCCATGCCAAACATAGCGCCCTAGGCTTGCAAGACTTGCAACTAGGTCAACATGGCCGCACGTGCCATTGGAACATGCCAACACGTGTCGCAAGCCATACTTCCAAGCCGCTATGCCTTTGGCCCACGCCAAACATAGCGCCCTAGGCTTGCAAGACTTGCAACTAGGTCAACATGTCCGCACGTCCCATTGGCACATGCCAACACGTGTCGCAAGCCATACTTCCAAGCCGCTATGCCTTTGGCCCATGCCAAACATAGCGCCCTGGGCTTGCAAGACTTGCAACTAGGTCAACATGGCCGCACGAGCCATTGGCACATGCCAAACACACACGCCGGTAACCTAACTTGCAAACCGTGCAACCTACCACCAAGGCATTCCATGCCACATGCCAAACACACACGCCGGTAACCTAACTTGCAAACCGTGCAACCTACCACCAAGGCATTCCGCACATGCCATTGGCACATGCCACGCTGATAGGTGTAGAATACACCTATCAGCGTGGCATGTGCCGGTAGCCTAACTTGCAAACCGTGCAACTTACCACCAAGGCATTCCGCACATGCCATTGGCACATGCCACACGCGCCACTAGCAGCGCCACTTGCACTCAAGATGCAACCAACACTCGAGACATCGACACAAACCGGGGATGCTTCTTTAGGGTTTTGGTTTGGCGGTCA